>LPNX011179825.1:893804-998899 GCA_001517045.1 Pseudotsuga menziesii | reverse complement strand
GACTTGAGTTTCTTGGTTTTCCTTTTCCCCCAAATGACTGACGTCAATGATTAAGGTACACATTTCGGGGATACGAGAAATCTAGACAGCTGGAAGAATTCGATGGATGCATGTGTTGCAGAATAGTCTGTTACTCAAAGACATCAGCCACCTAGAGATCTAGGTTCCCCAGGTAATCGCCAGTTGTTGCTACCGCAACGTTTCTCCCCGACTTTATGTCACTTAAACCCTGGGACCCCTCCTCATCTTTGTTTGCTTGGATTGATTGTCAAAGGCTTGGCACCCTCGAGCGTATCTGTTTGTTTTTGTTTGAAGTTGAATGCCCGCTTCTTGAATTTCCGTGTCCATTTTCATTTTGAATTGTGTTTGGTTTGTTCACTACCCGTCGAATGTTGATTTTTGCCTTAGCGAGAAAGTTGATTTTTTGATTTTGATCCTTCACGCTGCTTATCGGGCCTCTTTCTGAAGTTTCCGAGCCTCACATCACCCGCCGTTGCGGCTCCCTGACCAAACCTTCCGCCCGACTGAGGTTTCACCCGACGCCTGATTCGCTGTGTAAATCACTGGCTATGGTTTTTGGCTCGCCCGCCGTTGCGGCCAGAGGGTAGGAGTTGACCTCCGATCCGCTTGTCACCCGACATCCGACTTGCCGACTGCCACCCGAACCTTTTCCTTTACCTCGTCGCCCGCCACCGACTCGCGTCCCGTTCGCCGTTGCGGGTGACAGAACCTTCCAGCTTTCCGACCCACTTCCCGCCGCCGCCCGATTTCCTATGGCGCCTACGTTTTCACTCCCCCTTTTTTGGCGCTCCTCCGCCATTGCGGCTCCTGGAGCCTTCTCCCACCCGGTACAGAAACCTTGTCTCATCCGATCCAAGTACTGCCTGACCGACGATTCATTTTACCATGAAATTTTCACCCGGATAAACCAAGCTAGTTCCCTGTGGATTTATCTTATGCTCTGAAATTTGAAACGCTTAATACCTCAATTTAGTAGATAATGCACTCAAGTGTCTGCAGGAAAAATCCCATGATCGCCGAAGCAACTCAGATCGAAGAAAGGACAAAATAGATGAACGACAAAGGCACCAAGGAAGCAGTCACGACGGTTACGGTCAGAAATTTACACGCTTATGGAAGATGATTGGGAAAATGCAACAGTCAGGGAAGAAGGTGAATCGTCAAGGAGGCTGAAAGCCACACACTGGAAGGCATCCCAGGGGGCAGAAGCTCTAGTTTAAATAGAAAAAGATAGGACTTAGAGGGGGCTTTTTTCCGCTGGAAAATTTGTAATTGTTGACTTGTAAGAGGAGCTACCTCGTTTTGCTGGAAAAAACTGCGATTTGCCTGCTGGAAATAGCAAAAGATGTGGAATGTATCAATGCAATTCAATAAATGATGTCGAAGAGGAACTATTTCGTTTTCAGTAGTCTTTATTTACTGTAAGAGTATTCGATGTTTGAACCTATGTTCTTGCTGGATGGTCTTCAATAATTTTCTGGGTATATTTCCACTACGAGCAATAACTGTGTAATAAAATGATTGGCTATCTAATTGTTTGAATATCTGTAAGCGTTCATGTGCTGCAGAAGAAGTAGCAGCTACCTGTTTTTCTTCTTATGGTGTATGAATATGTATTGCTCATCTAAAAATGACAACCCTGCTCCCTAGGGATAGTTTAGGCGGTTAGTTATTTCTGTTCGTATCTGGTTTGGTTGCCGGTGAGCATAAGACGAGAGGTAAGAACCTGCGCATCACTTTGTGACCACTCCCTGCATCTTGAATACCCTGCATTTAGATAGGCACGTGCATATCATTTATTTTGAGTCAAAATACAAAAAAAAAACAACAAAAAACTCGGTGGGCTGGGCCGCAACCGGTAAAGCTTTTGTTTTGTTACTTTGACCTACGGTAGCCGGACCGTAAACCGGACGGATTCCCTATACCAAACAGTCAGCGGGCTAGTTGGGAACGCTGATTGGGGAGAATCCCTTACTGTTGCCGCCTGCGATTTTCCAGGCCTCAACACATTCAAAAACATAGAATGAGTTCTACCATGCAACACTCATAATCATTTACAGAATTTACATTTTTCACTAGGCTTTTAACTAGGGTGTTATAACTTATCAACTAAATAACCATCGGTAAGAAGCATAAGTCATCACATTCATTTAATTTTAGGAGAAATTTTGCTAAATAAAGAATCCTATAGAAATACCCCAAGAGAAAAAGAGGAAATAAAAAATCAAGTACAAGAATTTTTGGACAAAGGTTTGATTAAGGAAATTTTAAGTCCATGTGTTTTATCTACAATGTTAACCCCAAAGAAAGATGGAGAATAGGTAATGTGGACCGATCCAGAGTAATAAATAAGATCACAATCAGATATAGATTTCCTTGACCACACATATATGATTTAATATATTGTTTGAGTGGTGGAAGGTATTTTTCAAAGATAGATATGCAGGGTGATCATACTAGAATAAGAGAGGGGTATGAATGGAAGACAAATTTTAAAACAAATGATGGATTGCATGAATGGATGGTCATGCATTTTGGCTTGACAAATGTATCCAATACCTTCATGAGACTTATGAATGAAGTTCTTAAATATTTTATTGGTAAATTTGTGATTATGTATTTAGATGATATCCTTATTTTCAAGGAAAGAAAGGAAGAACATTTTAGACATTTGAGATTGGTTTTAAAAACATTACAAGATTTTTTTTTGACAAATATAAAGAAGCGTTCCTTCATGAAGACAAAGCTGATCTATTTGGGTTTTGTAATCTATCAAGAGGGATTGAAGATGGATCAAGAGAAGGTAAAAGCTACTAAAGAATGACATACTCAAAGAAATATTTACGAGGTAAGAAGTTTTCATGGGTTAGCAAGTTTTTACAGAAAATTCATGAAAAATTTCAGTGGATTGTGTGCTCCAATTGTTGAAACCATTAAAAAGGATCAACAACCATTTAAGTGGAAATCAGCAGGTGGAAATAAATTCAGATTATTAAAGGATAAGATCACTAAGAAGTCATTTTTATATCTTCCATATCTCCAAAAAAAATTTGAAGTTAAGTGTGATGCAAGTGGGTTAGCCATGTGTGCTATTTTCAGTCAAGATGAGTAACTTGTTGCCTATTTTAGTGATAAACTAAGTGAATCCAAACAAACATATTCTTCCTATGATAAAATTTTTTATGCAGTGATACAAGCTTTGAAGAAATGGAGACATTATCTCATACCCAAAGAATTTATTTTATATAATGACAATCATGCTTTGTAGTTTATCACTAAACAAGAAAAGACGAATCAAAAGAATGCCAAGTGGGTAGAACTTATGCAAAATTTTACATTTGTTCTTAAGCATATCAATGGACATACTAACAAAGTTCTAGATGCTTTGAGCATAAGATGTTTGGTTTTGCAAGAATGTCAATTAACTATTTTGGGATTTGAACATCTCAAGGAGATATATAGAGAAGATGTGAATTTAAGGAAAGCCTATGAAGTATGTGAAATTATAGCAAGAAGATATTGGAGAAATGGATGGACTATATGATACAAGATGGACTATTATTTAGGGGCAGTGAACTTTGCATTCCAAAGTGCTCTATGAGGGAATGCTTGACTGGACGCCTGAGCATGACACGACTTTTTTCTAGATCAATAACTTTTACTATTAGCTAGGCATGAGAGATGAAGTGAAAAGGTTTGTAGAAAATTGCAAAGTTTGTCAATATGCAAAGGGAAGAACACAAAACATGGGTATGTATTAGTCATTGCCCGAAACTCAAAGAAATCACGATTCAATTTTGGTTGTTGTTGATAGATTTTAAAAGATGGCCCATTTGATTATGTGTTTTAAAACTAATGATACAACACATATAGAAAACTTATATTTTAAAGATGTGAGATTACATGGAATTCCAAAAAAGTATACTTTCTGATAGAGGTGCCATATTTGTGGGACATTTCTGGAGAACCCAATGGAAGAATTTGGGAACAATTTTAAGTTTTAGCTCAACTTATCATCCTCAGACCAATGGGCACACTGAGGTAGTCAATAGAAGCTTGGATAATATTTTAAGAAGTCTAGTTAGTGAACACCCAAAACAATGGGATCAAGCCCTTACACACACTAACTTTTATTATAATGATTCTCCAAAAGAAAAGTATAGGATTAAGTTTTTTTTATTTTTATTTTTAATATACATAGGTCAAGCAATAGTTACAAGATAACAACAACAAATATAAGCAATGAGTAGATTTGGAGATAAGGGAAGCAAATTTTAAAGTGGGATATTTGGTATTAGCACATCTCAAAAAGGAAAGATTCCCAAAAGGGGAATGTAATGAGTTAAAACTGAAAAAAGGTATGACCATGCAAGAATGTAAGGAATTTTTCCACAAATTCCTAAGAGAATGAACTTCCACCGAATATTGGTATTTCACCAATTTTTAATGTTGTAGACTTGTACCATTATAAGGGAAATGAAGAAAAACAAGTAGCAGATGAACTTGACAATGGAAAGGATAAAATAGTCCAATGGGTGAATCAATTGCCTACAACAAAACCATCACAAATTGAGGAGATTGTAGATAGGAAAGTGAACAGGGAGACCATGAAAAAGTTTATTATAGGACTTCCAATAGACATTGCTACTTGGATAACTAAAGAGGAAATTTAGAAACATGATAGCAAATTTGAAGATTTTATGGACAAGATCCCATAAGAAAAACTATTCCTCAGGATTCTTATGCATGAGCATCTCCTCAATGTCAAAATTTGACCTCAAAAAATTCAAACAAGCTTACCAAAGTGAGTTGGTTTCCTTGATCAAGAAATTAGAAGACATGATTAGATTTGAATAAAGATTTGGGGTTCTAAAATTAGGTGTATTATTGTCAAAGATAAGTTAGAAAGTTGTGTTAGGTAGATTTAATTTGATTCAAGTTGAATTTCGAGGATTTGATCCACCTTTAGTGTAGTTGGTTAACAAAATCCATTGTGGTTAAAAGCACAACAAAAATTGTAAAATTGTAATAGTTTGGGAAGAGGAGCGATCAATAGTGAATGAATAAAGGAGTTTAACTTCTATTCATGTTTTAATATCCTTTTTTTAAAGCTCTATATGTATAACTTTATATGTATGAGTTTTATTGAATAAGAAAGTCGTTGTAGATTCATATGTCAAAGAGAATGAGGAAACACTCTTGCCTTATTCATCATTCAAATGGAATTGAATCTAGGTTTATGTCTTGTGAATTTTAAGAAAGAGAATCAAATCAAATTGATAGACTAGAACATAGATTTGTGTGTGTGAACGTGAGTGCTTCATAAAAGGGATTCAAAAAATCTGAAGGTTGTGCTATCAAATTCCTTTAAAAAAACTTCTTGTAATGCTTATAGATTGTTGGTAATGTTTTACTAATTTCCAATAATGCTTATGTCTCCAATAAGATAGATTTGTTTTTTGGTTTTGTATCTAATATTCATTTGGAAAGGTATTTAGATCATATTTCTGAATGAATTAAGATCTTAGAATTTAGTATGGGAAATCAAGACTCTAGAAATCCAATGAATTTGTGATCATAGGAATAAAATGCACGAAATTGAGTATTTTTTGAGGATAGAGTTTTAAATATGAAGTAGAGGTTTACTTAGTGGACAGAGATAAGCTACCTTGTATGATATTTTTTCTCACACCTGCACAATTTCCTAGTTAATAACTTACAAATATTTTCCATTTAGGAAAACATAAGCGTCTCATGCTGCAATAATGGTTTACTTATTTTAATGGGATTTTTAATCAAGATATTCAAATTTTCAAAATCTTTGCATATAGAAGCTTATTCCAGTTTGAAAAGATCAATGACTATACCTTCATTGATACAGTGTTCCACAACCACTAAAGACAACAACTGTACCACTAAAATTATATTTTGGAAAAAGGATTATGTAGCCACTAAAAACAAGATTTGTAGCATGCCAAAAACACTTTATAAAACAAGGTTTTATAGCCCATGGAAAAAATGATCCATACAATTTGGAAAATAAGATTTTGCAAGCCACTAAAAACATGGAAATGTAGCATAATGTTGATTAAAACTCTCTTAAAATCACAACTTACTTAATGATAGGAGTCAATCTTTTTTTGAAATTTATTAAAGATATGGCCCAAAATCTTCCATAACACTCACATCTCAAATTTTGAAAAAACAAACTTCACATATCAATGAATTAAATAAAAAAACTTCAAAATATATTCTATAATAGTTAGAACATCCCTTTGGATGAAAATAATGGTTCAAGAAAGAACCATGCTTCCTTTAAAGGAATCGATAGGTCTTTCGTGGAAATAAATTGTTAACTTAACAATGTTGTAGAGAAGTTATTGGTATTGAAAGAAAATTCAAACAAATGGAAGAGAGAAAATAGTTACATGATTAATAAATATGTGCCTTTCTTAAAAATCATGTTCTTTGGAAATACTATATGAATTAAGACGTAGGATGTGAGGTTGTAGCCTTTGATAATAAGGGATAACAAAAAAAAAAAAGAGTTTCTGAGAGTATTTTTTTTGGGTGCATTATAACTATGGTAGAAAAGGTATATTATCAAGAAGATTACTTAAAAACTATTTGGTTTGTGAATACTAATCTATATAACTTCCAAAAGCCAGGGGCCTGACCGGTGGACCTGTGAGTTATTCATGGAATGTTTTGACCTCATGGGGCTAGACCTGTTAAGGGCAGTGGAAGATTCAAGAAACAGAGGAGTTATTTCTGGAGCCATGAACTCAAACTTTATGGTTTTGATTCCTAAAACAACAGTCTCGGCCTCCCTGGGAGATTATCGACCTATTTCCCTGTGCAATTTTGTATACAAATTCATAGCAAATATCATCACCAATAGAATTAAGCCAGAGCTCTCGCGAGGTTTATCCACGGAACAATTCACTTTCTTACAACACTGTCAGATTTTGGAAGTGGCGGGGGTGGCCCAGGAGGTGCTCCATAGTGTAAAGACGAAATCGATGGAAGTTGTTGTCCTTCAACTAGACCTAAAAAAAGCATACGACCGAGTCTCTTGGGGCTTCCTCAGGCTGGTTTTGATTCAGGTAGGCATACCTTTCTGCATGGTGAATTGGATTATGAGCTGTGTCTTGTCGGTCTCCTATGCGGTGCTGATCAATGGTAAGACCACAGAGTTTTTTGAAGTGGGTCATGGACTCAGACAAGGGTGCCCCCTCTCACCACTTCTCTTCCTGTTGGTGATTGAGGGATTAAGCATAATCCTCCATAAGTCCAAGGCATCTGGTGTGGTCAAAGGGATTAAGATCAGCAATGTTTTACACATAACCCACTTAATGCTTGTGGATGATTTCATGATTATGGGATCGGGCTCCCTATATGAATGGGCTGTTATAGCAAAAATTTCAAAATCATTCTGTGATGTCTCTGGTCTATCAGTAAATCCAAGAAAATCACGCCTTCTTTTGAATAGAGCTTCCAATGCCTTCAGGTCTGGTATGGAACTTTTATTTCAGATGGCTTCCTGCCATATTTCTGATGGAATAAAATACCTAGGGTATTATATTAAACCAAATCAGTATAAGGCCGGGGACTGGACCTGGCTCTTGAAGAGGTTTGAAAGGAGGATAAAATTCCGGGGGTGGCGATGGCTGTCCATAGGGTGAAGGCTCACATTAGCTCGCTCTGTTATGACAAATATGGTTGTTTACTGGTTCTTACTTTGAAAAGTCCCCAAGGCCATCATAAATAAGCTGAGGATGATGACCATGGATTTTCTCTGGTTTGGCAGTGTATCCCAATCCAAATATCACTTAGTTCACTGGGAGGACTTGGCATGCCCAGTGGAGAAAGGCGGTTGGGGTCTTAAGAATTTGCACTTATTCTCCCTAGCTTTGTGGGCAAAACATTTATGGTTGGTATATTCAAGTGGAGGCCTATGGTCTCAAGTAATCAAGGAGAAATATATTATAAATAACACATGGGTCCAATGGGTCAAAGGATTCCGGAAACCGACCCGGTGTTCTAATGTATGGGCAGGTCTACTTGTAGCTTTCAAAATTTTTTCTACTTGGTTGGCTTGGGATCCCGGAGATGGGCGGTCGGTGAAGGTGGGAGAGGATCCAAAAGTTGGGGGTCCTCAACTCCATGTCCTCTCTTAGAAACTAATTTTTCTTCTTCACCGCAAAGGTATCTTCTCCCTCTATCATGCCTCATTTGCTCCGGCTAGGGGTTCGACCTTGCAAGGTTGGCTATCTGTTGATCAGTTGGGCCTTTCGGGTTCAATGGGTGATGAGTGGTCATTATACGTTAGGGGATTGAAGAGGGGTTCTATAAGCATGCCTGACTCTCTAGACGACCTATTCTGGTCATATGACAGCCAATGACATTCTCTCAACCATGCTTGCTTATCAACAGATTATGGATGTTCACGAAGATAACCGGAATTGGTGGTTCAAATTATGTACGTGGAAGATGCCGCTGAGGGTCATCATCTGTGTATGGCTAGCTCTCGACAACCACCTTCTCACATGGGACAACTTGAGGCAGCGGGGGAAGATTGGCCTAGGCATTTGTTTGCTATGTGGCTCTTCGGAAGAAAGTACCCTCCACATTTTTGTCTTATGCAGTTTCAGTTTATATGTGTGGAAATTCATCTCCGACATGAACTAGATGGACAATCCATGAAGTGGAGCATCTATGTCATCATGAATTAGGTCCTTGGAGAAAAAACACCCACATTATCGTTTGTTGTCTTGCCACACCATTTGGGCAATTTGGATATGCAGGAACGAGCTCATTTTCGAAGGCCATAGGATGAGGCCTATGGCCGTTGCTGTCTCGAGCATGAAGGAATTCTCAGAATCTGGTGATTCTTCTCTCTCAGATAGGCTCCTTGGATTGGTTCTGCGGGTGCTTAGAGATTTATCTCCGTTTCAAGGTCCAATGGGTTTCTTTGATGGAGTTTTTCAGGACTCTGTGAAACTCTATGGAGATGGTGTTTATATAAGGCTAGCTGACCATAACATCTACAAGGTTTGGCTGAACTGTGGTGCTGGGACGAACACAAGAGGAGAACTTCTTTCTTTATGACTCCTCCTGCACTTCAGTTCCTTTGTTGGTTTAGAGGGTCTGCATATATTGGGAGATTCAAAGGTCATTATTGACTAGGCGTTGGGTAAAAACCAAATCCAGGTTATGCATTTGCGGCCATGGCTGAGACGGGTGCGAAGCTTGATTGACAGTTTTCAAGTGATTGATTTCATGCATATTTTCAGAGAACAGAACACAGTGGTCGACTCTCTGTCGAAGCTGGCTTTGGCTGCTGCGGCAGATGTTATTTTTTCTGAGCATTGGTCGCCGATTGGGGTGCTGTTGGCCAGATCCAACTCCCCGGTCATCGTTTATCCTGGGCCGTGTGTTGCAGTGGTGTTGTTCATGTTGCTTTTCCCCTGAGTTCCATCGTGGTCTTCGTTGCCGTCTGTGATTGCCCAATCTTTTTGTCTGTCCAGACCTGGCCGTGGTCTGCTCTTTGTCTTGTCTATGCTCCTCCGTTTGGCTTCGTGCCGTTGTACTCATCCTTTACGGATTTTTTTTAATAGAAAATCACTTTTTTTTGTTGAAAAAAAAAAAACTTCCCACCAACAACATGGGCCTATGTAACCACATTTTGGAGATCATGTGCATAATATCGTTTTATCAATATAAATGCCTATGTAAACTTATATTCAGCCCTAAGGGTTAGCTCAATTGGTAAGATGTGCCCACACTCTCTCGGTATGGGGAGAGGTCACGGGTTCGAGCCTTGAGTCCTTCGGGGTTAGGCCATCTGTGAGGATGGTCGGTGGTTTACCACCTCTACCATCCACTAATGTGAGGAAGTATTGCTGGGTTTTCCGTGGAGATTTTCTTTGGAAAACAAAAAAAAACTTATATTCATTTTTTTTCCTTTTCAACGATAAAAATTATATATGTTATAAAAAAAATCTTTATGACACGAAAAACAAAACAATTATATACTAAGTGGAATTTGAACTCACTCTTCAAAAACAAAAGCATTAGAGAACTCGCAAAAAAAACTGATTACTCATAATTTCGAAGTTGGCAATCGATGTTAAATTTGTTGAACACATTATGTAGCAACACTTTGTAGTGTTAGTTTTGACTAATATCATAATTCATTGTTCTGTCAAAATTCACTTACAATGGAAGATACACATATTGATTATCATCTAATATTAATTTTATATTAATCTTATTTGTATATGAAAAAAAACTAACTTGAAAAAAACTAATTTTAAATGATTTAAGAGTCACAATGTTTATATAAACATATCAACTCATTGCATATGAGGCCCTTTCATTAAGCCAACCTTGTTACATATACATTTAGCCCCATATATGCCCTCCTTGGGTTCATATTATATGCATTTAACCACATATATATGTCCCACTCCCCACCCCCACTCTTGGGGTCATATCAAATACATTAACCCCATATATACCCCCAACGCCCTTGGGTCATATCATCTATCTTGTTTTTCGTAATAATAAGTCTTCACAATAAACACTATAAATTCTCATTTGGCCCCAGAGTGATTTATATTGATGAGATTGATTTCTATGAAGTTTTTGATTACTGGTTTACCTTCGTAGATGTTAAACATTTATACGATAACTAAAGAAACAAGTGCTTCATGCAGCTTAGTGCATGTCTTTTAATTTAAAACAGAAAAATAAATAAGTTATTCGAAATTAATTTAAAAATAAAAATAATATCTAAGTAAATTTTTATATAAATAACTAAAAAATATTATATCAATATAAAGTGCTTTATTTCCATACCAATATATATTTAATGTTAAAAATTGTGAAATTGCATATTAAATGTTAATAACTAAAAATCTTATAAATTGTGAAAATGATGATGACGATGATGGTTAACGTCCCTTGAGACCAAACTTTGGTTTATCGAACCTAAAGAAACGAATTATTTAGTTTGTTTTAAAATTGTGTTTCTATGCTCAAAGAGCTTGGAGAGAAGTGTCCCAAGCTCACTATAATTTTGACATGTTAAAAGGCTAGGAAGGTCAGTATTGCAACAAAAATTATGAAACTGAGATCTAATGTGGGTGTACGCAGGGCATTCTAAGAGGAAGTGATTTTCATCCTCAATGTTCATATTCTCACAGAGATGGCAGATCCTTTCCACCCATGGTGTTTTAGGAATTTCCCAACGACTTGTTTCACTATGGAGCTCATGGGAGTTCGTTCTTATCTTGGCTATATCAATTTTTTTCTTTGAACTAGTAAGCAAACCTAAAAAATATTAAATACATTTATTTTTGAAAAAACAATAGAAATTAATAAATCTGAGTTTGTTGAAGTGTTTGTATTTTTTTGACATCAATATTTAATAAAATATTTATATGAATAATTTTTAAGCTACGAATTATTTTAAAAATATCAAATTCAACAATATAATCAATACAATTTCTCATAATAAAATAATTCAAATTTAAATTTCAAACTTAAATTATAAATACAAATCAATTAAATCATAACTGCAAATATTCATAAAGCAACTTATTTTATTTTATAAATAATAAGGAGATGTCTAAAAATTAGATGAATTGGACGGTATGGCCATTTTTTTCCTTGAATTTGACATTTTTTGTTTTGCAATATCGAAATGTAACTATGATTTAGTCCTAATTTTGATGGTGAAAATGGATTCAACACCCTCATAAACCCCCTTGAATTTGACATTTTTTGTTTTGCAATATCGAAATGTAACTATGATTTAGTCCTAATTTTGATCGTGAAAATGGATTCAACACCCTCATAAATCCTTGGGGCACCAAAAATTCTATTCTAAAACTTGACAACTGTAACCTAGATTTTTAAAAATTCCTAACGGATTTTATCAAAATTATATGGAAAAACTCATCCTAATTGGTTCCAAATCCAAAACTCAAAATTGCAAATATTAATAAAACAACCTATATTCTTTTATAATAATAATACATTATCAAAAACTAAAACTTTAAGGAAAAGATATTCAAATTTTCATTTAAAAATATTAAACTATAATTTTGTTTATTACTATTTTATATATTTAAAAGTTAATTTAAAAAACTATATTAATTTAAAAATATTAAACTATAATTTTGTTTATTATTATTTTTATATATTTAAAAGTTAATTTAAAAAACTATATTAAACTAAAACAAAAGTGAAAAATAAGAAATTTTCAAACTTTAAAAAATGAAATAAAATATAAAAAATGCATCTTTTGCTTTTGAAAATTAATTTAAAGATTATATAAGAAAAAATTAAGAGTATTGATGGTACTATTTCATTATAAATATATAGATTTAAGTTATATACATTTTTGGAATAGGTAGAGAATTATACGGGTGTGTGAGAGCAGTACAACATTAAAGTGACAACAATACAACACTCTAACATGAATATTTTATGAACTTTCTAAAGTTTTCATAATGTAGGTAAATTTTATTTTATGTTCTTATTTTTAACTAATGTGATCAATGATAAAAAAATATTCTTTTCAAGGTTTCTAGGCTAGTCATAATTCAACACATATGAAAATAAATTGAATAAATTTAAACAAATTAATATTATTTTTTTCTCAAACTTTAAAAATACATTTGGTTTCTTACCAAACTAATAGGGTGAGGTGAAGCATATAGTCTCTGCTTACTTACTCTCACTGTAGGGACTAATAACAATATAAACATAAAACTACATTATATTATATTATAGCATATTATAAGAAAACTAATTTTTTCCCCGCACATGCACCTTGAACCTTAATGGATGGCCAATGATGAATTGCATGCATCACTCCATCTAGATGATTGTTACTCTTACCTGTCTCTTGAATCTTGCTCCTATTCATAAGTATCCACCTTACAAAATTTTGTCATTTTATTTTTTGTTGGAGTTTGAGTTGCAACATTTTTTGAGAGGGTTTTTGTTACGTCCTCGACCCTCCGACCGACGAAGAGGACGCTACTGATGCTGCTATCTACCCGGGAAACTAGTCCCATGAACATACAATGATAAAAATATTGGAATGCTTTGAACTAAACAATGCATGGATGCGTAATTATTTATCATACAATGGAAACAACTACATTCCATTCAAGCATTATCACATTTTAACATGTTCATCATTTTCATTAATCATCAATATAATTGTAGAGATGAAATAGGCAAGAATACTTATCTTATGACTAAACTCGTCTCGCAACCAGCTATGTCGCTGCAACGTTCCACCCAACCATATGCCAGTGTGCTCCTTAATATCTCAGCAACACTACCACCCCCGAGCTGGGCATGATTCCCACAAGGAATAAGGAAACTAAGTAGGCTCACAAATAGCCAAGGATACCACAAAATTCAGCCAAGCCAACATAGTTGGGTTTATCAGGCTATCATGGAGCTGGGAAAAGCTGACTGCTAAGCTGGTGGGCTCACTGAAGAGCAAAGGATACCTGCACCAGAACTAGCCTGACTTCTAGGACACCCACACACACCCAACACAAGGAATCAACCCCTTCTATGCTGCACAGTCTCTCTGGCCCTGACTTCCCTTCCAGTGCTATTCAGGGGGTGTGGAGAAGAAATCCATCCCTCTAGCTCTATCTATGAGGCTCCTGAACATACTAGGTTTATCAAGTAGGCCAAACCTTCATTCCCATTCCAAAACCATCCAAAGATCAACCACTACATACACATAGCAAAACCGAGCAATTCTTAGCCATGGGGAAGAAAAGGGAAACATCACTGTAGCCAAAATGGTGATACCCAACTCAAACCGAGCAAGACAATCCCAAAGTTGTTCTTGGCCCTAACGTGGCCAAAAAAACTTAGAAACAACCCACACTCATGGGGAAAACATCAACCACGATTCCTCCACTGAAAAAAATGGGAAAGACACAGCCCGATTGGGAAAGGAACCAGGCATTATAGACTCTCTACGTGGAGATGGATTCGTATACCCAGACCCACAAAACTTGTAAAGTGACTACACACAGGAAAATCCAAAAACAAGATTTATACATAGCAAAATCGTGAGGGTAAGGCAGCTCTCCCAGTTCTTTGCGTGAGGAAAATCATAAAGCCTGTGTGTGAGGAGAGAAAACAACCGTCTCTGCGTGAGAATGGAAAAAATGAAAGAATGTGGTCGTTCCCCCTCCTCCTGCCCACATGAGGATGAACAAGCTCCCTGGTGGAGTGTGCGTGTGGGCAAGGACTGACCGTCCTGCCACACACCACTGTCCACGCAATAACTGCCCCAACTAACATTAGAGGATTTAATTTGGTAGTTGAATGAGACAAGGAAATGTGAGTAAGACAAAAGATGGGTGACAGCTAAATGGGTTTATTTATTGACACTTGGCTTTTCCCCATTGGCCCCAAAGGTCAAATAATTCCCCCTCCTTATCCTTAGGAAAATCATGCCCTTTTCATTATGGTTGCATTGACATAGCTGGTTGTGGGTTATTTTTCAACTAAAATTCATGTTTACATGATGCCAAAATTAATATGTGCTGGATAGCATGATATACCATCGACAACGATTTTAATCGCCGGAACATAAAACAATTAAAACGATGGTGGGGCTTCTGCCTTTAGCTCCATACAATGATTAATTACAATATATACATCATCTACATTTAATGCAAATGGGGTCAAAACCAGGGTGTTACATTCCCCTCTCCCTTCAACAACACTGTCCTCAGTGCTTTACAGAATTGAACAAAACGCTACACTGGTACCGCCTCAGTGCTCCACAAAATTGAACAAAAATGGATGTGCCAATCGCATGCATCCTCCAGCTCCCACGTAGCCTCTTTAGGACCGTAGTGCTCCCATTGCACCTTTACCTGCCCTATGGCTTGGTTCTGGAGCATTGTGACTTTCCTATCGAGGATGCGCATTGGCTCGATTTCAAACTCTCCCTCGGGTTCCACCTGAATCACATCCCAATTTATCACATGGTTAGGATCATGTACATATTTCTTAAGCAAGGAAACATGAAAAAAATTATGAGCTCTAGTGCTAGTAGGCAATACAAGTCTATATGCAACTGGCCCTATTCTTTCAAGCACTTCAAACGACCCACAGTATCTTGGTGACAACTTGGCACAAATACCAAGCTTCAGGGAACTCTTCTTTGCCCTCAATATGAGGTAAACATGATCCCCGACACTGAACTCTCTATTCACCCTATGCTTATCTACGTAGATTTTCTGTCTGTCATGAGCTGCTTTCAGATTCTTCCTGATTTTTACAACCTCTTGCTCCACCTCCTTGAGCAATTCTGGACCAAGCACAACCCTGTTCACTGGATTATCCCAAGTCACTGGTATCCTACACCTTCTGCCATACAAAGCTTCATATGGACTCATCCCCAAGGATGCTTGCCGTCCATTGTTATAAGCAAACTCTACCAAGTGTAAGTAATCTTCCGACTTGGTTGGTTTGTCCATCACATACATGTGAAGCATGTCTTCAAGGACTTGGTTAACTCTCTCTGTCTGACCATCAGTATGAGGATGGTAGGCAGTGCTGAAGTTCAACTTTTTACCCAAATATGCAAACAACCCCTTCCAAAAATTGGAAGTGAACTTGACATCTCTGTCAGAGACTATTGCCTTAGGCAATCCATGCAATTTGAAAATCTCCTTCATGAATATCTTTGCAATGTCATTAGTCTTATTCGTAGACTTAATTGGTATAAAATGTGTTGCCTTTTTCAACTTGTCCACCACAACCATGATGGAATCATGTTGTCTCCAAGTCATTGGCAATCATGTAATAAAATCCATGGAAATATCTTCCCATTTCCATTCTCGAACTGGCAAGGTTGCAACAAACCTGCTGGGTGTTGATGCTCGACTTTCACTTGCTGAAACTTCATGCACCTCGAAATATATTCAGCCATGTCTTTTTTCATTCCTGGCCAAAAGTATTGCTTTCTGGCTGTAGCAATTGTCTTATGATATCCCGGATGACCAGAATATGGAGCTTGATGGATTTCATCCATAACAACTCTCCTTATATCTGCTACATTTGGAATATAAATTTTGCCTTTATAAGTAAGAAGTCCATCTTCCTCCAATTTATATCCCTCATACCTCTTCTCAAGACTTTGCTGCTGGAATTTGTCTTTTACTTGCACATACATTTCATCTTCAGCAGTATGAATGACAATCTGCTGTCTCAAATCTGATTGGCAAATACTAAGAGATGCCACATGCATTTCCTACACCTTCCTACTGAGTGCATCAACTACCTTATTCTCTTTTCCTTTTATGTGTTTGATTTCAAAATCAAACTCACATAAAAACTCCAGCCATCTCACTTTCCTAGCATTTAGAGTAGGCTGATCAAATAAATACTTTAGGCCACAATGGTCTGTCCTTAACTCAAATCTTCTTCCCATCAAGTAATGCCTCCAAATATGAAGAGCATGCACTATGGCTGCAAGCTCTAAATCATGAGTAGCATAGTTCTTCTCATGCTCCTTCAGCTTTCTTGACTCGTAACATATCACGTGGTTGTCTTGCATAAGGACTCCTCCAAGCCCTTGTCTGCATGCATCGGTACACACCACAAAACCTTTCTCTGGGTTTGCAAATTTCAATATTGGTGCACTGGTGAGAAGATTCTTCAACTGTTGGAAGCTTTCTTCACACCTCGATGTCCATTCAAACTTTATCCCCTTCTTTTGCAAAGAAGTGATGGCATGTGCAACATTGGAGAATCCTTCAATGAATCTCTTGTAGTATCCTGTAAGTCCCATAAAAGATCTTACATTTGTCACATTTCTTGGAGTAGGCCAATTCCTAATGGCTTCAATATTTTCAGGGTCCACAAATATACCCTCTTTTGAGATAATGTGACGCAAATATTGAATTCTATCTCTATAGAAGTCACACTTGCTTAGCTTTGCATACAACTGATGCTCCTTGAGCAATTGCAATGTCAATCTCAAATGCTCTTCATGCTCTTCCTATTCTTAGAATAAATAAGAATGTCATCAAGGAAAATAAGAACAAACTTGTCCAAATACCTACTGAAGACACTATTCATAAGGCACATAAATGTAGCTGGTGCATTTGTGAGACCAAATGGTACCACTACAAACTCATAATGTACATACCTTGTTCTAAAGGTTGTCTTATGAATGTCTTCATCCTTGATTCTCACTTGATCGCAACTAGACCTCAAGTCAATCTTGGAAAATACCTTTGCCCCTCTCATTTGATCAAAGAGGTCATCAATCCTAGGCAACGGGTATTTATTCTTCACAGTGACTTTGTTCAGTTGTCTGTAATCAATACACAACCTGAGTGTACCATCTTTCTTCTTTACAAACAAAATTGGTGCTCCCCAAGGAGACACACTCGGCTTGATATACTTCTTCTCCAACAACTCTTGCAGTTGCATCTTCAACTCATGGCATTTATGGTGTGCTCATTCTGTAGGGTGTTTTGGACACTGGTGCTGCTCCTGGCACTAGTTCAATTGTGAAATTAATGTGCCTCTTTGGAGGAAGCCCTGGAATCTCATCAGGAAACACATCCATGAATTCCTGTAACACCTGATAATCCTCCAACCTAGGAGTTTCATTCTCCATTGCCTCCAAGATATGAGCTGCATACAACTGGCAACCTTTCCTACAGAACTTCTTCAATTGCATTGCTGAAATCTGCCTCATAGAAATCACCTTTGGAATGCCTTTCACAATCCCTGAGTTACCTTCTTCATCCAAGCACTCAAATGCCTTATTATAACAGTCAAGCTTCACTTGGTGAGTTTCTAACCAATCCATTCCGATGAGAAAATCATAGGAACCAAGTGGTAGAACATTCAGATCTACACAAGTGACCAACCCATTCATAACCAATGGACATTTCTCTACCACTTCACTAACCTTTCTCTTAGTTCCAGTAGCTAGCTGAATTAACCAATATTTTCTATGCTTTACTTTCTTAAAAGCACAAATCTCCACTACTCTAGGAGTAATGTAACTATGAGTAGAACCAGGGTCAATCAAAATAGAAACATATTGCTCAACAATCTTACCTGCAACTTCAACCATAGTTGATTGGTGATCTACCCGGCAGTCCTCCAGTGCTGCATAAATCCTAGGGACTGCTCTTGCTACTTGACCCACTGTTTTTGCTTCTTGAATGTTATAAGCTGGCCTTGCACTCTCATTCTTGAGTGGACAATTCCTGTGCATCTGGGGTCCTCCATGTTTCCAACATTGGAGAGGTTCCATGTTCTGCTATGGCTCTTTAGGCCTTTCTCCCATCACTTTGGTTGGCTGCTTCTCAGCTTGTGACGGTTGCTTCTGCTGATTCTTGAAGTTAGAAGGTTTGAAACCTTTCTTCCTTTGGTCAGACTTCTCATTCTTCTTGTCCTTCCATGTCTTATGATAATCAGGTTTACCTTTTCTTCTCTCATAGCAATACTTAACCTTCCTTATTGCTTCTTCAAGAGTTCTAGGTTCATTAAATCTAGGTTCATAAAACTCAATTTTGTCTTTGTAAGACTGAGGCAATCCACTTAGGAAATGCTGGATCTTCACTTTTTCAACTTTGATGTACCTAACATACCTTAACAATTCCAAGAACTTATTTACATACTCTTCCATAGTCTGTTGTCCCAATCTCAGCTCATGGAACTCTTTAATTTTTTCATCATAACACCTGTCAGAGAGGTATTTCTGCTTGAAATACTTCTTGAACTATTTCCACTTAAGTCTCCTTTCACTGATCCTCTTTACTTGCTTGAAGTGCTCCCACCAAATAGATGCCCTTCCATTCAGATTGAATATGACAACCATTGCCTTCATGTTTCCCGAATAATCCTGAACTTGGAAGTACTTGTTTATCCCAAGAAGCCAAGCTTCAGCCTCTTGTCCAGTCTTTACCTCACTGTCAAATGTAGGAGGTTTAGCCTTCTTAAATTCATCCCGAGAGCGATCCCTAATATGGTGCCTCTTTCTCTTTCCATTGCGAGAAGAAGAGCTTGAGTCCCCACTAGATTCTTTTGAGTCAGATGCTCTACTAGAAGTGCTTCTTCTTCTTCTAGTACTGCTTTTATTGCCTTATGGTTTTACTGTACCCTATCCCGAGTCTATCTTTCTTTGCAAGTCTGTCAAACTCTGTAACATAGCAGCATTCAACTGATGCTGCTCTTCCTAGGATTTAATCAAGCTTCTCATGGTGGCTGCAATATCTGGCGGTGTCTCTTGGAATCTCCTTCCATTAGACTCTATGTCATCATTTCCAGCTCGGACATTTTTCCACATGGCATCTCGCGCATGCTCGTAGGAGTCCCGAGCATCATATCCATCATGGGTTCTCATGGCTGAACCACAACTTACCTTACCAAACCGCACTACCTGGAATACTACCCTTGAATGTGACTATGATTCTGCAAAACGTGTTAGTAACACAACTGTTAGTTGCATAACATTTATACAAATCATAATTACTTACCTTGACTGGGAAACCTCATTTTAACAATTTCAAACGGGCTTTTCTTTTCACAAGAACAACTATCTAAAGGGGACGATGGGGGTCAAAGGGGCAGCGCCCTAGTTTTTTGTTTGTAAATCTTTGATTTTTGCGCAATATGGCACATAAGATCGTTGCCATTTTTCATCTTTTCAGCACCTTTGAATCCCACTGGAATCCTGCTTTTCTACTGAAAAATCCCACTGAAAAAATCATATTTTTCTATTCGATTGGATCCCTTCCCAACTAGTCATCCAATGTATCAGGTCACTTGTTGACAACTCTTTCGACACCTCGTCGGACCGATCTTCATTTGTATTTCGATGCACATCAGATCGATATTCATTTGTCTTTCGATGCCATATCGGGTTGATCTTCATCTGTCTTTCGACGATTCAGTTGATCGATCTTCTATTCTTTACTGACGCATCAGATCGATCTTCATTTATTTTACGACGCTTCAGCTAATCGATCTTCTATTCTTTTCTGATGCCTTGGATTGATCTTCATTTCTTTTTCGACGCTTCGACTTATTGATCTTCTATTCTTTTCCGACGCCTTGGAGGGCTTCACCCGAGCGACATCGAAAAACTTTTCCCGAGATTTCCTACACTTAGAATTTTTTTTCGAATTTTTCCTCTCTTCTTCCTCTTTCCGTCACTGTGTCAGCTCCCTTTAGGCGAGCCTTACCGACACCTCGGCTCCACCTAGCCGAGACCCTCAGCTCCTCCCAGCCGAGACCTTCGGCTCCACCTAGTTGAGACCTCCGGCTCCACCTAGCCGAGAACTTCGATCCCTTCGACTCCTCCCAGTCGAGACCTTCGGAAAAATTTCAAACTTAGGAAATTTTCAAAATTTCTCTCCGCTTGGTTTGTTTATCGGATGGACTTCAGCCTAAGTCATGCGACGTATCGGATGGAATTTAGCCTAAGTCATCCGATATTTTCCATAATTATAATTTTTTTTTGAAATTTTCCTGTCTTTCACATTTTTCCTCTGCTGGGCAGAGGGTAACCTTGCTTATGTCACTCCTTCTTCATGTCCCATTGAGGCCCATGCTGCAACATGTGCTCTGATACCACACTATAACATCCCCGACCCTTCGACTGGCGAAGAGGACGCTACCGATGCTGCTATCTACCCGGGAAACTAGCCCCATGAACATACACTGATAAAAATATTGGAATGCTTTGAACTAAAACATGCATGGATGTGTAATTATTTATCATACAATGGAAGCAACTACATTCCATTCAAACATTATCACATTTTAACATGTTCATCATTTTCATTAAACATCAATACAATTGCAGAGATGAAATAGGAAAGAATACTTATCTTATGACCAAACTCGTCCCGCAACCAGCTATGTCGCTGCAACGTTCCACCCAACCATAGGCCAGTGTGCTCCTGAATCTCTCAGAAACACTGCCACCTCCGAGTTGGGCATGATTCCCACAAGGAATAAGGAAACTAAGCAGGCCCACACATAGCCAAGGATACCACAAAATTCAGCCAAGCCAACACAGTCGGGTTTATCAGGCTATCAGGGAGATGGGAAAAGCTGACTGCTAAGCTGGTGGGCTCACTGAAGAGCAAAGGACACCTGCACCAGAACTAGCCTGACTTTTAGGACACCCACACACACCCAACATAAGGAATCAATCCCTTCTCTATTCCACAATCCCTCTTGCCCCGACTTCCCTTCCAGTGCTATTCAGGGGGTGTGGAGAAGAAAGCCAACCATCTAGCTCTGTCTGTGAGGCTCCTGAACACACCAGGTTTATCAAGCAGGCCAAACCTTTATTCCGACTCCAAAACCATCCAAAGACCAACCACTGCATACACACAACAAAACTGAGCAATTCTCAGCCCTGGGGAAGAAAAGGGAAACATCACTGCATCCAAAATGGTGATACCTAGCTCAGACCAAGCAAGACAATCCTAGAGTTGTTCTTGGCCCTAACGTGGCCAAAAAAACTCAGCAACAACCCACACTCATGGGGAAAACATCAACCACGATTCCTCCACTGAAAACAACGGGAAAGACATAGCCCGATCGAGAAAGGAATCAGGCATAACAGACTCTCAACGTGGAGATGGATTCGTATACCCAGACCCACAAAACTTGCAAAGTGACTACACACAGCAAAATCCAAAAACAAAATTTACACATAGCAAAATCGTGAGGGTAAGGCAACTCTCCCAGTTCTTTGCATGAGGAAAATCCCAAAACCTATGCGTGAGGAGAGAAAACAACCGTCTCTGCGTGAGAATGGAAAAAATGAAAGAATGGGGTCGTTCCCGTCCTCCTACCCATGTGAGGATGAATGAGCTCCCTGGTGGAGTGTGCATGTGGGTAAGGACTGATAGTCTTGCCACACACCACTGTCCACGCAATAACTGCCCCAACTAACATCAGAGGATTTATTTTGGTAGTTGAATGAGACAAGGAAATGTGAGTAAGACAAAAGATGGGTGACAGCTAAATGGGTTTATCCATTGACACTTGGCTTTTCCCCATTGGCCCCAAAGGTCAAATAATTCCCCCTCCTTATCCTTAGGAAAATCATGCCCTTTTCATTATGGTTGCATTGACATAGCTGGTTGTGGGTATTTTTTTAATTAAAATGCATGTTTACATGATGCCAAAATTAATATGTGTCGAATAGCACGATATACCATCGGCAATGATTTTAATTGCCGGAACATAAAACAATTAAATCAATGGTGGGTCTTCTACCTTTAGCTCCATACCATGATTAATTACAATATATACATCATATACATTTAATGCAAATGAGGTCAAAACTAGGGTGTTACAGTTTTGTTTATGCATGGATTCTTTGAAATTAGTTTTCTTTTTGCTAATGGAGGATGAAAGTGGAGGATGCAGAGTAAAGTAGTACGTTGTAAGTAAAAACTGCAGGCAAGAAACATAAATGAAATGAATGAAAAACAATGATGCACCTACTGTTAATAATTTTGATGATATTCGAAATGATCTGCTAGTTTCTGTCTTCGCCAAGATCAATAGTAGTGTGAAATGCCCAACATATTTCATGAATGCTTTGTTAACACGAGTTAAAATAAAATTATATGATATTTACTTTGCTTTCTTTTTGAGACAATGTTTTCTTTCATGTTTTGGCTCTAAAGAAATTCGTGCAAGTTCTTTTTGAGACAATGTTTTCTTTCGTGTAAAGAGATTGGCCTTTGAATCTTTATGACCGTTGGAACATACTGGCAGATCTTGAAGCCTTGAATACTTTATAACTGTTCACTGACTTGGTGTGATACAACAGTTTTGGAAAATATTGAAAATTGGCTCAAGAAAAAGGTAACCTTCTCTATCTACCTTTTTTCTTCATATGGAATATATGGAGGACCAGGAACTACTATTTGTTTGAAGACAAAAAAACTGAGGCTAACAGTCTTGGTCACATTATTATGCATAGTGTTTCAGCTTATCCTGTACCACATGACAGAGTTAGTAGGAAAAGAAACATTAGAAGCCCCCCCTGTCATCACCTACCCTTCTGGGTTCTTCAATGGAGCTGCTACAGACACATGGGGGTGTAGGTATTCACCTATTGATTAGTCAGTCTCATCATTTCCACATCAATTTGGGCTGTGGAAAAAGTACCAATACCCGAGTAGAGTTTTTTTCCCTTTGGGAACTCTTGTTTTTTTCCAAAGAGATTGGGATCCCCAGGACACATATTTTTGGAGACTCTTCGGTGATCATTAATTGGGAAAAAGGCAGCTCATCCCTCACCACTCTAGACCTGGAGGCATGGTGTGTGAACATCATTGAA
Source organism: Pseudotsuga menziesii (assembly GCA_001517045.1). Classification (NCBI taxonomy): domain Eukaryota; kingdom Viridiplantae; phylum Streptophyta; class Pinopsida; order Pinales; family Pinaceae; genus Pseudotsuga; species Pseudotsuga menziesii. The sequence goes on along the minus strand of LPNX011179825.1, from coordinate 975,477 downwards.
CTGTTTGCCACCTTTTCATCAATTGATTATCAGCACGTCTATAGGGAATATATTGAGAAGGCAAACATGTTATCCAAGGAAGGGATCAAATTGGCTGCGGGCCTACAATCCTTTACGAAATACTGCGAAGGCATAGTTATTGGGGGAGAAAACTTGCAGATTTTTTAGATGAGCATGGCTCTCTATGATCTACTCCCTTCTTTCTTGAGTATGGCACTTAACATACCTTATTGGTATATTTTACGGACCGCTGATTCACCTCAGTGTGAATATATTTACAGACACTTCCAAGAGTCCTTCTTTGGATGACATATCTGGTTTCTCGATATCTTCTCTAGGGACTTTTGGATAAATCTGCTATTTTGTGATCGTGATGTTGTGAAGAGTCAGACCCAATTATGTTTCGGGTTAGAATACTCTGCTTATTGGCCCTTGAATTTTTTTATTATCTCTTTTCACATGATGATGTAACTTGTTACCTTTGATTCACCATGAATATCAAGGAACTGCTATTTTTCATTTGGAAAAAGAAGTCTTGAAGTTTGTGAAAGATTTCCAGTAAAAGATAAATTTATAACAATGTTTATCGATTCATTCCTACAAGATCACATCTCTTGCCTAAAAAGGTTGTGAAGTGTTTCCGTTAGAATTAGTTGTTATGATTGAGTCTCCCTTATGTCTAGATAAGATCAAACTTACATGTTCTCAAACTTACCTCTTTTACATTATTATGTTGTGCTAGCCCTTTAGTAGCTTCAACTCTATTGAGCTCTAGTAAGAGATTTTGATATGAGTTCTTCCTAGCCTACAAAAGAATATAATTGTTTTAAAATGTATTTTTCGGTGTTGAGAATAACAAATAATTTATTCCTTTTGCTTACATTTCACCATTTTTTATTAGGAAAATTTTGTATATCTGAGGAAGTTTTAGACAAATTCAAGCCATGGGATCAATGGATGAGGAAATTGATCAATGCCAATATCTGTCTCTCTGAAATGAAAACAACATAAAGTTTTCATAATATGGAAAGGAAATGAACCCGTTTTAGAGCTATTGCAAACTTTTTTGTTTTTAAGAAAATCCTCTTGTTCCTTGCTTTGTAGATTGATTAAAATCTATTTCTTTTTCTACTCTAAACAACTCAGTTTTTCTTCAAAAGAAAATTTGTGCTCATAACCTCATTGAGAGATATTTTTTTCCACAATCACCACCAAGAAGTACGAGGGTCAATAGGATGCTATAAAACTTAGCAAAGTCAATGTCAATGCAAAGGGCGCATGTTAGAAAATAACACTAATACAAAAAAACAAACACATAAGAGGAAAATTGTCTTTACTATGGAAACCATGTACATGGTAAACCACCACCAAGTATATATCTATTAGTCTTGGTTTCTACAACCAACATTGACCACTTTTTGACATCTTATAATGGATTTACTTAAGCCTTTAAATAGCCTTCATCACATTCTAAAACCATGGGAAAATACCATGGGTTACCCAAAACCTTGGACCTGTAAACCACCGATGGTAAACCCATTATTGACAGAATAAAGGTTATATTTAATCACTTTTAAACCAAGTCAATATTAACCTAAGATTCCCCCCTTTAAAATTGAGTTGGTTTGAGCACCAACCCCCTTGAAATTTTTTAACCAGAATAACAGCATGCCCCCTCTTTAGTTTACCTAAATCCATATTAGACTTTACATAGGTAACCCTCCAATCGAGGGGTACACATGCCTAAATAGGTATTACAATTGTATGTCCATTTACATTGTGATTAATTCCAACTCTATAACAAATGCTTACAAGAGTAGGCAATACAAGAAATACCCACACGCGTCTTCACTTGCATCCATCTCAACTATAGTGAGCTGAATCAAGCACTCCTTAATTGGGTGCTTCTTCATCCACTATATTCTATGTGCTTCTTGAGTAAATGTTGCATACATGTCAGGCTAGCATTGCGATGATACCACTTGTTAGGAAATAATAATAATAATGTACAAAACAAAACACATAAGAGGAAAATTGTTTTTATTGTGGAAACCCTATATAGGGAAAACCACCACCAATTATCTATTAGTCTTGGCCTCTATGACCAACATCAACCACTTTTGGCATCTTACAATGGAGTTACTCAATCCTTTAAATAGGATTCATCACATGCTAAAATCATGGGCAAATACCATGGTCTACCCAAAACCACGGGCCCATAAACCACCAACAATAAACCCATTATTGATTGACTCTAAATGTTATCTTTGACCACTTTTTAATGAAGCAATCCGAATGGAAGCTCCCCTCCTTTGTGAAAAAAAGTATGAAAGGGAGGAAAGGTACTGCTAACTCATGTAAGGTCTAAATCAAGATGCAAACTAGAAAATGTGAGCATGGACGTATTTTTCCCATTTGCAAGTGCATGTCTATACCATAAAAGTACTAATTTAGTTTGTGTAAAGATGATGCAAGGTATGTTCCACATGATGATTTACCCTAAGCATAATGCTTCTACTCATACAGATATAATAGTACGTATACCGAGACTACATGCTAGAAAGATGTCTAGGTTCACAAGCTATATTATTTCACCAAATTTAAATGAGCACGACCATGTTCATTCCATTGATATTGCTAATACAAATGTGATCTTGAACTGGTTTGTTTGGGGGAATTGTATCAAAATTAAAAGGTATATGCATATATAAAAAAACTTAGGTAATACAAATAATCATAAGCAACTTAAACTCCTCACCGATGTTATGCACCTGTGCTATGTCGAGACACTGACATGGAGATTTCTTGGAAAAGCTTGTAAGAATAACTCAACATTTGCTGGAGCAACTACATGTATGTAGTCAACGATGATAGGACATTTGTATTAGAAATATCAAAGAAATGAAATTATTTTTGAAAAATACTAAACAAACATATTTTTCTCATAATACTACGACGACAACATAAATGCACTTTTTCATATCAATAAAATTTTGCTATGAAAGTAATCAAATTTAAAATCATAGATAATTACTCAACGTTCAAAATCTTATCTTTGTAACTATTACAAATTCTTAATCCAATATAATTTTTTTTATAATTCTCCATAATATTAAAAGTTTTTATCAAGAGTAAAATAATAAAATAAGATAAAACTGAAAACTTATCAAACTTGATGATAGTTTTCTCTCTCTTGAATTTGAAAAGGCTTGCTTAACCAATCCTTGATGAGCCTACAAGTTGACCACCCTACCAACTCTTAATGGGTATTCCTTTTCCCAGGGACCCTTGAGCTACGACAGGGTTGTATGAAAGGGTACTAGGACTAGAATAACATCCTGCAACTTATCCCACTTGTGAAGTTTCCCACTTTTGGCAAACAGCGTCGCACATAACCAAACTCTCAATAATAACCAATAAAACAATTCATGAGTATTAGGATGACCATCCAACATTGTGGTACAAGTTTATTTCTTCTCTTGTCCAAGCTTGCATTTGGAAGGATTTGTGACTTAAGCCACTTGTCTCATTATGTAAAATGCCCTTTGATTTAATTACATAATATTCACCCACCCATGTCAACGCATTGAAATTTGACGTCCTACCTTGCACATCAAGAAATTTTTATATGATGTTTTAATTTTAACATTGCCTTTCAGTTGACATTTAAATTTAAATTTTAACCATCATAATAATGGTTTTTTTTAAATAACATTTATAATAAATGTATTAAACGTTGAATTCTCATATCTTTCCTCATATAATACAAAAATAAGAGGTTTACAAAAATAACATAATAAACATAACTGGAAACCTTTTGATATGCTTCTTCACAAGCACTACAATGAGCCATACCACTGGCCACCAAATATCATGGGCCCAAAAAATAGTCAAGTTTTACCTAACAAGGGAGACAACAAGGCCATGACAAAAATCACACACACACACACACACACACACACACATATATATGCTTGGGATATAGATATTAATGACGTGTAAAAATAAAAATGCACTTCAAAATGACAAGTGAAATTAAAATTCACACTTCATTAATGACGTGTAATTTTATGAAGTGGCAGTATTTTGATGTATAAAATGGTAAATGACGAATATTTACCCGTCAAATTTCAACACTAAACACATGCACCATAATATCTTTTTTTGAATCTGAAAATAATGATTAATCACCACATGCAACTATCTTCTCCTACTTTTACTCTTGAACAGGGATCAAATTTGAAGGGCAGGGTCCCATTTCACTTTGAAGGGCTACGAGACAGTGAGCCCTTCAATGCTGACATGTAAAAATAAATCTTTCTTTTCATTTGAAAATGTAATAGTAAATCCATCGTTTATTTTGGCTTTGGTCCGGCCTTCCTATTGGGGTTCTTGAATTTAGTGTGACTTGTTCATCTTCACACCAATATTTTTGGTTGGACTTTGTGTTCACTCTGTTATCCAACTAAAACTTCAATCAATCGGTCGCTATCTCCACAAAATTAAATCTTATTACTATAGTTGTTGATGCACTAAGATCCAACATTACAGAGTAGCAATGAATTGGTGGATTGGATGATGAGAAGGGTTCGGAGCATTTGTATCTCTCACTAAAATCTAACAAATTTCTGAATCATTGCTGAAGAAGGGTCAAATTAGGATACTGGATATTAGGATAACCCATAACCTAGTTGTTTCTCATAGCATAGAGTCTTTCCAAATTCGAATCTCTATTATTCCTTTGAGGTTGCATGAACACATATATTGATGTTCGGCTCCTACACAAACTTTGGGACATATTCTGAACAATACAAATGGATTCACCTAGTGCGTTGATCTCAAAAAATTGCTCATTGACATTTAAAGCCTATGTGGGTTAGTTTCTATGAGACATAAAAACACCTAGACTCCAGTGTATTATATCATGTCTCACTTCACCCTCAGTCTCAGTTGCTGAATGATATTATATAATTTTGTTTTAGCAAGCTAGCTTACTCCATTCCAGAAGTTTATTTCCAATAATGCTCTAAAAAGACTATCTAGTGCGTTCTACCACTGGTTCATCTGGTTTGGTCTTTTATATGGGAATACATCCATGTTTCAATTTTATACCTTTACTTAGAATGTTTGGACAAAATTTGATGGCTCATTATGGAGATTAAGACCCTTCTTCTGGAGGAGAAAGAATAGCTCTGGTTGTTTAGGAAGTTGGGTTTCAGAGATCCTTGCTACTTAGCTTAATTGGTCAAGGAAGAAATAGTTTACCGTGGTTATTTTGTTGGGTATCAAAATAGTAGTTATCAAGATTTTATCTTAATTAAATTTCAGAGGTAAATTCTTAGAACCCAAAGAAAATAGTTCAAGGTAACAAGTTACAATTCTTATAGAGAAAATAAAACCACTTACTTGATCCAACTGTAGTTGTGGAAGCAAGATATCTAGGACATCAACCCCATGGACAAGAATGAACTCTTCCCCAGCAGCAACCATACCTGCAAATGCCCACCAAACGCCCAAGTCACGTAAGATGCAATGATTCAACAATCAATGAATGGATTCTTCTACTAACATACATACCGTTTCCAGAGACCGGTCGTAGTATTTGGGTGCCATTAAGTAGATCCAGCTGAATGGGAGTGGTGGGATTGGTTGTGTTTTGCCTCTGTGAGCCTAGTTACATTCGCAAAACCAACTCCAATCATGCTAGATGCCAAGATCGCAAAATTACGTAGCTTGTTGCCCAAGACAACTTAACGACCTCCCGACTTGAAGGTGTCCACTGCCTCTTGAAGCCTCTTTGTCTGAGAAAGTGCTTTAATGGCTGCATTGGCATTCAGAGTGTGGAAGAAATGTTGAGGAAGGAAAAGATCTTCTTCTTCGATATGCAGAGCATGGTCTTCATCATCGTTGAGATGCGGGAATGAGAGTGTAAAGTGGGTAATGCGTAGTGGGTGAGAGGAATGAATGACATTGAGATCGAAAAGGTGGGTACAACAGTGACAACAGCCACACCATAAAACCTTGAATTTTGAAACCAAAACCACGGCCGTGAAACCAAAAACCATGAATTTTGAACGGCCATGAAACCAAAACAACGACTGCCAGGCAACCAATGACGTTACGAGTCCCCGATTGCATTGGATCTTCTCATTTAATATGATATGAAATATCGTGGAGGCTGGTACAGGTCGAAATCACAAAAATTGTTGATGGGCAATTTTTATCTGAGCCCTTTTAGTGTAATTTTAATTTAAAAGCTCCATTTTTTATTAAAATGATAAAAATTAAAACCCCATTTTAAATGATGTCCAAATTTTAAATTCCCCTTCACTGACGGCCTAGGAACCCTTTGACGGGCACTGACGGCTTGAATTTTGATCCCTGCTCTTGAATGTTCCTTCATCTTTTCCCTCTTTCCTCATTGAGTTGGCACACATGAAATTGCAATTTTCTATTTTTAGTAAAAAACAATTTTCTTCAATTTAACACACCCACTTCCAATTATCCTCATATATATACTCCTAGATGTTTCTTGGGTTTCCCTTTATTCTCCTTTTGTTGTAACGCACTTGAATTTCTGATTTCTATTTTTTAAAAGTATTTTTCTTCCTATTTTATGCTTAACCTCTAATTTATGTTTATTTCTGATTTATAAAATAACTGCTCTCCATAAACATAAACATTGTATCACTTCCTTAATTCAGACATAATATTATCCTTTGCTTTTCTTCATTTAAAAAATATGCAAATGCCCAAGTGTATTTTTCCAATATGTCCATTAATTATACTTAATACTAAGGGTGTCATGACCTTTCATCCTCTTCAAGTATTAATTTTCCTTTGTGGGGAATGATAATTATATCTTGTCCAGAGACTAATGATTATCGAGGAATAGAAATGACACCTTATTCCCCCCTTAACTAACCTAGTGAGTGATTGAATCCACAACCCACCCCTACAACAATATGAAATCTCTAGGTAAAAGCAATTTACTATTTTCAACCCATTTCATGGAAAGGGAGTGCTAGTTGGTAGAAGTGGACATGTTGCTTCTCCTCCATCTATGTTACAATGTACACCTTTCATACAATCATGTTGTCCATATGTAGGTCGATTGGGAAGCATGTTTTTTGTCTCTGCACAAACCTAGACCAACATGTCAAATAACTCAAATATAATAATTTAATGTAATTAATGTTCAAAATAAAGCCATTCATATGCGTGGACCCAATCTAGAGTCCAAGCAGTATGGTATAATATCAATACTACATTTGATGGAAAAATTTGATGCTTGTTGGACATTTGTAATGTCGGTTAAACATTGATCAAAAGTTTCAATCTTGTTGACTACATGTCGAAATAGTGCTGACTAAGCAACAATAAAGAGAGTATATTTTTAATACTTAAAGTAGGGTAGAAACCAATTTTTCGATGTCTAATTGACATCCCGTCAATGTATAATTAGCATCATTAAACCAAGCCACAAATTGCACTTTTTTTCCAATTGTCTATTAGGTGATGTGTAACCGATACAAGGGATGTCACTTAAGTGACATATATTGGCTATGAACGAAAAAATAAAAATAAAAACTCTTTTGTATGCTTGTATATATGTATGCGCGCATGCACACACACACACACAACATTAATTTTAATTGTATATAATATTCATATATATGTCGAGCTATTTGACATTGATATTATATTATATTATATTATACATAACATTACTTTATGTATATTATATATAAATGGATTATTATCCTAGACAGGGATATTTAACATGGTGCAAGTAGGTCACAACCGGAAGAGTATGTAGGTATGAATAAAGAGCCCTAGTTATCCTTATTAGATGGCCATCAAGCTCCATAAATTATAACAAGTGAATGCAAATATTGTGGGAAAAATTGCTCTATTGTAATAAGAATAACCCATTACGGTTAGCAGAGGTGATATTAATGCATATAATGTACTAGTAGGACTATACCATGCATAAAAAAATCTAAGATAAAGTAGAGAGTTGAAAGAGAGATTGAGAAAGAGGTGTATATCGTACCTATTCTTATGATTGATGACCGATGTGAGCTCTGTTATATGTCCTTTCCTAAGTTTTAGTGTGTTGTCATCATGAAAGGATAATGTAGACTACACTTTATAAAGTGTAATACATAAGGACTATGCATGATGCAAAAGGATAATATTTGGGATAATTCCATGTGAAAGGAGAGGAGGTCATACTAGCTATGGAGCACTGAAAAATATATCTTATAGTAGTGAATGGATTTATGTCCAATATTGGTTTGTTATAGTATAAAGTGGCCAATACTAGCATGTAAATAGACCAAAGAGTTCCTAAGATAGACACACAACTTTGAACAATTGTTTTTTTTATTACAAAACCAATTATTTCTATATTGATATGAAAAAGAAGGATGCAACCTAACTAGACATCCTAGTTACAATGTGACTAATATAAATATTTACATAAAAATTTGCAAGTTCAAGATTGAGAATGACTATCCAAATTACAATGCGATTTTTTCCTCTAAACTAGCGAAATGTCCTTCCGAAATAAACTCTACAAAATTTACCACAAAGGAAAATACATTTATGTTGAATAATAAAAAATCAAGAGATCTACTTCTAACAGGTAAATATATACTTTCAATTCTTCCCCTGATATGTTGTGTCTGTCCAAATTATGAGTGTTTACATGACTATCCTGGTTAGAATTTTCCACAAGGGCACTATCCGAATCCTTGCTATCATAAATGTCTAGAATGTCAGATTACGGAAGATTGAAATTGACCTTAATATATCTGAGTTCTTTATCTTGAGCATAGGGTGTAGACCGTAAAATATCCAAATCATCCTCAGTCTTTATTAACTTGGAGATGACTTTGACAAATTGCTTGATTTGATTCTTGAAATGTATAAAAATGATGTAGATATTCCTATTGATGAGAGTATTGATAACTTTGCTCTCTATTACAAGCTTCTTAACCTTGTGCAATGAATAACATACCACATTTTTTTCATTGGAAACAATAGAATCTCCAACATCTTCCTCAACAAAGTCTTTATTGTTCATTTTATGCATGTTCTTGAAACTCCTCATAGGGTTCTTTTGTTGTTTCTGCCTCCCATTCTAAAATAAAGGTCCAAATATACCTTTCAAAGCAAACATCAGAGAAGTAATAGGACTACCATTCCTATATTCAAACTTGCCAAACCTATACTCCAAACCTTTAGAGAAAAGTTGCACTTTAAGAACAAATGGATCGCAGTCTCCTCACTTTGACTACACATATAACAACGAGAAGGGACTTGTATACCTCATTTTTGAAGATTATAAAAAGTGAGAATTCTACCATGACTTATAATCCAGTTGAAAGTATTTATTGGGAGAGATTTACTTTTCCAAATAGAATTCCATAAAGAATCGTTTACATAGTCACATCTACTATTTATCGAAGCGTTATACCCTTCTTTAATTATGTATATGCTAAAATGATTACCCTAAACCCTCCTATCAACACCTCTGATATCTAAAGGAGCTAGACCATTCAAAATTATTAGCAGATCCTTCCATTGACCATTCAAATGTTCAAGAATATTGACGTCCAACCAACCCTTCCACTCTCCTTTTGCTTTCCACACCGGGATATTAGAAAGAAAGGTGTTGTTTTCTACTCTCATCCAATGTTGTAGTAAATCTAAATGCTAGTAAGATTTGTTATCCCTTTTTCCCAAGATCCTATCATCCCATATATTAGTACTTTTATCGTTTCCAGGCATCTTAGAAACATTGTCCTTAAAAGTGCAATTTGATTTTTTACACAAATTCCATATGTTAGTACAGGGAATCTTATCAAACTACTGATCCACAATCCTTGTTAGTGCATATCCATTATATTTCTTATTTATTTCTTATTTCCACTAGTCATCTTCTCTTGTCCCTACATTCCACATGATTTTAGCCCCCAATGCCTTATTTAATATGGCTATATATCTAATTTCCAAGCCTCCCTTGTTAATAGGCGCTATTGCTTGTTTCTAGATACTCAAGTGAATTTGTTTTCTGATTATTCCTGCTCCCTCCCTTGCCACATGAATTTATGTAGACTTTGATCAATCTGATTAGAGATACCAACAAGGGCCAACAAAATAGAAGTTTGGTAGATAGAGTAAGAGGATAACACATAGTTAATTAACACCAACTTCCTTACCATATTAACCATAGAGTGCCCCATTGTTCAATTTTTTTTTTGTCAATCACATTTATCCAGTATTTTGAAACAAGCTTCCCTAAAAAAATTGGAATCCCCATTTAAGTGAAAGAATTCCATTATTGTTTAACAGTGAAACCTAAAATATGAGCAGTTTTGTGGATTATTTTGGAATTCCTTCCATAAACACAACACTTATGCTTATTGATCTCCCCTCCTGAAGTTGAAATATATTTATCCAATGTTGCCTTAAATGTGGTTGCAATAACCACTGAATCTCCCTCCAACATAAAAGTATGAACATTGAACTGTGAATGATTTATTTCCTTTACCCCTCTAACAATGTTAATTCCAAGAAAGAGCCCAATCCTTCTTTCCAACTCCAGTTTCCTGATGAGAGTGTCAGCCATCAAAATATAAAAAATAGGGGATACAAAACACCCTTGTATCAACCCTATTTCCCCTTGAAATAACTCTGCTAGCCTATCATTGACTAAAGGAGCTATCCAGGGTTTTCAAATACAAGCTTGGATCCGACAAATAAAAGGACTAAAAAATCTAAATTTGCTTAAGACATCAAAAAGGAAACTTATGCCTTACCTGATCATACTCATTTTCCATATCCATTTTAATCACCATACCTTTTTCTTTCCTTGATTTACTTGAATGAATAGCCTCCTGAACCATAATGATATTATCCAGGATATCTCTCTCGGGGATGCATCCACCTTGATTTTCTGAGATAATCCTCCCTAATAGCAGCTTGACTCTTGAAGCAATAATCTTTGTAATGCTTTTACAAGAAAAGTATACAAAAATAGTTTGATATTAACTCTAACTACTTTAACTAAATTTACAACTAATCCACTAAAATCTTAAAGAGTTGACATTGGTTATAATTTCTATAGTCAACCCCAAAAATTAGTTATAATAGTCAACTGGTTGGTTTGCTAAAATTCATTGTATGAATATTCAATTAAAGATAAATCTCCTTCGTCTCCTTCCCTTATCTAAATCCTTGCTTCATCCTTTAAGCTATGTCAAGGATAGTATACTTTTTTTTACAAAATAAACAAAAAGACATAAAGGATATGCAGCAATATAATACCATAGTTTAATTGGTAGAAGCTATTTTGAAATTAAAATTTTAACATTAGTTGTTAGTGACATTTGTAGTGAAAGTCATCAATGTTAATGAGACCTTTGGTAAATAAGCCCAGATTTCAACTTGGATAATGTTTAAGAGAGGCATACATTAATCCAAATAATTGTTCAATAGTGAGACAAGGGACTAGATCCCTTGACTAGAACATAACTGAAAATTTAATTATCCATTGTTAATAAGTACATATAGGAATGAGTGTGGAGCCTAATTTATAGAGAATCATATGCTTAAGATAGAAGGTCTAGTCCCCAAGCCTCATGGAAGGACTAGGATTGGGGTTGTTCTAAAACCTTCACCAATTATAATCTAATCCATGTTTATTTATGGATCTACTATATGCCTATGGAAGTCTAGTTGAATAAATTTTTTATGAATGAAGTCCAAGGATTAGTTTTGAATGTTTAGTTTGAAGAGATTTTGGAAGTTTCCCCTAGAATTCAAAATAGTTGTGTTTTCCTAGTTTTAAATTATGGGGGACTGACAATAGGAAAAAGGATTTCTTAACCAAAAATTCGAAAAACATAGTTCCCTTAGTGTGGATGATACATGTCCATGGAACACTTGTTTTGGTGTTGTCCTCTAATGGAATTTGTGTGGTAATGGGTTGGTTCCTTATGTAAGTCCTATTTCCTAGGTTGCATTACATGGAAAGATACTACCATAACAGATCAATTTCCCTAGAAAATAGATTTTAACTCAATGTAGATGCCTTTTTGAATTGAATACATTTGAAGAAGGAATAATGTTGTGATATTTAATCGTAATGTGCCTGATTGCACACTCTCTTACTATGATAGTGCACCAAGTCATGCCAATCTAGTCTTGCAAGTCATTTTGTAAGTCCCTAATATCCACATGGAATTGTACCACTTGCAACAAATTCCATAATTTTATATTGAGGAGTGGATTTTAACCTCAATATTGTTTAAGAGAGGCATAGAATGAGCTAAAGAATTGGTCAATAGTAAGACATTTTTGTATAAGCCAATCTTCTTTATATGGTTGTTGTAAAATACTAAGATATCTTGGTTTTGAATATGAGTGGATATTAGTGTTTGTGCCAAATATCTTAGTATATATAACAAACTAAACCATTCTTAGCTTCCATTGAGAAGCCAAACATAACTATGATTTGTGAAAAAGATAAGCTAAGAAAAAACTACTCTAATTTGCATTATCGTCGTTATATATAGGAATAGTTGGGGATTTCTTCTCACTCGAGGTTTGGGAATCTATTATTGCAAACTTGAGACCAATGGTGGTCTAGTATAGAGTATTGAGCTTGGCTTCAAGGTTCTGACTCTATTCCTGAATTTGCTGATTTTGCTCCTGAATTTACTTCATTTCAAGGAGGATTGCATTACACCCCTCCTTTATATCTAGGAACACTTTTTAACAAGGTTTTAATCTTCCAATCTAATGCAACTCTCTTTTGGTATTTATTATCAAGGGATGATGTGGTTCTGGGATCTAGGATCCACGACTCCATATTCTCCTCAACGTTTGTGTCCTAGGTACAATTTGGTTCAGATTTACCCATTCCTCTGCTTCATGAGATCATGCTGGATGTAAGTGGGTGTAATTCAAAAGTAAGAGGCTTTGAGATACCTTGCCTCCATTATGACATGAGGCTAAGAGATAGATATTCCTACTCTCCATGAATATTTGATATGGAAAGCTCTTTCCGTTGTGTAAATAGGGAATTGGTTAAGGAAACGACAATTTTAGGAGGAAGGGGTAACACATCGATTAACTCACTGAAGTGGCTATATAGAGGTATGATGGAGGAAATCCAAGGATGGGAAAACTAAAAGGTCAAGGTAATGGAATTCCAGAGTTGGTGCTGAGATGGAGAGCTTGTTTGAGGTAGGGAGAGGGAGAGCAAGGAAAAAATGAGTAGAAAAAACATGACTAGTGAGGGGATGGGAATTTCAACAACTAGTGAGGAAAATAGACTAGTCTCGAATCTCTATTGAGAATTATTCAAATGAGGAAAGAAAGATAATGCTACTAAAACTAACCTGCATTTAAGATGAATGGCGAGAAGTTGAGCCATTGTAAAAAAAGTTCGAGGAGGCTTATGAAACTATAACATACTCCATACCAAATATTGTACCAAACTAGAACTTGCTGACCCTCATCGCCCTTTGAAGAGTAGTTAGACGATGTAGATGGGTTGTATAGAATGATGCAAAATTTGGGTTAGCCTATGGCCGAGTGCACCTTGCTTTCACATGATCATTGAATATGTGTGAGGCATTAGAGGTGATGTATGGTGTCGATTATGTCCCTTCGGGTGGTTGACATGGGAGCATTCAATCACATGGTTTCATCCCAAGCACCTGAGATGGGGAAGGTCAAATACATAGGTATAAATTTATTGTATAAATTATATTTAACTTTCCAAATTTCACTAGAAGGAAAGGGCCTTGTAACAAAAGTTATAGCGGAGGGTTTTAGTGTTACAAGATTGGTCAAAATTAAAAAAAAACTCCGCTACAACCTCTGCCAATGGTACTAAATTTTTTAGCGGAGGATTTTATAGAAATTTATTATAACTAAAAAATATCGATGGTTAGAGGCTTTAGAATTTTTTTTTTTCACTGGTGCGATTTTGCTAAAGATGCACCAATGAACTTTTTCCAAATATGCTCCACTGCGCTTATGACAAATATGCATCGATACACTTCTTTCAAAGATGCATCAATGTGCTTCTTCCAATGATGCATCGATGTGCTTCTGCTAAATATGCAGTGGGTCGTTTATACAAAAGATGCACCGGTGCGCTTATACCAAAGATGCCCGATGCAACTTGACCAAAGAGGAGCATCAATGTTTTGTTGGCCAATACCACACTAGTGCACATTGTTAATGGAGCACTAGTGCACCTATAGTAAAGAAGCATCGATGCACTTTTACGAAATATGAGCATCAGTGCACCTTAACCAATAGTTATATTTGGTGTGCCCATACCAAATAGGAGCACTAATGACAAAAATCAATTTGTTGTCTACATAAAGGCTTGCGAACATGCAAATAAAGGGAGGTGATTTAATAAATACATGCTAATTTATTAAAATGTGGTGATATAATAGCTTTGATTTTGAATATTAATAGTATTAGTTCATACACTTGTTTATTAATGAATCTTTATTTACAATTTAAAAATAAAATGCTTGCCTAATATTAAAAAAATTATAACTTTGATTGTTTGAAATATAATTTTATAGTTAAAAGCATATGAAATAAGGCATTATCAATAAACATAAAAATAATATTATAAAAATGTATAATAATTAATATTGAAATGTTAAGCATTGCAATTTAAAGTCCCACATCACTGGTGTGCCTACAATAAATAAGCACAATGCACCTATAAAAAGATGAGAACTAGTGCACCTTAACCAATAACGAGCATCACTGTGCCCATACAAAACAAGAGAACCAGTGCACAAAGTGGAAGCTTATTTTGATTGGATTATTGACCTTGAACACTTTAGAAGCCAAATGAATCACTTCAATCTCTCCCTATATCTATAATGGTCCATGAAAAATCTCATGGCAAAAGCAATGGAGGAAGTGGGAGGTTCAGTACACAATCAGAGCAACAAGCTTGAGGAAATCATTGAAAGGTTGAAGATCCTTGAGAAACTCCCCTTCTAGATGAATATAATTGAAGCAAAGCAATACCTCATAGCCAAAATTTTAGGCTATAGATTTGAGATCACCCGTGTTGCCGAGGAATCTGTTAGCTTGATAGAGAAGATTATGAACCCCAACCACAAGAAACTCATCATCCTCGACGATGAGAAGTATGCTTCAGCTGGCCCCTTTCTCAAGTAATATGACTTCAGATGCTCCCCCTATTTCTTTTTTGGCTCTGGGATGATATGATATAGTTTTTGCTTGTCAGCTATGAGCCTATCTCCTTTCCACTGTCCAAATTTAATAACAGACTTCTTGTTATGATCTTGGCATTCAAGCTAAGCACTTTTGGTAAATCCACATATCTATGTTTTATATAGTTTTACAAATATAGCCTAATCTCTTGGATCTTCAAGGCTCTTGTTAAATCTTAGATGTCAATCTCAAGAAGACCTCAACTCTACTTGTAGGCTACTATATTTCCCTCTGGGGAAGGAGGGGGGTGGGCACCTATAAGTAGTATCTTTTGTACTCTATGTAACTTTATTCTCTTTTTAATATAGTAATTAGCTCCATCTTGCTAAAAAAAAAACAGGAGCAGTGATGACAAAAAACAATATGTTGTGTATAGAAACCTTGTAAACGTGCAAATAAAGGAAGATGATTTAATAAATACAAGATTATTAAAATGTAGTGATATAATAACTTTGATTTTGAATATTCCAAGTATTATTTATTACTGTTGTTTATTAATGAATCTCTTACGTGCAATTTAAAAATGAAATATTTTCCGAATATTGAACAAAATTTGTAATTTTGATTGTTTGAAATAAAAAATTACAGTTAAAAGCATATGAAATAAGACAATATAAAAAAAATAAAAATAATATTACAAAAATGTTTAATAATTAATATTGAAATATTAAACATTACAATTTATATTAATGGTGATTAAACCAACGATACAAAACCACGGTGAGTATCAAACCACTATATTTACCACTTAATTGTGGATCTCTTGTAATTACAAAGCCACTCAATTGTTACATGAAAATTGTTTGATGAGAAATCTCCAAAACCACTCATCAACTAGCGATAATATTCCTAACACGGAGAATCAATTTCCTAGACCAAGGAATAGTACTAGTGTTCCCACACCTTTAAATAGGACCATTGATGCACTTATACAAAAAATGAGCATCGATGCGCCTTCACCAAAGAGATGAACCAGTGCGATTTAACTAAAGAGATGCATTGATGCGTTTTTTCCAAAGATGCATTGGTGTGCTTCTTCCAAAGAGAAGCACCATGAATAGAAAATAGATTGTTGTTAATAGAAAATAGTTTTTTGTGGGTACATAGACCTTGCCAACCTGTAAATAAGAGGAGGTGAAAACCACTGTGGATATGCACCCATGTAGCACATAAAATGTATCATTTTCTTTTCCAATCCGGCCCCTCATTTTCTATCCATATATTTTGAATAAAAATCCTGAAATGAATCCACCATTAACTTGCAAAATAGAGGAAAAACCCCGAAACCAACAAAAACGAACAACAAAACTAAATATGAAATTAGGACCAATTGTGAGAAAGGAAAAATAATAGAAATAAAATAGATAATGGGAATAAATAAAACAACGAAGAGGGAAAAAACATTTNAAGGAAAACCCCTCAAACCAACCAAAACAAACAATAAAACCAAATAAGAAATTAGGAACAATAGTGAGAAATGCAAAATAGTATAAATAAAATAGATAATAGGAAGAAATGGAACAATGACGAGGGAAAACTATGTTGCTTGGATACAATAATCTTTCTCTTCCTCTTCCTCTTTTTCTTCTCTATGGTAGAACCATGTGAAATGAATAAATAAAAAAACCCTATTTTTTTCCTCTTTTAAAGACATTTTCCCACTTATTTAAAACGTTTATAAATTTGCACTTTTTTCATAAGTTAAAAAACGATTTATTGTTTGATGTTTTTGTATATCAAAAGCACCAGTGCTCTTCTGCCAAATATGTACCGGTGCACCTTCACCAAAGTGGAGCATCGACACAGGTGCACCTTAACATAAGAGGAGCACATGTGCTCATTTTCAAAACTGGAGTACCGATGTTTATTTTAGAAAATAATATTGGTGCATATGGGTTATGGAGGATCAGTGCACCTAGTCCTTAAAAAGAGAACCGATGCACATTCACCAAAGAGGAACATCGCCACTAGTGCGCCTTCACCAATGAGGAGCACCAACACCGGTGCACCTTATCCAAAGACAATCACCGATGCATCATTATAAAAGTGGAGCACCATTTGTTTTGTTCCTAAAATCAAACTGGTGTACATGGGTCATAGAGCATCGATGCATGTAAAACAAAGTTGCACTAATGTGCCTAAACAAAAGACGCATCAGTGTGCATAAACCAACGATGCACTAGTGTGCCTAAACCAAAGACTCATCAGTGTACATAAACCAAAGATGCACTCGTGCGCCATAATGGTTTTGGGCACATCGATAAAAAACACCTGCTAAAACCTCCACCCGCCTACCTTTGCTATAAACCTATGCTATAAATTGAGAAGGGACATGTTTCTTGGGGAAGTTATGCTACAACCTCCACTATGGGGCATTTTCCTTGTAGTGTTTCCATGTTTTGGAAACATTCCTTTTTTTTTCACATTGTTTTCATTAGCATCCTCCATTAGTGTAGATCACATTGTTTTCATTAGCATCCTTCATTAGTGTAGATCACTTATTTATGAGCTTCTCTTGGATTTGAGAATTCTTGATATTTTCTCTCGTGATGAGGCCAACCATAAGAAGTTGGAAGCACATATGGCCCCTCCCTTCCCCTTACATCACTTTCATTTCCCTATACGTAATTAATTATAAATGATGCATGTACATAGAAAAGCGGTAAATAAGTGAAATTAAAATAAAAACATCATATATACTAATCAAAAGTAACATAAAAGATCATTAAATGTACTAATGTCAATGCATTTCAATAATACAACATGTTCAATCATACAACATGTTTATGTCTACTGGACTATTTTCTCATAGGTTATTTTTGTTTCATCATGTCCATAATTATGATGTTGTTTTCTTCTTCTTGGTACTCTTCTTCTCTTGATGGACATTATTGTTGAGAATGAAATAG
Organism: Pseudotsuga menziesii; assembly: GCA_001517045.1. NCBI lineage: Eukaryota > Viridiplantae > Streptophyta > Pinopsida > Pinales > Pinaceae > Pseudotsuga > Pseudotsuga menziesii. The sequence continues at coordinate 957,274 of LPNX011179825.1, read as the reverse complement.
ACACCTATGCGGGTGTTACCAACTAGGACCCACATCTAAAATAAAAGCAAGCCATTTATAAATCACCTCATTCATATTATATGAACATATAGTACTCATTTATTAATGCTGAAATGTCTAATTTAACAACTTTCATTTTTTTTACTAGGGGAATCGACAACTAGGTACGGGGCTGGTACTCGCATGACATGGGGTTTAGGGATCCAATCCCGCTACCACTATACCCCTAGGTGCATCCACATGGCCTGAACCATGGCACACAAATAAGTTTGGGGGAGATTTGAACATGAAACCTTCCATTTACAACCATTTACAACATTTCAACTTTACCACTTGCTTTTCCCCCGACGAGCAATTTAGCAACGTTCATTATTGTACATTGCAATAGATCATTATCAAACCATGCATAGGGACTATTAATGATAATTTGTATGAATTTGAGCATTATGATTATTAATGCCCTTCTCTTTATCTAATATATTCAAAATAGACATAGTCTAACTGAAGTCTTAGTTATTAGTTCGGGCATGTTTGGGCCATAAATATAATTCTTTGTTTTTTATTTGGTTTTATCCTAAGTTTTAAGGAATATAACATGGTGCATTTAATTTCTTTTGGCAGAAGAGGAGTTTAATGTACCACGACACTTTTTGTGACAAGAAAGGAATTTAATGCATCACGTTCTTCTCTTGTTTCTTTCCTTCTTCCACATATACTTCTTCTACTACCTCTTGCACTACTTTCTTTCCTTGCTTGTTTCCTTCCGCCACCTCTTGCCACATTTAACTTTACTTATTTTGGCACATCCTCCCATTATAATTGCTAGGCGCCTAGAAGAACCACTCCATCTCTTAAGAGTTGTAAATATAAGTTTTTTTACAACAATAATCCATAAAATTAGAGTTGCTACTTACTTTGGCTTTCTGATTTGCTTGGCTCTCTCTTCCAATATATAACATAAAAAAATAGACAAACAATGACAAAAACATCCTCCCTAGTATAGGGAAACCAAATCATACAAAAATCAGGCTCATAATGACAAAAAGATCCTCCCTAGTATAGGGAAACCAAATCATACAAAAATCTATCAAACTAGTGTTTAAACATGAAAGTAATGTTCTGACGCTGGAAAAAACTGTAAAAGCTAAACCCAGAGTGTCAATGGATTAAAAAAATCGAAGGAATCTGAAACTCAATGCTTGGAGGGGAGCTCCTCCTCAATGGGTACTCCAAAGCCGAAACCAATTTACGAGAGGGTCTTCGATCTGATTTCAGTAGGGGAATCCTGCTGGGTAGTGGTATTTTTTTAAGGACCCTTGGAATCGTTGTTGGTGTCGTCATCATTGCCTGAAGTGTTGGAGGTGGAACTGGAGGAACCCTTGTTTACTGAAAGCGACTTCGTCTTCTTGAATTCCAAAGCAAAGGAGTTGGTCGCTTTTCTCTGCCGAGCTGCTTTGATGTGCGCTGTAGACGGGGGGGCCCTTTGCTCAAGCTCAATTGGAGCATTGGGAGGAATCAGAGTAGGAGCTAGAGGGTCATCTTGGAAGCCCGTAAGGCAAAGGATGAGCCTAGCCATAATACGTTTCACCACCCAAAAATTTTGTCTGCGCAGGACCATTCAATTAATTGTAGAAGGGGAGACCAAGAGTTCATCTTCCAAGTCATTCATGAGTTGGGGCAGGTGTTCAGGGATTTCCACATCGAACCCTTTAATATTGACATTTGATTAGAGAGTCCTGACTCGCTCGTTGGAGTTGGCATTCCATCGTCCCCCTCTCCCACGTCATGGGGTGGCTCTCAGTGTGGGAGACATATTTGTATGAACATAAGGAACTGGAGAATATGAACACTAAGCTTTGAGAGAATTGCAGGGGTATTTAAGAGCCAAGGACAACTGCTTGGATCGATCTCTACTAACATTCACCGATGACGCATGGAAACCAATGATTTCAGAAGCACTTCTCGAAGGACTCGGGATGAAATGGGAAAAATTCCATGCTAGGGAAACATTAAACTCCCTCTTGCATGTGAGTTGCTCATACATATTGTGGTGGATCTCCATGATCGTGCGCAGGATATCCATGGACGAAGCGACTTCGGGCTGTCACTTCGCATTAAAACTGGGGACACGACTTTTAATGCTCCAGCTACAATGGAGTTGGTGAGTACCTTCTGCATTCAAGGACAAGCCTCCGATATGCTATCCTCACATCATACATGATCTATGGATTGAGTTGCCGCCCGCATCTGGGGGATTAAGTCCTATCACATTAATATTATACGTAAAATTATATTATCTAGATTATTGAATATTAGTTTTATATCAATCTGTGGGTGATATGATTAAGGCTATAGGTACAACTGAGAGCCACATGGGTTCAAGGCTAATGGGAATCTTGATCAGATGTAATTAGCTTATAACATTTGACTACCTTTTGGCTATAGGTACAACTGAGAGCCACATGGGTTCAAGGCTAATGGGAATCTTGATCAGATGTAATTAGCTTATAACATTTGACCACCTTTTATGTGATCATTTACTCACTTGGTTAATTAAAAAACACAATGTAGATGAAAATTCCAGAGTCTTTTTATGCGACTGGTTGTTTAATTCATTAATAATGATGTCACATGAAAATATGACCAAGCATGTCAACATAATGTCTTGCTTCTAATTAACTGAATTTCATTCCTCATATCCGAGTTTTAACTTTTATGTGAATAATACTAACTTTCACATGTGGGTTGTTACTGTAACAAGAGCCACGAGGTGGCAATGTCCCCGCAGGTGCTAACAACTATTGCTCTAAGACATAAGCTATAGAAATATGATATTTATGCAGAAAAATTGTAATAAAAAAGAAAATTATTTTGCCACAAAATTTCTTAGCAATGGAAGTGCAAATTTCGTGTCATCAATACGATGAAACATAATTTTTTTTTCATAATTTCATATATTATGTAAATTTTTGCTTCTTTTAAATTAATTTATTAAACCATACTTTTATAAGATTCTCATAAATAACTAGATTCTGATAAATAATTATTGCGTGCAATGTATATCTAATTAAATCAAAACTAATTTTCATACAAATGCTCTTCCCTAAATGCTGTGCATTCTGTGATTCTTTTATTCAATGTCATTGAAATTGTTAAAATCCGCACTCTCTGATTCTTTTATTCAATGTCATTGAAATTGTTAACTTTTATTCAATGTCATGGAAATAGTTAAAATTATAAATATGTATTGATAATTTTATATTCAAAATCAATTGAAATTACAAATATATATATTGATAAAAGTGTATAATTTAGATGTATAATTATATATATTGTTCCTCAATCCAAGCAGTTCCAACCAAGGATCCAAAGCTGATTGTTGGTAGTTTTTTTCCAAAATAAAGTAGTCTCGTCCAAACGAAATTAATAGCATTGCTAAAGGTGCCCACCCAAGCAAGCCAATTCTTCCTTCTTTCCAATTTAATAAGCCAGGTTGTATTAGATCACTAAATAAAAGAGGGTATTCACATTATAATATATTAATATGTTAAATTCTTCATTTTTCAATGTACATTATTATTCTAAATGAATTAACAATAATACGTTCATCTCCTCTTACATGCAAATACTTACCTCATACAAATGATAAAATGCCCCAAAATATTGATAGTAGTTTAAGTCTTCTTTGATTTCCTTTCCTTGAAGCTACAAACAATTAAGGTTGATATGCTGCCTACTTTATTTTTTACCTTTTTGTTACTCTTTCATTTTTTTTTTTTTTTTTCACTTACTCTTACTAGATATAATAGAGACTTTTTTCTTCTTCCTTGAGCTCTGTACACCATTCTAATGTCTTTGGCAGCATTAGGCTTTTCTTCTTCTTCTTTGAGTTCTGTACACCATTCTAGTGTCTTTGGCAGCATTGGTCCGATCTCCTTTGTTGTTAGGGCATTGCCAATTTATATCCTTCTATTACTTTGTCCATGTTGTACACGTGCCGGGAAACTCTAGGCTCTAGAGAGTACTGTAGATTATTTGACAATGTTCTTAATTTTATAAAAAAAAATTGGTTAAGAAAATAAGTCAATTTTTAATTTTTTTTTAAATGTTTGTGGCAAATTGACTAACACAATGCACAAGCGATTTGCAATCATTAATGTTGTTATGATTGGTTAATTAATTATTTGGGTGAAATGGGTAAGTAAGTACTTTTCTTGGGTGTGTAATGCTTAATGTGATCACTTACTATTGATTAAGGGAATAGTGATATGTTGCATGCCCTTTATAGCCTTAAGTAATGCGTCTTTCACAGCCTGCATTTTAGCTAGGTCTGTAACGAGTATGATTAAGCATCGAAGGCACTCATCGGTTTCCATGGGAATAAAAAAAATGCATTTGCACACCTCAAACACATCATGGCTCTTTCAAATGCAGTCCCACAGGACGTCGAGGTCCTAAGATTCCTCTTTATATCATCATGACTTCATGGCTTGGGAGAAGAAAAATAAATTTTATGGAATTACAGGCAGGTTGAGGATAGAAATAAAGTCAAGTGCTGGGTCATGGAGAGGCCTTTTATTTCCCATTCAAACTGCTAGCTCTAATTGAAAACATAGAATTTTAAGAGAATACCGATCCATGTTAAGCAATCCATGTTAAGCAAAGTGACCGTGGCATCCTAAGAGGAAGGCTAAGATGATTGGATTATACATCAAGATACTGCTAGTCCATATTGTAAGCTTTCCTCCAGCGCATCTTAGGGAACCTTTGCCATTTATGATTTGTAATTTGAAAGGAGCAGCCCTACTCTTCACAAAATGCATTTGATATGAGACATTGGGGGCCTGATGGTGGTGAATATTTTGTAATTGATATGAGACGTTGGGGACCTGATGGTGGTGAATGTTCTGTAAAGAAGGGTGGATCCATTAGACTTTATCGATGTCACACATCATTGTTTTCTTGACGTTTTTGTGCCGTAATACCTCCCGAGCTATGGAGCCTTCGCTGCCTCCCGTGATGAAATTGAGGCTCAAATCACACATCATTACTACAAATTTGCCGAAATTTAAATTTGTGATAGACAAACTCGTCCACTCCTGCGCTTTGCAACTTTCCGTTTATAACAAGCGCATGTTTGCAAGAGCAAGCAAGCCTTATTGACGTTAATTCACAATATTTCCAGATAGTGTACTGGGCATATTTACCTTGCCAAATGGTTATGTATCGAGCAACACTATATCTTGGTAATCACTCACTTCGGTATGAACAATGATCCAACTACAGGTTGTTCTTCTTTCCTGTGCCAACCACTCCGCTTCCTGCCAGCCCTTTGTCCATGATGCTGAAGGCCTTTGATTGTTGTGTAGCGTCCATATGCTTTTTCCATGATGCTGAAGGCCTTTGATTGTTAGGTAGCGTCCATCCGAGGAGGACTCTATTCGGGGTAGCGTCTGTCCCTTAGCTTCTGGCAGGAGATGTTTGGGGTAGCGTCACAATGCACTGCTTGCTTACCAAGTACCATCTCCCGACAGGGCATGTTCGGGGTCATCCTTATAGTAGGGAAAATGCACTTACAACGGGAAATGCTATACATGCATGAGAAAGTGAAAAATCGATAAGACCTTACCCTTCAGACAGTAATATCATTATGTAGAGAAAAAAACACTTGTTTTCATATATATCTATATTCAACGAAATCTTTGAGGTGTGAAAATCAACGGTAAATTATTACAATTCAGTTCCGCAGGTTTACAAAATTTACCTATATATAGGGCCAAACACCAGCGAAGACTGTCTTCAATTTCTTCTCTGGCCATTCTCAGACTTCAATTTCTTCTCTGGCTGGCCATACTCGGAGCATTTCGTTTAATACTTCTGGGGCTGTTGAAAAGAGTTATACTTGAAAAGAGTTATACTCTAGTCATAGAAAGCGGCAATAGCAGCAATTTCTTCTCTCACCATTCTCAGACTCAATTTCTTCTCTCGCCATACTCAGAGCATTTCGTTTAATACTTCTGGGGCAGTTGGAGAGAGTTATACTCTAGTCATAAAAAAACCCTTTGAAATGCTAATACTTCTGGGGGCAGTTGGAGAGAGTTACGCTCTAATCATTTTTTATACTCTAGTCATAAAAAACCCTTTGAAATGCTAAAGTTTGTAAGATAATTGCTATAGAAGAAAATGAAAATACGGGCTCCATTTAAGAGTCTTCGTACCTCACCCGCCGTTGATTCCAATGCCACCATGGTAATCTAGTTGCTGTTCCCATTAACATGATGAACTACATGCTCGTTAGCAGTTCCGTTCCTAGTTAACACCACCAGCCCAACTTTAAGCGGTCCAATTGCAACATGATGGACGTTTGCGGATTTGTAGATTAGTATTTTCTCCCTCTGCAGAAGATGTGTAAGATGTGTATTTCCCAAAAGAGGTTCCATAGTCAACTATTGAGCTTATAGCGTCATCCTTTGTCATGCAAAATATTCTCATGTGATTATTCCCTCAAAGAGAAATATGAACCTGCAAAGCAGAGGCGAGACAATAATTTTTTTTTATCAATACCTGCAAATAATGTTTTTGTTTTTAATATTGATCTAACCATACGTGTTGAGGACTTATTCTCCAGAGGAACTGATAATGTTGACCGCTGAAGAGGCCCGACATAGGATCCAGATACATGGGATATAATAATCATAATATACACAGTAAATGAAAATTCATTGTGAATAAAGAAACTAGGCTATCTTTAAAGGCTTTTGGTGGTTCACCTCGTTATACAACACTAACAACTTTAAAAGCTTATAGTTGATCTGCATGCACCTTTAAAAGTTTGTTCTGAAATGACATCTAGGTGGAGTGTTGCACATCTACTGCATGCGCGCACATGGACAGCAGCTACCAAAGGCGTCAGAGTGATCAGTTGCAAATGTCAAGTGTTATGAGAGTGAGCAAGTTGTTAGGCAATTGCACACTACACAAAGGAGGAGCAAGTTGTGAGGCAATTGCACACTGCACAAAGGAGGTCCGCAAGTCAATTGCTGATATCATCCTCGCCGCCGGGTCCTAGGGCACATAAACCAAGAGCAACGTCATATCCCCAAACCAATAGTAATCTAAAAAAATAGATAATAAAAAATAACAATAATAATTAAATGTTTTAAATATTACCAAACCTTAATCTAAATTCCATTATATTTAATAAAAACTATTACAAACTTTAGAAGATTCAAAAAATTTACCATTATCTAAATAAATTAATACTCATGATCGATTCATATATATCACCTGCGGTGACATAATAATGATAGGAGGTTATTGAATAGTTGGGTGATGGGTCAATAGTCATTGATAAATATCATGCCGAAGGCCATAGTATAAGTCTAGATACTAATCTTGTTATATTGTCTTATTAATAACAATATTTATCAAGGTGTAATATCTTTCATGAACCCAATTTCTTGGTAATTCATGTTTAAGGTAGAACTAAACATTGATTTAGGTATCTTTTTGCAAAATTTTAAATAAGGTATTAGTAAGGATTCCTCTCTATTGTTATGATTCAAATCCTTAAAATTATTATAAGAGACAAGAGTACACACCATGTACTTAATTGTAAAAGTGGAGGACCACTCCAATATAAATAAGAACACCATGTACTTACTTGTAAAAGTGGAGGACCACTCCAATATAGATAAGAGAGACAAGTTACACAATAAATCCTTAAATAATAAGAGATTCTTCTCCAATTACGCCAAGAAATTAATATAATCATTTCCCATGTTCCTCAACAATGTTTACATTACCTTTATATATACATATCCACTCATTGCACATGAGGCCCCTTCATTAGGCCAACTTTGTTACATATACATTTAGCCCCATATATGCCCTCCTTGGGTTCATATTATATGCATTTAACCCCATATATGTCCCCCTCCCCACCCCCACTCTTGGGTTCATATCAAATACATTAACCCCATATATGCCCCCCAGCGCCCATGGGTCATATCATCTATCTTGGTTTTCGTAATAATAAGTGTTCACAATAAACACTATAAATTGTCATTTGGCCCTAGAGTGATTTATATTGATGAGATTTATTTCTATGAAGTTTTCAATACTTGGTTTAACTTTGTAGATGTTAAACATTTATATGATAACTAAAGAAACAAGCGCTTCATGTAACTTAGTGCCTTCCTTTTAATTTAAAAAAGAAAAAAATAAATAAATTATTCGAAATTAATTTAAAAATAAAAATAAAATCTAAGTAAATTTTTATATAAATAAGTAAAAATTATTATATCAATATAAATTCCTTTATATCCATACCGATATATATCCAATGTTAAAAATTGTGAAATTGGATATTAAATATTAATAACTAAAAATCTAATAAATTGTGAAATTGAAAACTTCCAAAAAAAATAGTATGAAGTAAATGAACCTAAAATAAATTAAATATATTTATTTTTGAAAAAACAATAGAAATAAATAAATGTGAGTTTGTTGAATTATTTATATTGTTTTGACATCAATATTTAATAACATTTAATCTGCGAGATGTAGAACAGTTGGTGGTGGGGTATGGTTAAGAAGCCCCCTAAGCTGAAAGGTCGCTGGTTCTAATCCCATCGGATACCAAAAAATCCAACCATGTTAAGGGTTGGTGTGGTCTAGGCCGGGTGATTTTGACGGCTTAAATGCACTTGGTTTGTGGTTTCTTAGCCAATGGAAAACCTGCTAGTTAGGGGGGTTCCACCACTTTGCCAACAAAAAAAAAATATTTAATAACATTTATATATGAATAAATTTTAAAATACTAAATTATTTTTAAAATATCAAATTCAACAATACAATCAATACATTTTGTCATAATAAAAAAATTGAAATTGAAATTTCAAACTTAAATTATAAATACAAATCAATTAAATTATAATTGCAAATATTCATAAAACAACTTATTTTATTTTATAAATAATAAGAAGATGTTTAAAAATTCGATGATTTGGACAGTACGACCATTTTTTCCCTTGAATCTGACATTTTTTGTTTTGCAGTATCAGAATGTAACTATGTTTTAGTCTCAATTTTGATGGTGAAAATGGATTCAACACCCTCATATGTTTTAGTCTCAATTTTGATGGTGAAAATGGATTCAACACCCTCATAAACCCCTAGGGCACCAAAATTTCTAAAACTTGACAATTGTAACCTAGTTTTTAAAAAATTCTGATCGAATTTTATCAAAATCATACCGAAAAACTCATCCTATTTCAACCCAAATCCAAAACTCACAATTGCAAATATTAATAAAACAACTTATATTATTTTGTAATAACAATACATAATCCAAAACTCAAACTATATTTTTAAAGGAAAAGTGATTCAAAATTTCATTTAAAAATATTAAACTATAATTTTGTTTATTACTATTTTTATATATTTAAAGTTAATTTAAAAAAACTATATTAAACTAAAACAAAAAGTGGAAAATGAAAAAATCTTGAGACTTCAAAAAAGGAAATAAGATATAAAAGTTACATTTTTTGCTTTTGAAAATTAGTTTAAAGATTACATAAGAAAAAATTAAGAGTATTAATGGTACTATTTCATTATAAACATATGGATTTAAGCTGTATACATTTTTGGAATAGGTAGAGAATTATATGTGTGTGTGTGTGAGCAACACAACATTAAAGTGACAACAATACAACACTCTAACATGAATATTTTATGAACTTTCTAAAGTTTTCATAATGTAGGTAAATTTTATATTATGTTCTTATTTTTAACTAATATGATCAATGATAAAAAAATTCTTTTAAAGGCTTATAGGCCAATCATAATTCAACACATATGAAAATAAATTGAATAAATGAAAACAAATTAATATTATTTTTCTCAAACTTTAAAAATACAATTAGTTTCTTGCCAAACTAATAGGGTGAGGTGAAACATATAGTATCTACATACGGTAGGGACTGATAACAATATAAACATAGAACTACATTTTATTATATTGGAGCATATTGTAAGAAAACTATATTTATCCCGGCACATGCACCTTGAACCTTGATAGATGTCCAATGATGCATTGCATGCATCACTCCATCTAGATTATTGCTACTCTTACATGTCTCTTGAATCTTGCTCCTATCCATAAGTATCCACTTTACAATTTTTTGTCATTTTTTCGTGGGAGCTAGAGTTGCAACATTTTTGAAAGGGTTTCATTTATGCATGCATTCTATGCACTTGGTATTCTTTTTGCTAATGGAGGATGTGGAGTAGAGCAGGATGTTGTTATCCATTTGAATATGCTATGGAGAAATATAAGTAAAAACTGCAGACAACAACCAAAGAAGAAATGATGAAAAATAACCACGACGAGAATCCAATGGTGATGCACCTAGTGTTAATAATTTTGATGGAATTCCAAATGATTTGCTAGTTTCTTTCTTTGCCAAGATAAATAGTTTTGAAATATTGTAACTTCGAAGAATATTCTAAATGTATTTTATTGTTGTAACCTATCAGAGATGTTTTATTTCTTTGTTGGGATGTTACTATTGTATTTGGTCAACATAGAGTCATGAGGTAAAACCTCCGTTGTAAGTCAGGTCAATAGAACCCTCTAGAATATAATATTACACTGTTTTGTGTCTTCCTAAGTGAAGTCGGCCTAGTAAGTTTGTTGGGGCAGACCTGTTAGGGAAAAAGTCAACTGGAAGAAAGAGTATAAATAGAGAAGGTGTGTTCCTCATTTGAACACAAACACACACACACACACACACACACACACACACACACTTGTGTATAGCGCATAGGAAAGAGAGAGAGACATAGCTGCTAGGAGAAGGAGCATCTGATTGGGGTTTTGTATTTGTACTTTGATAAATCTATATAGAAGAAGTTTTTTTGGGTTTTCTTCCCCATGAGGGTTTACCAGGATAAATCTTTGTGTTCTTTTGTGTGGCTGTGCTTGTCTTTCTTTCAGTGATTCTTTTGTATATGGTTATGATGTTATTATGATAAATGTTATTAGATCTTGTATAACCATTAAAAAATTAACATGGTATCCTGGAGCCACCCTGAAATAAGTCTTTGTGCAGACGAAACACTACTACATCTACAACTACTGGAGATTAGGGTTTCATGCTTGAAAACCCTAGAAGACAAAAACTAGTCTTGTTGGGACTTTCGCTATAAATCGAGATTGGAGAAGGCTCAAGAGTCGAAACTTTGACAGGCCAAAGATGAAATATTTTTGTACTCAGTGTAAAAGTTTCAGCCTCAAGTCACTATAATATAGGAGACATGATTCCTCCAACTTAGGGTTTCATCCTCTCCCAGAATTCAACCTTAAATAGGTGACCTAGGGATAATTTCTATATCTTGGGCTAGGAAGGTCCAAATGAAATTTCACAAGTTGTTGAAGATAAGGTACACACTGTAGTTTATGTGGTAAAATTTTCATACCCAGAAGGTGAACTAGAGACATGTTGAAGTCTGTAGAATTTTGCTATGCTGAACAACCCTAAAATAAGTCACCTTGGAAAACTTCGCATAAGTACACTTGGTGAATCCATTTATGCCAACCTGTGGGGTTGGAAAGAAGACAGACCGGGCTACTATAGGACAAATTTTTAGATCTTGAGGAGTAGAAACTTTAGAGCTATAGTAGAAACAAGATCAATCAATTCTGTAGAAGAAACTGGAGAAAAACTAGGGCTTCCTGTTCCAGGAACTTCCCTCCACCAATCAGTTGAAAGAGGAGGACCATCAAACTCAACCTAAAAGGGCACATATTTCTATGTAAGAAGTTTCTCATTCTGTGGATTTTCCATTTTGACCTAACATTGCTAATGGGGAAAACTAGGGCATCAGATATTTTGCAGTTCTATTCACAGTTGTGGGAGAATGAGTATGCTGCTCAAATCACCTTGAGGAGGCACACATTTCTATCCAATAACATCTGAAAGATACCTAATTTTAAAAATTAGGGTTTCTATGTCAAACTCTAGGTCCACTAGAATCAGTATTCTAGAAAATATTTTAAGCAAGCATCAGGCTGAAGCAATCTCATTGGCAAATTCTATCCTCTCTATTTCCATTTTAGGTTCTCATTTTTATCATGATGATAAACAATACCGAGTTTGAGAACAAGCTTGAAGGAACTGATAACCTTCGAGCATGGAAGTATAGAGTGCTTCTCATACTTGAAGAAGCATGACCTGGAGAACTATGTCAAGGAAGAAGCTGCATATCTAGAGGGAGATGAATACAAAGCACAAGAAGGAATTAGTCAAATCAAAGAGGATTATTTCCTCCTCCATTGGATCTCACATGTATAATACTTGAAGACTCCCATGGATATGTTCAGTCGAATGAACAACTTGTACGAAGGAAATAATATCAACATGAAGGTGACATTGAGGAACCAGTTGAAGAATGTGAAGATACATAACTCATAAACTATGCATGCCCAATTCACAAGGGTTTCTCAAACCAAAGAACAACTTGAAGCAGTCAAAGAGAAAGCGATATTGTTATGACCAACTTGAATGGACTCCCAATATCATGGGACTCATTCATTCAAGGATTATGTGCAAGAAAGAAGCTAATCTATTTCAGTAGACTATGAAAATATTGCATACCAGAAGAAGCTCGATTCATAACAAGAAGATGGGAGCAAATGTAGATCGAGCTTTCACACTTCACTCCAGAATAAATCATAGAAAGAAGGAAAACCATCATCACAACAGAAGACAAAAGGAATTCAGAAGAGATCCTTCCAACATTCGATGCTACACCTGTGATGATAAGGGACACTATTCTAGAGATCATCCTAGAAATAGAGGCTTCTTCAAGAAGAAGTCAAATAAGAAAATACATCATGCTCACACCATTGAAGATTCTTCAAGTGATGAGGAATATGAATTCTATTGGTGAATACAAATACCATACTCTTATCCATTTCAGTATTTGGATAAGAAATAATGAAATTAGTGACACTCAAAACTAGTACATAGGTTCCCAGGATCAGTAGAAGGCTCTAGGACATAAGGATTAAGAAGGAATATACCAAACAAACAAAGGTAAGTATTTGAATTGTCATTTTCTATATATGTAGTTGCTTATATGACATTGTTTAGTTGTGTACATATCCATGAAATGTGTTATGCATGATTGAATGTTTGCATTACTGAACAATATACTACTAATATGCATGTTATGGGTATGCAGGCTATGATTCTATACAACACTCCATTGCTACTTATATAGAATGAAACCTCTTTGCTGACATATTGAGATTAGTACACAATCTCAATAATGTTATGGTAGAGAAGGAAGGAATTTGGAAAGTTTCCATGTGTATATGGGATATGGATGAATGTTGTATTAGCTAAAATAGTTGCATGATTATATCTTTATGCATAAGAATTTGCCATTATGAATATGTCTTATGAAATGTTTCTAACCATGCAACTGGTGTATTTGACTTGTAGGAAATATCGTGTACAATCGCCTACAAGAAAAGGAGGAAAATACTTGTTTCAAAGAACAAATGACTTGTTTCGAAGAACAAGACGTTAGTTCAATATTCACTCCAATAAACATACATGAAGAGGAACCTGAAGCTCCTAGGGTCAGAGATACCATGACAAAAGAAAGAGCTTCAGAAGAATATAAGAGCGGTAGATCCATCTCGAGAGATGAAGAACACCATGGGCACGATGGATAATTCAAGACGAAGAAAGGTATGACAGGACTTCCAACTAAAGTAAGAGGAATCAGATACACTGTAGTTATGTGGCACAATTGAGTGATATCATTGATGCAGACCCTTCCAGCTATGAAGAAGTAGCCAAGGAGAAATGGATGAAACTATGATCAAAGAGTACTAGTTGATCATGGCGAATGATGTCTAGGAAGTGGTTTTGAGACCTCAAGGGAAGTTTGTAGTGTCTTCCATGTGGATCTAAAAGAACAAGTATACAAATCAAGGTTCATAGTTTCTTTAAGAAAGAGGGAGTAGACTATGGCATGACATGCTCCATTGACCAGACACACTTCTCTAGTGAAGTAGAAGTATATATCAAGCAAAGAACCACATGTGCATAATAGGATTTGTACGAGCTTAGAAGGCACCCATAGATAAGCACATCCAGTTACATAAGGAGCTTGAAGATCACCTAGAGTGATGAATATCTTAACCTTTGCTACAAGGTTGAAGATAGAAGCTATAGAAGACAACAAGCTCACATATGGGTGCAAGAGGAATTTTTTAACAAAATTCAAGATAAAGGATCTTGGTATCTAGTGACCTGAGATGGATACATAGAAGATCAACAACAGAGGATGCTACCTTTCACTCCAATACATAATGTTTCAATACATAGAGTACAAAATGCAGAGGGAGGATGATGCTCCGCTTCAGGGGGAGTGACTGCAGAAGATCTCCAAGTTCGACATGGTACGACATGATGGACAACTTCTTGATGGACTAAGGCTTTACTAAGAGTAAAGTGGGTTACAACCTTTAATGTTGAATGCAAAATATTGGGATGCGTTGATGACCTGATAGGATGAACTCATTGTATATGCAAAGAGGAAATGCTGAGGACAGGAAAAGAACCTTAGGATGTTTGGGATCAGGTATGATATCATGAAGAGGCTGAGTACATTGTAGCATGTTCAACATGTAGTGAATAAATGTGGCTTAGAAAACTATTTCTAGGGAAAGTATGTTGTGGAAATATTAAAAGGATTTGATATGTTGGATTGTAAATCCATGACCACACCCATGGATACCAACCTGAAGTTTTTATCCGATGAATCATCAAAGTTAGTGTATGTGACTCAGTACAGACATATTATTGGGTCATTGATGTATCTGGAGAACACCATGCCATATATATGCTTTTTTATGAACACCCTGAGTCAGTATCTAGTTAAACCTAGATGTCTTCACCTGATAGCTACAAAGCTTGCGATGAGGCACCTGAAAGGTACGATAGACTTTAGTCTATACTATGTTGGAGATCATGACTGTAGATTGTATGGTTATATAGATGCATATTGGGTTGGAAGTACCTAAAACAGGAATATCACCTTAGGTGGATGTTATTGTCTGGGATCCACCATGATCTCATGGTCTAGTAGGAAGCAGTCCAGTGTTTCTCTCAGCACAACTAAAGGAGAGTATATAGCAGCTTGTTCTGCTAGTTGTGATCCATATGGAATCAAAAGTTGATATCAGGTATATTTGACCTAGATTTGGATACCATGGTGATTCTATGTGACAACCAAAGTTGTATAAAGATGACAAAGAATCTAGTGTTCCATGACAAGTTGAAGCACATAGAAATCTAGTATTTTTACATACGGGATATGGTACAGAAGGGAGCTATAAAGCTCCAGTATGTGAGTACAGATGAGAAAGTTACTGATGCATTGACCAATCCTCTATCTCAAGTAAAGTTTGAATACTTCTATCACAACCTTGGTGTAGTTCTAAAAGACCTTCCTCGTAAGGAGGAATAGTGATGATGATGTTACATACCTTCCTCGCAAGGATAAACAATGATGATGATGTTACAGACCTTCCTCATAAGGAGGAACAATGATGATATTGTAGACTTTAATCACAAGGAGGAACATTGATGATGTGGACACTCCTCGAAAGGGGGAGCATGTTGATGATGTTGTGGACCCTCCTCAAGAGGGGGACTAGGTTGATGATGTTGCAGTGGGATTGTATCATCCCTAGACACTAGTCCTAAAGTGATCCGTAGAGTTTTATCTGCAGGAAAGATGAGGATTGCATCATCCTTGGACTTATGTCCTAAAGTGATAGGGATTGACCATCCCGTAAGTGGCTCATATGAGGATTGCATCGTCCTTGGAATTATGTCCTAAAGTGATAGGTATTGACTATTGATGTATTTGTAACTTCAGAATGTATTTCACTTGTATATCTTATGTATTGTACCCCGATGTTTATTCCAAGAAGTGTCTGTAATGTATTTGAGTCATGTCATACCCCGATGTTCCTATCGGGAGATTCAATAATGTAAACAAGTCAAGTAAATTCATAGTGGGTAACCCTACTTATTGTTCAAGGGTTAAATTCCCCACAGTTGTGGGGCCCTAGGGTTATTAGACTCTCTTAGAGAAGTCAGCCCTAGTGAGTTATTGTCAAGTCGGGTCATTAGTACCCCAGTTGTGGTTACTCGAGCCTACATAACTGAGTTAGGATTACTCGATCCTACATAATAGAGTTAAAGGTTAAGTGAACGAAAGAATATAAATAGAGAGTGAGCCTCTCTATTTATCACACACTCACTCACTCACTGGGGCACATGAGTGAGAGAGAAGAAGCTGGGATCAGAGAGAGAGACTACTACTATCAGGATATCATCTTACTGTTTTGGGTTTTACTTTTGGTGCTGATTCTATCTCTGAGGAAGTTGTGGGGTTTTATCCTTTATGGTTTCCCTGAGGAAAATTTAGTGTGTCTCTTGTCTCTTGTGTTTATTGCTGTGCATGTTATTCTCTCAGATAAGATCCTAAGATAATGCTAGCTTGAATGATAAAAATCTAACATGGTATCGGAGATAACATGAGAAGAAGACACTGTGCAGCTGTGGAATCTAGGGATTCTTAATTTTTGGGTCTCTCTCCACAATCCATCAGCAAAATAAGGCTAGGATAACTCTCCATTGAAGGGCGCATCTTTCTGTTGAAGCAGAAATTGATTCCGGTCATTTTTAGTTTTTGGTGTGGAAAATTAGGGCTTTTTACACAAGAGGAATTTTTGAGTGAGCCCGACATAGGATTTATCTCCTCATAAAAATCGAAGTTTAGAGACCTGGTTTGAGAGATTTGGTTCGGTGAAACTCCGGGAAAGTCAAACCCTAGTTTGACCCTGAGCCTGAAAAATCCTAAAATACTGAAACTGATAGTTTTGGTAGATTCGCTATATCTCGGGAATGGAGAAGTCTCAGGTACCAAAACATTCACAGTTCGAAGATAAATTCCTGATGTACACTATGTCCAAGTTTCAACCTCAGATTCACTATATTCTAGGATATATGATTCCTCCAAGTTAGGGTTTCAGCCTCTCTTAGGATTCCTCCCCAAACAGGACACTTGGGGAGAATTGCTATATCTCAGGCTACAAAGGTCGAAATGAAATTTCTCAAGATGTTCCAAAAAGCACACAGACTTTAATTTCTGTGGTAAAAGTTTCAGACCCCGAAGATGAAACAATGACACATGGAAGTCTGTACAGCTTCACTATGCTGAATAGTCCTGAAACAGGTCACCTTGGTAAAACGCTTATAAGTCCCAATTGGTGAAACCAATTCTGATGAAACCTATGGTGTTGAAACAAAGACAAATGAGGATACCTTAGTACGAAAATTGGGACATAGAGGAGTATTAATTTTGGAGATAACATAGAAACAGTATCAGGAATTTCTGTAGAAGAAATTGGTAAACTAGGGCTTCCTGTTCCAAGAGCTTCCCTCCACTATTTTCAGAAAAGGAGTACATTGGACAGCTCAAATTGAAGAGGTCTATATTTATATACAATAAGATCTAAAAAATTCCAAGCTTTGAAAATTAGGGTTTCTCTGACAAACCCTAGATCAGCCAGCTTAGCAACCAGGATGGACACCTCAAATCAGTAAGATCTAATCGTTTGCTATTTTTGTTTGAGGTTGTCATTTCAAAGTGATCTATCACATCAGCTTGATGATAAGATTGTTGAATTTGACAACTTCCAAGCATGGAAGTATATGATCTCTCTGAAGAAAATGAATTGGACACCTACATAAGTAGAGAGGTTCCAGTTCCAGAGGGAGATAAGGCTAAAAGCCTTACACCAGAAGAACTTGGTTAAGGCCAAGAAGATCATTGCTGATTCAATCACAGATCACCTTATACCACAAGTGTCTTCCCTAAAGACACTGAAAGAGATGTTTGATTCCTTGAGCAAGCTATTTGAAGGGAAGAACATAAATCAGAATATGACTTTGAGAAAATAGTTGAAGAATGTGAGGATCCAGAATGTAGAGACCATATAGTCATACTTTACGAGGGTTTCTCAAATCAAAGAACAACTTGTAACAGTAAAATGTAGAAGTGGTGATAGCCACCTTGAATGGCCTCCCAGTATCATGGGATTCATTCATGCGAGGAATGTGTGCCAAAAGGAAGTGATTACTTTCAACAGACTCTGGGAAGAAGAAGAAGAAGCTCAACTCATAATAGGAGAAGAGAAGATGGGAGCAACTGAAGATCAAGCTCTCACCATCCAAAGAAGATCCCTCAAGCAATGAGGAATACGAAGGACTCAACTTTTGAAGAAACTCTTATCCATATTAGCATTTGGATAAGAAATGATGAATGAAGAAGATGATGAAGCTGAAGGCTCAAAAAGGAGTCTACCCATGAAACAAATAAATATAAGTATTCAATTGTCATTTCATGATATTGTTTTTGTTGTGCATTTGTTTATATTCAGTTGATGTATTATGCATGATAGAATGCTTGCATTAATGACAATATAATACTAATATGCATGTGATGGGTAAGTAACTCATGGTGCTATACAACTCTCCATTGCTACTTATCTAGAATGAAACCTCTTTGCTGACATATTGGATTAGTGCACAATCTCAATGTTGTCTTGGTAGAGATGGAAGGAATCTAGAAAGTTTCCGTGAGATATGGATGAATATTGGATTGGATAAAATAGTTGCATAATCATATATCTTGATGCAAAAGAATTTTTCATTATGAATATACCTTATGAAATGTTTCTAACCATACAACTAATGCATTTGACTTATAGGAAACATCGCGTAAAATTGCCTACAAGCAAAGAAGGATGAGACTTGTTCCGAAGAACAAGTGACGATAATTCAAGATGAAGAATAATATGATGAATGCAACGACATCATTGATGCAGAACCTTACAGCCATGAAGAAGTAACCAAGAAGAAAGGGAAGACCAGTTCAAGAAGAATGATGTCTAGGATGCAGTATCGATACATGAAGGGAAGTTCGTAGTTCCATCATGCAGTAGATGGAAACATTGTGGGATACAAGGCAAGATTCATAGCACGAGGCTTCTCACAAAAAGAAGGCATAGACTACGAAGAGACATTTGCAGCCAGTGGGAGTTGAGACACATGACAGGAAGAATCATGTGTGCAAATGAAAGAAGGCCTTGTATGAGCTTAGAAGACACCCATGGGATAACACATACATGAGGAGCTTAATGAAGATCTGAACCTTTGATACAAGGTTGAAGATGAAAGTCTATAGAGGATGACAATCTCATAGATGGGTGCGAGAAGAACTTTTGAAAAAGTTCAAGATAGATGATCTCGGTATCCAGTGATCCTAGATGGATACATAGAATATTAGTAATAGAGGAAGCTACCTGTCACTCCGGTACACAATGTTACAGTGCATAGAGTACGAAAGACAGAGGTAGAATGATGCTCCACTTCAGAGGGAGTGACTGTAGAAGATCCTAAGGTTCGACATGGTATGACAAGGTGGATAGCTTACTGATGACTCTAGGCTTTACTGAGAGTAAAGCAGATTCCAACCTGTGGCTTCAAGGTTGAAGATGGAAGACCAGTGATGCTCCTGTTATATGTCAATGACTTGTTCCCGACAGAAAAGAGGAACTCATTAAATTTGCAAGAAGGAGATTTGTTGTCGAGTTCGATATGAAGGACTTGGGTATGATGCACTACTTTTTAGGCATGGAGGTGTGGCATAATGCAGATGGAATATCCCTAGGACAAGGGAAGTATGCAGTAGAGATCTTGAAGAGATTCAGGATGATGGAATGCAAGGCCATGAACACACCTATGGCATTGAACCTAAATCTATTGAGTGTTGATTCATCATAGTTGGTTGATGCCATGATGCATCATCATATGATTTGTTCCTTGATGTACCTGATGAATACGAGACCATATATTTGCTTTGCTGAGAACACATTGAGACATGTTTACTTGATTGATGCAAAGCATATTCTGAGGTACCTGAGGGGTATAGTTGATTATGGGCTCAAGTATGAGGGGAATTAGAATATTAACCTGGAAGGTTACGTTGATTCAGATTAGGCAGGCAGTGCCATCGATAGGAAGAGCACTTCAGTATGGGATAAGGTGTGAGAGTCTTGGTTTAGTAGGAAACAATCTTGCATGGCACTGAGTACAGCTGAAGTAGAGCATGTCGCAGCTTGTTCAGCTAGTTGTGAGGCAGTATGGATGAGGAAGCTATTGTATGATTTATTTGATCTCTAGTTGGAGGCTACTTGTATATATTGTGACAACTGGAGTTGTGTGAAGTTGTCTGAAAACCCTGTGTTCCATGAAAAGTCGAAGCATATCGTGATCAAATATCACTATATCAGGGATATGGTGCAGAGAGGAGCAATAAAGCTTCAGTATGTTGTGAAGGACGAACAGATAGTTGATGTGTTGACTAAGCCATTGGCCAGAGTGAAGTTTGAATACTTCAAGGAGAAGCTTGGTGTTCTCTAGATCAAGGGTCCCTCCAAGGGGAAGTGATGAGTCCATGAGCCGTTGGTTCCTCTGACATGGTGAGACAATTGGTTCCTTCCATGGTCAGATGTAAGGGCTAAGCCATTCTGTCATGGTGAGAGGTTTGGTTCCTTCCATGGTCAGATGTGAGTGCTTAGCCATTCCGAGGTGACTGTGAGATGTGTTCTCACATGATCGGATATAAGCGCTGAATGCCATTCTCTGAATGGAGGCACCTGGTCAGTTACCAGGAATTTCAGTCTGGGACTGAAGCTCAGCTTAAGTGCTGAGATGCCATTCTTTGGGAAAATGGAGGCACCTGGTCAGTTACTAGGAATTCCAGTCTAGGACTGAAGCTCAGCTTGAGTGCTGAGATGCCATTTTCTGGGAGAATGGAGGCACTTGGTTAGTTAACAGGAAGTTCAGTCTCAGACTGAAGCTCAGCTTAAGTGCTGAGATGCCATTCTCTAGGAGAATGGAGGCACCAGGTTGATTACCAAGAATTTAAGTCTGGTACTGAAGATCAGCTTAAGTGCTGAGAGGCCATTCTCTAGGAGAATGGAGGCACCTGGTCAGTTACCAAGAATTTCAGTCTGGGACTAAGAGAATTTCTGACATGATGTGTCATGAGTTTCCTATCATGGTAAGATATAAGTGTTGAACCTTCTGACATGGTTTACGATGAGTTTCCGACCATGGTTAGATTTAAGTGATGGGAGGGCCTTTCTGACTCGGTCAAATATAAGTACTGAAGAAGATGAAGACCTACTTGGAGGCTAGGCCTACAACCATCATGAAAAAGGGCTGGCTTTGTAGAACTTCCTGTGACGAGAAGAATCAAGAGATAGCACCCGTGATGATGACTGGTGATGATCCAGATCCAGATGAAGATGACTTGAAGATGAAGACGACGAGAACTTGATGATGATCTAGATCCATATGAATATGACTTGAATATGAAAATGACGAGAACTCGATGATGATCCGGATGATATGAGAAGAAGAATTGTGTTGACAATTTGTGTCGAGATAATACCTTCCTAGTTAAGAGGGAGTGTTAATGTATTTGCAACTTTTGGAATGTATTCACTTGTATATCTTATGTATTGTACCCCGATGCTTATTTCAGGAAGTGTCTATAATGTATTTGAGTCATGTCATACCCTGATGTTCATATCGGGAGATTCAATAATGTAAACAAGTCATGTAAAGTCATAGTGGGTAACCCTCCTTGTTGTTCAAGGGTTAAAGTCCCCATAGTTGTGGGGCCCTAGGGTTATTAGACTCTCCTAGAGAAGTCGGCCCTAGTGAGTTATTGTAAAATTGGGTCATTAGTACCCCAGTTGTGGTTACTCGAGCCTACATAACCAAGTTAGGATTACTCGATCCTACATAACAGAGTTAAAGGTTAAGTGAATGAAAGATTATAAATAGAGAGTGAGCCTCTCTATTTATCACACACACACTCATTCACTGGGGTGCATGAGTGAGAGAGAAGGAGCTGGGATCAGAGAGAGAGACTACTACTGTCGGGAGATCATCTTACTGTTTTGGGTTTTACTTTTGGTGCTGATTCTATCTCTAAGGAAGTTGTGGGGTTTTCTCCTTTATGGTTTCCCCGAGGAAAATTCTGTGTGTCTCTTGTCTCTTGTGTTTATTGCTATGCATGTTATTCTCTTAGATAAGATCCTAAGATAATGCTAGATTGAATGATAAAAATATAACATTGACCATTTCGTAAGTGGCTCAGATTAGGATTACATTGTCCTTGGACTTATGTCCTAAAGTGATAGGGATTTACCATCCCATAAGTGGCTCAGATGAGGATTGCATCATCCTTGGACTTTTGTCCTTAAGTGATAGGGATTGACCATCCCGTATGTGGCTCAGATGAGGATTTCATCATCCTTGGACTTATGTCCTAAAGTGATAGGTATTGACCATAATGTAAGTGGCTCATATGAGGATTGCATCATCCTTGTATTTATGTACTAAAGTGATAGGGATTGACCATCTTGTAAGTGGCTCAGATGAGGATTACATTGTCCTTTGACTTATGTCCTAAAGTGATAAGGATTGACCATCTGATAAGTGGATCAGATGAGGATTGCATCGTCCTTGGACCTATGTCCTAAAGTGATAGGGATTGAACATCCCGTAAGTGGCTAAGATGAGGATGAACTATCCTTAGACTTATGCCCAAAAGTGATAGGGATTGACCATTCTATAACTGGCTCAGATGAGAATTGTATCATCCTTGGACCTATGTCCTAAAGTGATAGTGATTGATCATCCCGTAATTGGATCACGTGTGCTACAGGTTATGCTGCTGTAGATGATGATGTTTACCAAGAGATCAAGTGTTGCTGCAAAGGATCGAGTGATCGAGTGTAGCAGATGATGAAGATCAAAGATGAAGACTCAATGATGTAGATGATTATGTTCTAGTACTGAATATGTTGAAGATGTTTCGGTAACTACTGCAGTTGTTGATGATTGTTGAATACTTCCAATGACATATAGATGTATCACATTGATGTTGTTGAAGATGCTATCTCTCCTTGCTCCTACAATTGATGTTTTTGTCAGTAGAATACCCTTCTCGTTAAGGGGGAGTGTAGAAATATTGTAACTTCGAAGAATATTCTAAATGCATTTTATTGTTGTAACCTGTCGGAGATGTTTTATTCCTCCATCGTGATGTTACTGTTGTATTTGGTCAACATAGAGTTATGAGGTAAAACCTCCGTTGTAAGTCGGGTCAATAGAACCCTCTAGAATATAATATTATATTGTTTTGTGTCTTCCTAGGTGAAGTCGGCCTAGTAAGTTTTTTGGGTCCGACTTGTTAGGGAAAAAGTCAAGTGGAAGAAAGAGTATAAATAGAGGAGGTGTGTTCCTCATTTGAACACACACACACACGCACTTTTGTATAGCACATAGGAGAGAGAGAGAGAGAGAGAGAGAGAGAGAGAGAGAGAGAGATATTTTAGGAGAAGGAGTAGTTGGTTGGGGTTTTGTATTTGTACTTTGAAACATCTATATAGAGGAATTTTTGCTGGGTTTTCTTCCCCATGAGAGTTTCCCAAGATAAATCTTTGTGTTCTTTTGTGTGGTTGTGCTTGCCTTTCTTTCAGTGATCCTTTTGTACATGGTTATGATGCTAAATGTTATTATATCTTGTATAACCATTAAAAAATTAACAAATAATAGTGTGAAATTCCCAACATATCTTATGAATGCCTTGTTACATGAGTTAAAATAAAATTATATGGTCTTTGCTTTGCTTTCTTTTTGAGACAATGTTTTCTTTCATGTTTTGGCTCTAAAGAAGTTTGTGCAATATTCAACTAATTAGGTGTGTTCTTATTTTTGTGTAAATAGATTGGCCTTTGAATCTTTATGATGGGTTGGAACATTATAGGCCAACATACTTTTCATTGATTAGGAATATCTTGGAGTCTCGAAGTTTGCGAAAGATTCTCATTAAAAGAGAAATTTATAATGATGTTTATAGATTCATTCCGACAAGCTCAAATCTCTTTCCTTAAAAGGTTGTGAAGTGTTTCCGTTAGAATTAGTTGTTATGTTTGAGGTTCCCTTATGTCTAGATAAGATCAAACTTACCTGTTTTGAATTATTATGTTGTGCTAGCCCTTTAGCTTCAACTCTATTGAGCTCTAGTAAGAGATTTTGCTATGAGTTCTTCCTAGCCCACAAAAGAATATAATTGTTTTAAGATGTATTTTTCGATGCTGAGAATAACAAATAATTTGTTCCTTTTTCTTACATTTCACCATTTTTTATTAGGAAACTTCTATATATCTTAGGAGGTTTTATCCAAATTCAATCCATGGGATTAATGGACGAGGAAATAGATCAATGCCAATATCTGTCTCTCTAAAATGAAAACAACATAAAGTTTTCACAATATGGAAAGGAAACGAACTCGTTTTCGAGCTATTGCAATTTTTTTTGTTTTTTAAGAATATCCTCTTGTTCCTTGTTTGGTATATTGATTAAAATCTATTGCTTTTCTACTCTAAACAACTCGGTTTTTCTTCAAAAGAAAATTGGTGCTCATAACCTCATTGCGAGATATTTTTTTCCACAATCACCACCAAGAAGTCGGTGGGTCAATAGGATGCTATAAAACTTGGCAAAGACAATGTCAATGCAGAGGGCGCGTGTTAGGAAATAATACTAATTCAAAAAAAACAAGCACATACGAGGAAAAGTGTTTTTACTATGGAAACCATGTACATGGAAAACCACCACCAAGTAGATATTTATTAGTCTTGGTATCTACAACCAACATCGACCACTTTTTGGCATCTTATAGTGGATTTAATTAAGCCTTTAAATAGTCTTCATCACATTCTAAAACCACAAGCAAATACCACGGGTTACCCAAAACCTTGGGCCTGTAAACCATTGATGGTAAACCCATTATTGACCAAATAAAGGTTATAGTTAATCACTTTTTAACCAAGTCAATATTAACCTAACATTCCCCCCTTTAAAATTGAGTTGGTTTGAGCACTAACCCCCTTGATTTTTTTTAACCACAGAATAACAACATGCCCCCTCTTTAGTTTACCTAAATCTATATTAGGCTTTACATAGGTGACCCTCCAATACAGGGGTACACACGCCTAAATAGGTCTTACAATTGTATGCCCATTTACATTGTGATTAATTCCAACTCTATAACAAACACTTACAAGAGTAGGTGATGCAAGAAACATCCACACACCTATTCACTTACATCAATCTCAACTATAATGAGCTGAACGAAGCACTCCTTAATTGGGTACTTCTTCATCCACTATATTCTATGTGCTTCTTGAGTAAATTTTGCATACATGTCAGGATAACCTTGCTCTGATACCACTTGTTAGGAAATAATAATAATAATGTACAAAATTAAACACATAAGAGGAAAAGTGTTTTTATCGTGGAAACCCTATATAGGGAAAACCACCACCAATTAGATATCTATTAGTCTTGGCTTCTATGACCAACATCATCCACTTTTGGTATATTACAATGGAGTTACTCGATCCTTTAAATAGGATTCATCACATGATAAAATCATGGGAAAATACCATGGTCTACCCAAAATCATGGGCCCATAAACCACCAACAGTAAACCCATTATTGATTGAATAAAGGTTATATTTGATCAACTTTTAACCAAGTCAAGATTAACCTAACAACTTGAAGCAATCAGAATGGAAGCTCCCCTCCTTTGTGAAAAAAAGTATGAAAGTGAGGAAAAGGTACTGCTAATTCATGTAAGGTCTAAATCAAGATGTAAACTAGAAAGGTGAGCATGGGCATATTTTTCCCATTTGCATGTGTATGTCTATAACATAAAAGTACTAATTTAGTTTGTGTAAAGGTGATTTAGGGCCTATTCCACATGAAGATTTACCCTAAGCATAATGCTTGTCCTCATACAATTATAATAGTATGTGTACCTAGACTACATGCTAGAAAGAAGTCTAGGTTCACAAGCTATATTATTTCACCAAATTTAAATGAGCACGACCATGTTCATTCCATTGATATTGCTAATACAAATGTGATCTTGAACTGGTCTGTTTGGGGGGATTGTATCAAAATTAAAAGGTATATGCAGATATAAAATAACTTATGTAATACAAATAATCATAAGCAACTTAAACTCCTTATTGATGTTATGCACCTGTGCTATGTAGAGACATTGACATGGAGATTTCTTGGAAAAGCTTGTAAGAATAACTCAACATTTTCTAGAGCAACTACATGTATGTTGACGACGTGCATGTAGTCAAAGATGTGCAAGTTGATGATGGTTTAGAGTATGGAGACATGTAATTGATATCCAAGGTGGGTCCGAGCAATCGAGAGTTGGAATATCTAATCAAGATTATGCAGGTGGTTTAAAACAAATTTAACCTTGATCAATTTTTCATGTATTATAAGTTGTGGTTGAAAAAGGTGGTGTCCCAATAGTGATAGGAAAGAATTCTGACATCTATATGAGAAAAAACAGTGTATATAATTAATGACGATGAGAAGATGATATGACATATGCAGTAGAAGAAGGTGGTGCTTATGGGGTGAGTTGGAGGACGATGTAGTTGGTTGCGTCATCATATTAATTCAATGTTTAAGGTGAAGATCAAGCATTCTGTCACTGGTCCGAGAATAACACCTTAAATTCATAACGAAAAACAACTTTCAGTAGCACATGCACATTAAATCATGAATGAACAAAACTTTGATTAAAATGTAGGAATGACCCACAAACTACTATGCTATCAAAGCAAATAATAAGAAATTCATAGTTAAAAGAACACAATATACATTACTTGTCAATAAGTATAATAATGTGTAATTCATATATTCTAATGTGATAATATTTACCATAAATCAATATAAATATAGTATTTGCATCAAAATAGGTTTCATAATGAAATTATTTAAGAAAAATACTAAACAAACATATTCTATTTTAGAAAAATACTAAACAAACATATTCTTCTCACAATACTAGGACAGTAGCATAAATGCACTTTTTCATATCAATAAAATTTTCCCATGAATGTAATCAAATTAAAATCATAGATAATTACTCAATGTTCAAAATCTTATCGTGGTAACTATTAGAAGTTATTAATCCAATATAAAAAATCATATAATTCTCCATAATATTAATAAGTTTTTATCAATAATAAAATAATATAAAATTGGAAACTTATAAAACTTGATGATAGTTTTCTTTCTCTTGAATTTGACAAGGCTGGCTTTACCAATCTTTGATGAGCCTACAAGTTGACCACCCTACCAACTCTTAATTGGTACTCCTTTTCCTAGGGACTCTTGAGCTACAATGGGGTTGTATGAAAGGGTACTAGGACTAGAATACCATCTTGCAACTTATCCCACTTGTAAAGTTTCCCACTTTTGACAAATAGCCTTGCACATAACCAAACTCTCAATAATAACCAATAAAACAATTCATGAGTATTAGGAACATTGTGGTACAATTTAATTTCTTCTCTTGTCCAAGCTTGCATTTAGAAGGATTTGTGACTTAAGCCACTTGTCTCTTTATGTAAAATTCCCTTTGATTTAATTACATAATATTCACCTACCCATGTGTCAATGCATGCAGGGTTGAAATTTGACGTCCTACCTTACACAACAAGACATTTTTATATGATGGTTTAATTTTTTTTAACTAAAAGGAAAATAATTTTTATTGATTTTTTGGAAAACCAATGGTTTGAAAAGACAATTGCCAATCAACCAGATTACACAATCTAGAAGAAATCATTCAAAAGAACACGAAGCTGTACAACGTCAAATAGAAAAAAATAGGGAGCCTCCCAGCAGAACATAATACAGAACAATGAACCTTAGTTAAGGAATTGGATGAAGATAACTAGGTTCTCCATTGATGCTTAGGAAGCCCTGAGGTAGCATACATGCTTTGTTGGCCAAGGAATCAACAATATTATTATGATTCTGGAGGATATGGAAATAAACCACCCTGTCAAATTATTTCAATAAATTCCGAATTCTCTGAAGGGATTTATTCAAGGAATTTTTTGGAAACAATCACTGGAGTTTATTATTTTAATCAACATCTCAGAGTCGCTGAAAATTGGATTGACTTGAATCCATTATCCTTAGCTATCTGGATCGCCATGAGTAAGGTATAACTTTCAGCCTGAATATTTGTCATGATATCGAGCCCCCAGCTAAAATTGAATTCAGACAATCTGTCTGGAGAAGAGAAAAAGCCCTTGACACTTGAGGAACCAGGATTCCCCTTGGAGGCACCATCGAAAAAATAGTGCCGCTGAAGAAGAATTTATCCATAGTGATTTTAATTCTTCCAAAGACCCACAAAAACGCCAGGGGATTGCACTGGCAGGTTTTCTACTAACCACCTTTCTCAGATCAAAATCGCTGAGACCCAGCCACATTGAAAATGAAGCAGGGAGAGGAGAAGAGTATGTCACACTGGGAATAGATTCAACAATTAATGATTTAGATTGACAGGCCACGATTTGCAGGTTCAGAGAATGATTGTTGAAGATGCAATTATTTCTGGAGAGCCATAATTCCACCAGATGATCTTCGAGATCCAATGCCATATCTTGTGCCAAACAGAGTCATTTCCATTTTTTTGAAGGATGTCGTTCATTCTAGGAGAGATAAAAATTTATTACAGAAGTTTGAACAGAAGCAGAGGATCTGGTACCGTGAAGCACCAAATCCCAAACCGATTTAGAGAATTCACAGCCAATTAGAATATGATCAGTCGATTCACAATTTAATTTGCAGAAACAACACCAG
Source organism: Pseudotsuga menziesii (assembly GCA_001517045.1). NCBI lineage: Eukaryota > Viridiplantae > Streptophyta > Pinopsida > Pinales > Pinaceae > Pseudotsuga > Pseudotsuga menziesii. The sequence continues at coordinate 928,340 of LPNX011179825.1, read as the reverse complement.
AAAGGGCTGTTAAATCCACGATTTAGCAGATTATCTCCAATCAGCACCTTATTGTGCAAAATCAACCACGTAAATTTTTTTACCTTGGGGGGACATATAAGAGATTAAACTGATTTCCAAATCAACGTGGAGAGACTAAAAGAGTGAACATCTTGAAGTTTGAAAAATCCTTTTGCAGCTGAATAAAAACCAGTGATGCCCCAACCCCAGGTGTCTTTAGATAATTTATGAACTAAAGCAAGACCAGATAGAGAGGAAAGCAACAAATTTTTCTGGGATACAAGACATGCAGGAAGGTTGGGAAAAGACCAAACCTACCAATTACCAACGCAGTCCCACGAACAGATATCTGCCAGGAAGAGAAGGATTTTGTTAGTTGACCAATCCATAATATATGCTAACAATATGTTAGAGGAGAGAACATATTTTCCTGATATTTTTCCTCCGAGAGAATGATCTTCTTCCCATTGCCTGGGATTCGAAAACGTTGTTGATTAAATTTATCAATACCTCTTCGACAAGAATTCCAGATAGATGTACTTGAGGGCATATTAGATGATGTTATGTTTCTTAATGAGCCACCTTTGAGATATTTCATCCTTAAAATCTTGCTGACAGGATGTTGTTTGTCCATAGCGCTGCCAAATAATTTTTCCACCCAACTCCAGATTATCCTGGGAGGGATCATGAATTTGTAAACCACCAACTGATAATGGTATTTTAATAATTTCCCATCTTTCCAAATGCATCTTGTTCTGATTTCCTTTGCCACCATTTTAGAGAAAATCCCGCAATAGTTTAGAAATCTGATTTGATATAGACTTGGGGGCAAGCAACAATAAAGACTGAAATAAAGGTTGAGCAGATGGAACTGACTTGATCAAGATCAGTTTACCAGTCCTGGTTAACCATTGACCACCCCAGGAAATAATTTTAGCTTTCATCTTGGCAATCACTTCGAGCCAGAGAGAAGGAGGGGATGGGCCAAGAGTTAAAGGAAAACCCAAATAATTTATCTTTTCCCACCTGTCAAAGACATGGAATCCAAAGATATTTTCTATTCGAAGAATGGAAGGAATGTCAACATTCCAACCATAGACTGCACTTTTTTTTTGTTAATCAAAGCTCCTGAAATAAGAAAAAACTATTGAATAATTTCATTGAAGGCCTTAACAATATTCAATGAGGCCCCTCCTAGAACAAGAGAGTCATCGATGAAGAGACCATGGTTAATTGGAACCAATCCCCTGGCAATCTTAATGCCTGGGATGTAACTGACGTCCATTTCAGTTGAAATCTTTCTGCTAAGATTTTCTGTCATCAAGATATACAAAAAGGGTGACATCAGGCATCCTTGACGGAGTCCCCTAGTGGCTTGGAAAAATTATGAAGGTCTTCCATTTACAAGAGGCACAATCCAAGGCCTATCTATACAAGCTTTGATTAAATTTACAAATTCAGAGCTAAATCCAAAAGAAAGAAGAACTTCATAGAGGAAGGGAAGATTTACGCGGTTAAAGGAATTTTTCATGTCCAGCTTGATTAACATGCCTTTCTCCTTCCTTTGGAAACTAGAATGGAGAGATTCTTGGGCTTGGATAACATTATTGACCAAGTGCCTACCTTTTACAAAACTCCCCTGAAGAGGAAAGATAACTTTCCTAACAATAGTTTCAATCTATTGGCGAGGAGTTTGGCTAAAATCTTGTAAGAGGCATTGCACAAAGAGATAGGTAAGAACCTGTCATAAGAAGAAGGATTTACTTCCTATGGAATTAGAGCAAGGAATGTAAAATTTGTACTCCCACCAACTTTAGCTTTTTTTTGAAAGGATAGCACCATATGAACGAGTTTTGATTTGATTATGATCCAGTAGAATCTGTAAAAGTTGAAGGAGAAGCCATCTGTCCTAGGAGCTTTGTCTGGATCCATCGCCCAAACAACATCCAAAATTTCTTGTTCAGAAAAGGGTTTCAATAAGGCTTGATTATCCTCTGAGCTGACAAGAGAAGGAACCTTGTCCAAAAAATCAGCAGACACATCATGATCAGCGAGACCATCTTCCTGGAACAAAAGCTAGAAATGTCTATTTGCAACATGTTTAAGAGAGTATTGACCTTTGATGGTCTCATCGCCAATATATATTTTTGAGATATGGTCCCGAGACAATCTAGGCCTGCATTGGCGATGGAAGTAGGCAATATTTTTATCGCTTGCCTGTAACCAGAGACTATGTGACTTCAACCGAAGATGCTCCTCTTCTTGTCGAAAGGATTGAGTGACTTTATGTTGAGTAGACTATTCCATTACTAACTAAAATTTTGTGATTTCCATGTCTTCCATTTCTAGTTGAATTGCTAATAATTTGAACTTTCTCTCTTGCCTGGAGTTGGTTGGAGTATTTAGGGAGGCTTTAGCCCAAGTTTTCAATGCAAAATTGGTTCTTTTAAGCTTTTGCTCCCATACAAAATTGGGTGAACCTTCTATGTAATGAGACCATGCTTGATAAACAATATCCAGAAATCCATCTCTCTCAGTCCAAAGTGGGCTGAAATGAAATGGTATTGGCCCGAGGTCTTCTTCTTTTTTGAAAAACTAAGAAATAGGGTGATGGTCAGACATGATTTTTGGAAAATTTTTAGAAGTAATAATAGCTTTCCCATCCAACAAAGTGTTGTGTACTAGAAATTTGTCAAGAAGGGCAGATATGTTGGCCGATCCAACTCGATTGTTGGACCACGTGAAGCGTACAACTTTGGGTTTGATGTCATTCAGATTGCAGTACAAAATAATTTCCTCCACCGTGTCTTGAAAATAATATTTTCCATGAAGCCCACCTTTTTTCTCACTTAGAGCTAAAGTAATATTTAAATCGCCTACAACTACTGTGTTTGAAGGAGAATTCAACTCTATAAAGTCAGATAGCATTTTCCAGCATTCTTTTTTTTCACTGTAATTGATAGGAATATAAAGGTTAAAGAGTGCCATAGAAATCTTACTAGAGATATGGAAGAGGTCTGTGGAGATCCAATGTTGGGTAACAAATCATCTTTTTAACTGAAATTTTTCTTCGCACCATAGAGTAGCTAAACCATCGGAGGTACCTCTCATGTTGACAGCTTTGCCAGTATTCAATTTCCATTTTTATTTACTAAGGAGAAGAAGATATTCCTCCTCTATCTTAGTCTCTTGGAGCAGGAGGATTCCCGAAGAAACAATCTTCAACAAGTCTTTGATAGCTTCAACTTTGAGCGGGTTCCCCAATCCCCTGCAATTCCAAGATATTATCTGCATTATTTACCCAATTGGGAGGGAGTGCTTGGCCTTGACCTCTTACCCTGACCATAGGAAATTTCAACGGTGGCTTGGATGCCTTGCATCTTGAGCCTCTCAACCTCTTCTTCATGGGTCTCCTTTTTTGACTTCCTACCAACCTTTTTAGAGAATTGCTTGATGGAATCTTCATCAGAAGAGTCAGAACAAACAACCTGCTTCTTCCTAGCTATATCGGCATAAGAAGGAGAAAATTTGTCTCCCTCTGGAGAAGTACGTCGCTCGCATTTCCTAAGAGGTTCAAGATTGGAAACAGCGACTTGTTCCAGAAATATAGGATTGAGTTCAGGAACCTCTACCTGTCCATCTAGATGCTGCAATTCACCTTCTTCAAGAGCAGGAGCTTCATGCATTCTTAGAACATAAAAATAATTGGAAGAAGGATTTTCTGCCACTTGGGGATTTGGAAGGTTCTTTCCTACATCAACAACACATTTCATATTCTTTCCCACATTTCCTTTCTTTCTGGAGTCCTGATTGGAAGTTCTTGTTTTCTTATCTTGGATCCACTGGGCATCCTTCTCAATAAGACTTTCATCTTCATATTTTTTCTTGCAGTTGCGGAAAAAATGGCCATAACCATGGAATAATCGACGCTTAAAAGGAATTTGATCATAGTCTAATTCTTGAGTATATGACCAATCAACTACCATTATCTTGATTACCTTTGGTAGACCATCTCCAAGTCCACTTCAATGCAGATTCTCGCACATGAAAACTGATCTTTCCTTTCTGCCTTGTCAATATAATTTCCAAGTTTGTTCCCAATGACTTCTAGAGAATCCGAGTTCCAATACTGCAAAGGTAAATGAGGTAGCCTTACCTAGACAAGGACTATAGATGGAACATCCTGGGTAGGATCAAAATCATGAGTCCATTTGTTTAGTTAAAGCCCCTGAGGACCCATGAAGTAAGGGCCTGTTGAGGCCTGGAAAATCACAGGTAACAACAGTTAGGGATTTTACCTAGTAAACGTTCCCAAATAGATCGTTACTGTTTGGTATGGGGAATCTGTCCGGTTTACGGTCCGACTACTGTAGGTCAAGTAACAAAAAATAAAATGTTTTACCGGTTTCGGCTCGGTCCACCGTTTATGTTTTAGTTTTTATTATTATTTAAGTATGAGATGCAAGTGCCTATCTAAGAATGTATATTAATAGAGAATACGAGGAGTGGTCACAATGTGATGCACAGGTTCTTACCTCTCGTCTTAACTCTCTCGCATCTAAATCACACACAGCAAGAAAAACTAAAACTAACTATCTAACCTATCCCTAGGGAGCAAGATTATTATTCATCAATGAGTAATGTATTTTGCGCATGCATTAAGAAAAAACACAGATAACTATTGCTTATTTCAAAAAACATGAACATTATAGATATATGAACAACCAGATAGCTAATTTTTTATGAACAACATTCATTACTCATAGTGGAAATTTCATAGAATAAACTAGAGAGCATTCATACAAGAACATAGGTTCAAAGAGTTAGAATGATCTCACAGTTGATGGACACAAAGCTGAAAACGAAATAGTTCACATTCAACACATCCATGGCACAACATTTGAAAAGTTCCACCAAGCTTTCTCCAACAGGAAACTTGTAATTCTTATTGCAAAAGGAAATCGTTCTTCTTACAACATGTTCTCACAAATCTCAATGGGAAAAAGTCCCTCTCTACAACTAACTCTCCTATACTTATACAAAAAGGAAAAACTCTTGGGTTGCCCCAAAGTGACTCTTGGGTTTCCCCAACGTTTCCATTCACAAAATTTGTCCATTAGTGAGTGCTCATGCATTATACGATACATTACATTTAAAACAAAATTAAATAAATCATTTTCATGAAGAGGGCCCCGCTTGATCATTGATGAACTTTTTCCACGCTTGCGCCTCTGCTGCTATGCTTTCAAAATATGAAGGTTCAAGAAACCAAATGTTTATTTCATATTTTGTAGCCTGATTTCTAACCACCTCAATTCTTGCTGGACTCAAACATAGCTGATATTCAAGTAAATGGATGTTGACTGCTGAATGAGATACTACATTTTTCAGGATCTTCTCATTTAAATATTTGACCTGTTGCATCTTTTGTTCATCCTCCTGGCACCTGCTCTATAGTAGTTCTGTGAACAACTCATGCTTTGGTAATGCATCTAGTCTTTGTTCTGCAACCACTTGACATCTGTTGTAGGTGACCAGCACCCTTCTGCAGTATTCATTACAGGTTGCTCTCGTTTTCTTCACAGTCTTCTTGAATTCTTCTGCAGTATTTATTGCAAACTCTAACAAGTCGTAATCCTACTTTAAGCTATGTTGATCTTTAGCTGGTAAATCTGCAGGGATTTCTTCATTGGTTTCTATCCTTACTATCCTTCCAGTCAGGACTTCCAAAATATACTGAGACCTATGTACAAAATATGAGGTAGTTTCCAAGATTTCCTCCAATCTGCTATTTATCTATAATATTTTACATCTTTCTTCCTCAATAGACACCCGTAGTTGGTGCATTCTTCTTCGTTGGGCGAGGACATGCTCCTTTAGAGGTTGGATATCAATTTGCTATTCACTGGCATCCTTCAGTGATGCTGTTAATGAAGCAATCTGTCCTTCAAAACTTGCCACCTGCACTTGGTATTGTTTTTCCCTTTCTTCTATGGTGGCCCTCTGTGCCTCCAACTCGACAACTTTGTTCTGAGCTGATCCTTTTCTGCACTCAAAGTTTCATATGATACTTTGAGGTCATTGTTCTCTATATTCAACCCTTGATATTCTAGCTGTAACTTTCATAGTTCTGCTAGACTATCCTGAGCCTCGCATTCATTCTTCTCTACTGAGACTTCCAAGGCCATCTTGCTTGCCTGCAGAGTTTGGAATTCTATCTTCGAAGCCCTTACTTCATTATTCATATCTTCAAATTTTCTCTTTAACTTTTTCCCTTCATTCCTCTCCTTTTTTAGAGTGTCCTTTAATTTACCAGCATTTTTCCTTGATTGCTCCTATCCACATTGTCTTCAGTGGCCTGGGTTAATGCTACCCCAACTCTGGTTGTCAGTCGTGGATTTGTTTAGTCCCATGCACCAAAGTTTTATTAGTAATCATCATACCTGATTGTGCTCCTGTTTCGACTTTTTTCTCAGTTCTCTTGACAATCCTCTTCTTTTCTTTGTCATAGAAGATGGTGCTGAAATTAGGGACCTCTTCTCCTTTTTGCATAAAAGGTATCAGATGTAACCCAAAAAAAACAACCTATTCTTGGGTGCTTCTAGAAGTTGCAGTAGGCTCTTGGTCATCAGGATTGTCTTGTCCTTGCCCCTGATCTGTATGATCCCGTGCTTCTTGGGTGTCTATTTGATCAGTAGTTTGCTGGTCCTTTTTAGATCCTGCTAACCTCAGAACTTCACTTTCATTTTGTTTTTTCTTTATCTCTTCATCTTCCTTCTTCTTTCTTTCTTCCTCTTCCTTCTTTGCTGCTTCCTCTGTAGCTTTCCTTCTTCCCTCTTCTTCATTCTGAAGTGAACTCTATGCCTCTTGTGCTAGTCTCCTAGCATCCTCTTCCCTCTTTTTTGCTTCTTCTTCTTCAGCTTTCTTCTGTGTGGTTTTTCCCTTACTGCCCACAATGGTGATTTTCTGTTTAAACCTTTTCTTCAATGCAGTCATATTCCTTGCATTCCTGAAGATTTCTTCATCCTTGTCCCAGAAATTTACATATTCAAAATGAACATTTGCTTCTTTGCAATGCTTTGCAACCTTCTTTTGGGAGTCATTCCTGTGGAAGCTCATCTCCCCAAAATGAAAATGCTCTAACTCTTGTACAAATTCAGCAGCTCTTTTAATATTTGTGAACTTGTAATTCCCTATCCAAAAAGGGATAACAGGGTAGGCTGCCTTCTTATGTTCAAACAAAAAGCTTCCAACACCATCAATATACACCTGCCTAACTGCTTCTTTATGTACCACATAATCAATGGCATATTGGGGTAGTAGGGAAGGTGCCCTAGAGCAACCATACATTCTAATGTACATCCCCTCTTCAGTCAAATAATAACTCCCATGTTCCTCAATGACTTTTAATGCTTCCTCAGACATATAGTTGCATTCTATCATGAAGATTAAATTATACAAAGGCATAATAAAATGTTCACATATCTCCTTTATTGTGACTATAATATTTGTGTGCCCAAAATAGTTTGTATGCAGTGTACAAAGGGGTTCTGTCCCTGTCCCAATTGCACCTTAAGGCTGGAAATGGCTGGGTACATAATATACAGTCCACTAAGATGGAGCTCATATAGAACTTAGAATTCTTCTGGAACACCCCTCCCAAAGCTGAAGATATGCAAGCTGAGAGGCTGTTGGACACAATGCTTGCCCAGTTGAATACAGTCCCTTGGGTGGCTACATTAAAAATAATGGGAATCCATCCTAACTTGAAACTTTTACCATGAGATCTCCCAAACACTCTGTTCAACATCAGTGCTATAAACCTGTAAGGGGTCCGGAGAGTGGCTATATCATACTCTCCTGATGGCCTGGTTTGAAAGTTCTTCCCAGGTATCATCATTTTCTTCACTGTTTCCACTAGGTCTAAATTTATCTCCTTCAGCCAATTTTCAGTCAAGTATACTTGAGCAGGAGGTAGGTGATATGCTAGTGAGACATAAATAGGGCTGTATGTAGCGTAGCCCTGTTTGGCAGTATTTGCTGAGATCATTGTGGTCACATCTGCTTTAGATAGAATCCAACTGATCACCTTTGAGCATGGAAATAGCTCAGGTCTAGTGGCTACCTTCATCAAAGCAGATTTCTCGATGTTGGCATATATGGTCAGTTCCTTGAATCTTGCATCAGGCACATCCTGATTCGAAATCATCTGATATATCTCACCCCATTTGTAGTCTGGCTCTACCCCGGTGGTAGCTCTAGTTTCTTCATAGATATATTCCACCTTAGTAATGACTTCTACATCTGGTTCTCCCTCAGCAACAGGGGCCTTCTTCTTTTGTCTTTTAGACATATCATCCTTTGAAGAAGTTGCCCTGTCATAGACCAAACATACTCTTAGGCTATTGGAGCTTTCAATCAGTATTCTAAGAACAAAGAAAAACTATATAAAAACATTTACCTCTTCCATATGCATTTTCAACAGATAAACTATCAAAAAATTAATGCATAATAGAAAATAACCAGCGAGAAAAACTTCTGCAAACTAGGTCTGAAAAATTCTAATTTCATCTACAACTAAAACATGACCCAACTAGCACATACATTGTTTAAACCGAAATGCATCTTAACTCCTCGCCAAAACGAAAAACCCCTATTAGTGAGGCTCGTATTAAAAAATGAGGCCCTATGCGGAAATCCCAGTCTGAATGAGAATCAAAAACTTCGACGTCTTGGAAAAATAGGGTAAATGCCCATGACAGAAAAAGAACTAAAAATTCCCTTCCCAGATGGCCATAAGAAAACCCACAAAAAATGGTGCAGACAGCGTAACTCCTGTCTGCACCAACCTCCTAAACCTTCGGACCGGGATCGAGTTTTCATAACGGCTCGAAAACAGGCTCAAGAAAACAAAACCCCCCACCGTAAATACTGTGAAACTGACCAATACTTCACGCCGTAATCATATAAATTCAATCTAGACATCTAACCACACCACGATGGGAAAACCTAATCAGTGAAAGACCCTAGTTCCCAAAAAGACTCATAAAATCAGAGGAAGGAAAAACTATGGATGGCCTACTTGGAAAATGAGTTACAGTCGAAGGGACGATCCAACACTTCCACGGCAGCACCCCAAACACACGAAATCTCGACAGCTAAGCACAGATGCACAGTTCAACTTGACAGGGACAACAAATGCGAGTTCACAAGGGTAAACAATAAAATAATAACCTCGTCCTATATATAGACTTCAGTGAAAAAATGTCGACGGGAAAAACTTCATTGGCAAGTGGACTAACTAAGGATCGGGTGATTAGTTCGTCAAGAAGCTGCAACGGCAGGCAACGGATAGACTCTAGTCTCCACAACGATGGCGAGGAAAAACACTAAGTGCCGCCGTTGTCATGCATCAGATAGCGGAGCCACTAACTAGTACGATATCGACAGATGAACCAACTAACATGCCGGAGCGATAGTGTACTGCGTAGTTGCAACGACGGGAGCCATAAATCCTAAGGGCTCTGCGGCAAAATAAAACGTCGACGAAGATCGAAACAAATCATCGATGAATGGAACAACTATACGTCGGATGGTTAGTCTGCTAAGGAGCCGCAATGGCAGAAGACATAAAGACTATAGCTTCCGATCAAAATCATAAACTGTTTCAAGAGCGAAAAGCAAAAATATCGCAAAGTCAAAAGTTAAAACAATAAAACCACAACATCGAAAAAGATAAGAGCTAACCGTCGGAACATTCATCATTTAGCTTCCGCAACGGCGGCTGCGTAGAGAACTACAGCTCCGATTCATTGTTCATAAAAATTTCGACAGCGAAAAAAGGAAATCATCCATAAGTCGAAAAACTTCAAACTTCACAGTCAAAAGCATTGTAGACAAAAATAAACGATTGAACTCAATTCAAACTCAGGAAAATCCAAATTTGTAACAGAGGAAAGATAGAGTTCAGGAAACCAAAAATTCCCAGGCAAGATAAAATTTAAAAGGAGGGTCCAAAATTTTTTAAAAATTTGGGAAATAGTTGCAGCTGCAACAATTGGAAACTACTTGGTGAACTTAGATCTCTGGACAATTTCTTCCTAAGTAACAAACTGTTTGACAATAAAACCAACATGTTGAATTCTTCTAGATGTTTGGATTTCCCAAATGGAAACTGTATGTACTTTTAGCCATTGATGATAGTCCAATTTATGAAAATGGAAACCAAGATTTCAAAGTCAAGATAACTCTTTTGAGGCCAGGAATATGAGTTTCATTTTTACCTCTGCCTTCGGGTAGCTTTCAGCTTGGACACCACAGGATTATAGCATATGGTAAACATAAATATTCATTTGTTCCTCATTCCCATGCCATTTTTGCACTTTTGTGCTTTTGGAATTTTTGTCCTTTTTTGAGTCCTCCTGCATGATTTTCTTTCTGAACTTTTATTCAGGCTCCTCTATCCATAGTGTTCTTTTGTGTGAGAGATGTATTTAATTTTCAGCTCACGAACGGAGAAGAACTTTGGCAATTTTGTACTCATTTGGTTTAGTACTTTTTTTTGATACATATTGCTTTCTTAGGAGTTTTTGAGTCTTATTTGCCTTTTGGCTTTCAATTCTTTGCATGGGATCATTTATATATAATATAGTGTTTACCTTGATTCCTTTCCATTTTGCTGTCACCCCCTAAGACATTTTTAAATGTGAGATGGATGGAGCCTCGAAATACTATTCCAGACTTTTTGATCCTGAGTTATTTTACAAGGATTAAGTAGGACTTCAATGTGTTCATAGCCATGTAGGAGAACTGATAAACTAGAAGAAATTCTTTCAGACAAAACAATAGTACACAGTCTTACACTCAAGCATTTTAGTTAATCTAGAATTCTGATGCCCTCCTTGCAACCAAAAGTTTGCTTGTTTTATTGAAATCAATCAAAATCTAAACTAAAAACAAACAAAAATGAATTAAATCAAAATAAACAACCAAATCAATTTATTTATGTACAAGATAATTCAAGAAATAAAAATCAAGAAAAATAAAATCTGAGAACTAAACCACTAACTGGTCAGTCCTTTGCCCACCCCTATAAATCTGACAACTTGTAAGTTAAGGGGCTAAGCTTGACTACAAAATGAAAAATACCTAACCATTATCTAATCCTACTGTACTTGAATAAAAAACTACATCTACTATTTTACAATCAATTTCATCATCTCGTGAAAATCGAAGGAGATCAGGTTGGATGTCTGATGTAATGCTAGCTTCTTATTCTTGGTAGTCTCCTGGTTTTAGTTCAATTAGATGATTTCCCAACACAGAATTCACTGGTTCATTTTTTTCTTCCAATTGAGTAACATTGTGCTTCATGTAGAGCTCTCTTAATATTTTTATCTGGTTTGGACTTCCCTTCTGAGGCAACCACAAATGTGACCAATCTGAAGCAAAATACCCATTTAGTCTTGCTGACCAGTCTCGATTCAAAATAAGTCCATAGCCATCATGTATGTCTGCTACTACAATATCAATGTACTAACATATCTTTTCATTTGCAGATAAGCGAATCAAGACATCCTCCATTTCCTCGACTACTTTCACGTTGGTCCTGTCTAACTGAGTAACCTTCCAAGTAGTAGGTTTAGGTTGTCCATTAATCTTTTTGCAGACTGCAAGTGGCATAACATTGACTGATGATCCTGAGTCTACTAAACAATTGTGCACATTATGGTTTAAAATCTCCAAAGTCAGGAGGAAAGGTGGGGTTTTAAACCTAGTCTTACCTCCCACACTTGCCTCAACAATTTCTTCTACAGGTTGGTTGTTAATGGGAAGTTCCTCCTCTGGTACTTCAAGTGCTTTCAACAATTCGTACCCCATCTCAGGTGCTTTGATATTTTCTTTGACATTATCAGCTTTGTCTTCAATAGGCCTAACAAGCATGTTGACTTGTTTTGGATCTTGACTATTAATAGTAAGTCCAGGTATTTTATCATCTGTGTTGTTCTTTTGTATTTTCTTCATCTTCTCTTGAAAATTCTTAATCTTTGGAAGCATTGAATTGTCTTTACTTAAAAAACCTTGACTTCTTGTTGTTACATTTGCTTTTGATATTTCTTCCTGTTTCAGTGAATTTTCGTCTTCTGTATCAAAAAGTGAGACATAGTCCCATAAAACCAAAGCATCATCCTCTTATTTTTCTGTGGATTTATTTCCCTTTTCCTCCTCCTCATCAGCTTCTGTTAGTTTAGAGTCCAACAGCTGATTCATTACTAATGTCATTGAATTGATCCATTGAGGAAAATTTTTCTCAGAATGAGGCTATTGATGAAAGGTGCAAAAGTTATCCATACCCACCTCAGTTAAATTCATTGATGCAGGACTATGTGGAGGAGGCTTAGATTGATTGTTGTCCTCTTTCCTTTTATAGTAAGGCTTATAAGATTTCTGAGCTTCTTTTTCCTTTCTAAATCTATTATTCTGTTGGATAGTTTCTGCATCATTTTCAACATTCCTTCAAATTCATGTGACTACTCCTCCTTAGGCTTAGATAGTAATAAGGCTTTCTTACCAAAAGTTTTTTCTCCCGACTGCTCAAGATAATCTTTGATGCTCTCTTTTTCAGCTTCTAATCTCTCGGCTTCTTCATAAGTTTTTGACAACGTAGGTTTGACTTCCATTTTGGCAAACATGGCCAAGTCAGGGCCTAAAGCTGAAGTATAGTATTCGATCAAAACCTTATCAGACAGTTTATCAGTTGCAGAAAAATTCTTAAGGTAAGAAACAAACCTTTGGGTGAAACTATGCACTTTCTCTTTTCTTTCTTTCTTCAAAGCGCATAACCCTTTCGTTATAGCTGCATGAGTTTTCTGGGCTGCATATTTATTTCTGAATATCCTTTCAGATATGTCCCAGTCTGGGATTGAGTTTGTAGGCAGAGCAAAATACCATGAGGTTGCTGCTCCTTTCACGGTATGTAGAAACAATCTGCAAACTACATCTTCATGTTCTCCAACCTTTAGTCCTTCTATAGCCAATTAAAATATTTGCAAATGACCATCTACTAAAATCTTTTCATTTGGGTCAAACTTGGGCAGCATTTTATTAAAAGCTTGAGGTAAGTCATGTAAAGGGGGTGCCAGGTTTAAAGGTGACCTGGCCTTCCAAGCAGGTGGTGGATTTGGTGGGTTGGGTGGCTGATTTGTGTTTACGCCTGCAATGAGTCTGCGTGGAGAATGAAGTGGTGAATGAACAAGGGTTTGAACAGGTGAACCATAAGGTATATCTGGGCCCAACTAATTCAGAGGTTGAACAACTTCCTGTAAAGCTGTTTCTACCAATTCTTCAAAATCTCCAACCAACATTGTGTCTTCCAATATAGGACGATCTTTTTTCTTATATTATCTTCTAGGCAAGACGGGAATAAATGGTAATCCTCCAATCTTCTTCACATATGCGCTAGTATGTCTTCTCAGATCATTAACTACTTCATTGTTAACATAATACATATGCTCTTTACCCTTCTCTTCAGGAATTGGATTGGGAAACAAACTGCTTTCTGAACTGTCATTGGTGGAATAATCTCGAGAAAATAAGTTTCCTCGGCCAACCATGCACTGGCTTCCCTCCTTCTAGCGCCAAAAACTGTTGAGGCCTGGAAAATCGCAGGTAACAACAGTTAGGGATTGTCCCCATTAAACGTTCCCAACTATCCCATTACTGTTTGGTATGGGGAATTCGTCCGGTTTACGGTCCGACTACCGTAGGTCAAGTAACAAAAAATAAAAGGTTTTACTGGTTACGACCCGGTCCACTGTGTATGTTTTAGTTTTATTATTATTTAAGTATGAGATGCAAGTGCCTATGTAAGAATGCAGATTGTTAGAGAATACGAGGAGCGGTCACAATGTGATGCGCAGATTCTTACCTCTCGTCTTAACTCTCTCGCATCTAAATCACACAGTAAGAAAAACTAAAACTAACTATCTAACCTATCCCTAGGGAGCAAGATTATTATTCATCAATGAGTAATGTATTTTGCGCATGCATTAAGAAAAATCATAGATAGCTATTACTTATCTCAAAATACATGAACATTATAGATATATGAACAACCAGATAGCTAATTGTTTATGAACAACATTCGTTACTTATAGTGGAAATTTCATAGAATAAACTAGAGAGCATTCATACAAGAACATAGGTTCAAAGAGTTAAAATGATCTCACAGTTAATGGACACAAAGCTGAAAATGAAATAGTTCACATTCAACACATCCATGGAACAACATTTGAAAAGTTCCACCAAGCTTTCTCCAACAGGAAACTTGTAATTCTTATTGCAAAAGGAAATAGTTCTTCCTACAACATGTTCTCACAAATCTCAATGGGAAAAAGGCATTCTCTAAAACTAACTCTTCTATACTTATACAAAAAGGAAAAACTTTTGGGTTGCCCCAAAGTGACTCTTGGGCTTCCCCAACGTTTCCATTCCCAAAAATTTGTCCATTAGTGAGTGCTCATACATTATACAATACATTACATTCAAAACAAAATTAAATAAAGCATTTTCATGAAGAGGGCCCCGCTTGATCATTGATGAACTTTTTCCACGCTTGGGCCTCTGCTGCTATGCTTTCAAAATTTGAAGGTTCAAGAAACCAAATGTTTATTTCATATTTTGCAGCTTGATTTCTAACCACCTTAATTCTTGCTGGACTCAAACGTAGCTGATATTCAAGTAAATGGATGCTGACTGTTGAATTAGCTACTACATTTTTCAAGATTTGCTCATCTAAATCTTTGACTTGTTGCATCTTCTGTTCATCCTCCCAGTACCTGCTCTGTAGTAGTGCTGTGAACAGCTCATGCTATTGTAATGTATCCAGTCTTTGTTTTGCAACCACTTGACATCTGTTGTAGGTGATCAACACCCTTCTGCAGTATTCAGTATAGGCTGCTCTTGTTTTCTTCATAGTCTTCTTGAATTCTTCTGCAGTATTTATTGCAAACTTGAACAAGTTGTAATCCTGCTTCAAGCTATGTTGATCTTTAGTTGGTAAATCTATAGGTATTTTTTCATTGGTTTCTATCCTTACTATCCTTCCAGTCAGGACTTCCAAAATATCCTGAGACCTATCTACAAAATATGAGGTAGTTTCCAAGATTTCCTCCAATTTGCTATCTATCTGTAAGATTTTACATATTTCTTCCTCAATAGACACCTGTAGTTGGTGCATTCTTCTTCGTTGGGCGAGGACATGCTCCTTTAGAGGCTGGATATCAGTTTTTTGTTCACTGGCATCCTCCAGTGATGCTATTAATGAAGTAATCTGTCCTTCAAAACTTGCCATCCTTCAGTTTGTAGTTTGTTGTTTTTCCCTTTCTTCTATGGTGGCCCTCTATGCCTCCAACTCAACAACTTTGTTCTGCAGCTGATCTTTTTCTACACTCAAAGTTTCATATGATACTTTGAGGTCATTGTTCTCTATCTTCAACCCTTGATATTCTAGCTGTAACTTTTGTAGTTTTTGTAGACTATTCTGAGCCTCCCGTTCATTCTTCTCTACTGAGACTTCCAAGGCCATCTTGCTTGTCTGCAAAGTTTGGAATTATATCTTTGAAGCCCTTACTTCATTATGCATATCTTCAAATTTTCTCTTTAACTTGTTACCTTCATTCCTCTCCTTTTTAGAGTGTCCTTTAATTAAGCAACATTTTTCCTTGATTGCTCAAGGTCTGTCATAAGTCTATCCACATTGTCTTTAGTGGCCTGGGTTAATGCTGCCCCAGCTCTGGCTATCAGTCATGGATCTGCATCAGTTCCATGCACCAAATTTTTATCAGCAATCATCATACCTGATTGTCCTCCTGTTTCGAATTTTTTCTTAGTTCTCTTGACAATCCTCTTATTTTCTTTGTCATAGAAGATGGTGTTGAAATCAAGGACCTCTTCTCCTTCTTTTTGCATAAAAGGTATCAGATGTTACCCAGAAAAAACAACTTGTTCTTGGGTGCTTCCAGAAGTGCAGTAAGCTCCTGGGCATCAGGATTGTCTTGTCCCTGCCCCTGATCTATATGATCCTATGCTTCTTGGGTGTCTATTTGATCAGTAGTTTGTTGGTCCTTCCTAGCTCCTGCTAACCTCAGACCTTCACTTTCCTTTTGTTTTTTCTTTATCTCTTCATCTTCCTTCTTCTTTCTTTCTTCCTCTTCCTTCTTTGCTGCTTCCTCTGCAACTTTCCTTCTTTCCTTTTCTTCATTCTTAAGCCAACTCTCTGCCTCTTGTGCTAGTCTCCTAGCATGCTCTTCCCTCTTTTTGGCTTCTTCTTCTTCAGATTTCTTCTGTGCGGTTTTTCCCTTACTGCCCACAATGGTGATTTTCTATTTAAACCTTTTCTTCAATTCAGTCATATTCCTTGCATTCTTGAATATTTCTTCATCCTTGTCCCAGAAATTTGCATATTCAAAATGAACATTTGATTCTTTGCAATGCTCTGCAACCTTCTTTTGGGAGTCATTCCTATGGAAGCTCATCTCCCCAAAATGAAAATGCTCTAACTCTTGTACAAATTCAGCAGCTCGTTTAATATTTGTGAACTTGTAATTACCTATCCAAAAAGGGATAGCAGGGTCGGCTGCCTTCTTATGTTCAAACAAAAATCTTCCGACACCATCAAGATACACCTACCTAAGTGCTTCTTTATGTACCACATAATCAATGGCATACTGGGGTAGTAGGGAAGGTGCCCTAGAGAAACCATACATTCTAATGTACATCCCCTCTTCAGTCAAATAATAACTCCCATGTTCCTCAATGACTTTTAACGCTTCCTCAGACATACAGTTGCATTCTGTCATTAAGATTAAAGTATATAAAGGCATAATAAAATGTTCACATATCTCCTTATAGTGACTATAATATTTGTGTGCCCAAAATAGTTTGTATGCAATGTAGTCCCTGTCCCAATTGCACCTTAAGGCTGGAAGTGGATGGGTACATAATATACAGTCCACTAAGATGGAGCTCATATAGAACTCAGACTTCTTCTGGGACAACCCTCCCAAAGTTGAAGATATGCAAGCTGAGAGGCTGTTGGACACACTGTTTGCCCAGTTGAATACAGTCCCCTGGGTGGCCACATAAAAAATAATGGGAATCCATCCCAACTTGAAACTTTTACCATGAGCTCTCCCAAACACTCTGTTCAACATCAATGCTATAAAATTATAAGGGGTCTAGAGAGTGGCTGTATCATACTCTCCTGATGGCCTGGTTCGAAAATTCTTCCCAGGTATCATCATTCTCTTCACTGTTTCCACTAGGTCAAAATTTATCTCCTTCAACCAATTTTCAGTCAAGTATACTTGAGCAGGAGGTAGGTGATATACTAGTGAGACATAAGCAGGGATGGATGCAGCGTAGCCCTATTTGGAAGTATTTTCTGAGATCATTGTGCTCACATATACTTTAGGCAGAATCCAACTGATCACCTCTGAGCATGGGAACAACTCAGGTCTAGTGGCTACCTTCATCAGAGTAGATTTCTGGATGCTGGCATATATGGTCAGTTCCTTGAATCCTGCATCAGGGACATCCTGATTCGAAATCATCCGATATATCTCACCCCATTTGTAGTCTGGCTCTACCCCGGTGGTAGCTCTAGTTTCTTCATAGATATATTCCACCTTAGTAATGACTTCCACATCTGGTTCTCCCTTAGCAACAGGGGCCTTCTTCTTTTGTCTTTTAGACATATCTCCTTTGAAGAAGTTGCCCTGTCATAGACCAAACATACTCTTAGGCCATTGGAGCTTTCAATCAGTATTCTAAGAACGAAGAAAAACTGTATAAAAACATTTACCTCTTCCATATGCATTTTCAACAGATAAACTATTAGAAAATTAATGCATAACAGAAAATAACCAGCAAGAAAAACTTCTGCAAACTAGGTCTGAAAAATTCTAATTCTGTCTACAACTAAAACATGAGCCAACTAGCACATACATCGTTTAAACTGAAATGCATCTTAACTCCTCACCAAAATGAAAAACCCCTATCAGTGAGGCTCGTCTTCAAAAATGAGGCCCTACGCAAAAATCCCAGTCTGAACGAGAATCAAAACCTCTGGCATCCCAGAAAAATAAGGTAAATGCCCACGAGAGAAAAAGAACTAAAAATTCCCTTCCCAGATGGCCATAAGCAAACCCACAAAAAATGGTGCAGACAGCGTAACGCGTGTTTGCACCAACCTCCTAAACCTTCGAACTGGGATTGAGTTTTCATAAGAGCTTGAAAACAGTCTCAAGAAAACAAAACCCCCCACCATAAATGCTGTGAAATTGACCAATACGTCATGCCGTAATCATATAAATTCAATATAGACATCTAACCACACCACGGTGGGAAAACCCAATCAGTGAAAGACCATAGTTCCCAAAATGACTCATAAAATCAGAGGAAGTAAAAACTATGGTTGGCCTACCTGGGAAACGATTTATAGTCGACGGGACGGTCCAACACTTCCACGGCAGCAGCCCAAACGCATGAAATCCTGACAGCTAAGTATGGATGCACAGTTCGACTCGACAGGGACAGAAAATGCGAGTTCACAAGGGTAAACAACAAAATAATAACCTCATTCTATATATAGACTTCAGTGAAAAAATGTCAGCGGGAAAAACTTCATTGGCAAGCGGACTAACTAAGGATCGGGTGATTAGTTCATCAAGGAGCCGCAATGGTGGGCGATGGATAGACTCTGGTCTCCACAATGTCGGTAGGGAAAAACACTAAGTGCCCCCATAGTCATGCATCGGATAGCGGAGCCACTACTAGTACGGTATCGACAGATGAACCAACTAAAACGCTAGAGCAATAGTGTATTGCATAGCCGC
This sequence comes from Pseudotsuga menziesii, assembly GCA_001517045.1. Lineage (NCBI taxonomy): Eukaryota > Viridiplantae > Streptophyta > Pinopsida > Pinales > Pinaceae > Pseudotsuga > Pseudotsuga menziesii. The sequence continues at coordinate 909,444 of LPNX011179825.1, read as the reverse complement.
AACGGCGGGAGCCATAAAGCCTAAGGGCTCCGCAGGAAAATAAAATGTCGATGAAGATCAGAACAAATCATTGGCAAATGGAACAACTATACGTCAGATGGTTAGTCTGCTAAGGAGCCGCAACGACGGAAGACATAGAGACTATGACTTCTGATCAAAGTCATAAACCGTTCCAAGAGCGAAAAGCAAAAATATCGCAGAGTCAAAATTTAAAACAATAAAACCACGGCATTGGAAAAGATAAGAGCTAACCATCAGAACATTCATCATTTAGCTTTCACAACGACGGCTGCGTAGAGAACTACGACCCCGATTCATTGTTCATAAAATTTCCAAACAACAAAAAAAGGAAATCATCCATAAGTCGAAAAACTTCAAACTTCATAGTCAAAAGCATTGTAGACAAAAATAAACGATTGAACTCAATTCAAACTCAGGAAAATCCAAATTTGTAACAGAGGAAAGACAGAGTTCAGGAAACCAAAAACTCCCAAGCAAGATAAAATTTAAAAGGAGGGTCCAAAATTTTAAAAAAAAAGGGAAATAGTTGCAGCTGCAACAGGGCTATTTCGAAAAATGAGATCTCAGTCTTCAACTGAATCAAACACATAGACGAAATAGGCCCTACCAAGAAAGTGACTACGGATACCTTTAGAAACTAAGGACCTCCAATTTATCTGAACCCAACTATCGATGGCCTTAGGAGAAGGCCAAAGGCCAGTGAATTAACTGATGAGCCCATGCTCAGCCAGATTGAGATCCGAATGACATGTCCGATCAGCGGGAAGCTCAACAGAGGGGATGTCAACCTTCTTCACAAATCTATGGAATGGATCCCCTTTCCTCTTGCCACATGAGGATACCAATCTTTTAAAAGCGACCAATTTAGGAGGAAGAGGAGGAGGAAGCTCCTCACCATCATCCATAAGAAAGGGAAAGCCACCAAAGAGAGTGACATGATCTTCTTGGAGCAAAATACCACAAAGGCATAAACCAGAGTACAGAGACCAGGATCAAAAACCAAAGGCACCCAAGAAGTGACAAAGGCAAGACAGATCCACCACACAGTTGTAGCCGAGGTGCTCTGGACACGATCTAAGGAGCAGATCCCAAACAATATATCCAGAAGAAACCCAACGAACCAGGAAGACCTGATACATCAAAAGAAGATCAAGCCGATATGCTCCATCAATGAAACAGGATCCTCCACCGAGCCTGAAAGCAACCACCATAACACAATGAACCAATAGAAGCCGATCACACTAAGCTAGGTTAGAATGCAGGTCGAAGAACATCAGGTCTGGAAGAATTTGAAAATCTTCTCGGAGCTTGAAAAACCCAGCCCTCCGAATCCACTATGATAACATTCTTGAATTTTGACCTTATGATGGTTTAATTTTAACATTGCCTTTCAGTTGACATTTAAAGCTTAATTTTAACCATCATAATAATAGCTTTTTTTTAAATAACATTTATAATAACTATAATAAACGTTGAATTCTCATATCTTGCCTCATATAATACAAAAATAACATAATAAACATAATTGGAAACCTTTTAATATGCTTTTTCACAAGCACTACAATGGGCCACCAAATATCATGGGCCCAAAAAATAGTCAAGTTTACATAACAAGAGAGACAACAAGACCATGACAAAAATCACACACACACACACACACACATGCTTGGGCTATAGATATTAATGACGTGTAAAAATAAAAATGCACTTCAAAATGACAGGTGAAATAAAATTCACACCTCATTAATGACATTTAATTTTATGAAGTGACACTATTTTCGTGTGTAAAATGGTAAATGATGACTATTTACCCGTCAAATTTCAACACCGAACACGTGCACCATATTTTTTTTTGAAATTGAAAATAATGATTAATCACCACATGCAACTATATTCTCCTACTTTTACTCTTGAATGTTCCTTCATCTTTTATCTCTTTCCTCATTGAGTTGGTGCACATGAAATTGCTATTTTCTATTTTTGGTAAAAACAATTTTCTTCAATTTAATCCACCCACTTCCAATTATCCTCATATATCTACTCCTAGATGTTTCTTGGGTTCCCCTTTATTCTCCTTTTGATTTAACGCACTTGAATTTCCCATTTTAATTTTTTTAAAGTATTTTTCTTCCTATTTTATGCTCAATTTCTAATTTATGTTTATTTCTTATTTATAAAATAACTAATCTCCATAAACATAAACATTGTATAACTTTCTTAATTTAAACAAAATATTATCCTTCTCTTTTTCTTCACTTAAAATATATGCAAATGCCTATGTGTATTTTCCCAATATGTTCAATAATTATACTTAATACTAAGGGTGTCATGACCCTTCATCCTCTTCAAGTATTAATTTTCCTTTATGGGGAATGATACTTATATCTTGTTCAGAGAATAATGGTTATCGAGGAAAATGAATAACACCTTATTTCTCGCCCTTAACTAGACCTAGTGAGTGATTGAATCCACAACCCACTCCTACAACAATATGAAATCTCTAGATAAAGGCAATTTACTATTTTCAACCCATTTCATGGAAAGGGAGTGCTAGTGGGTAGAAGTGGACATATTGCTTCTCCTCCCTCTATGATACCATGTACACCTTTCATACAATCATGTTGTCCATGTGTAGGTCGATTGGTAAGTATGTTTTTTTTCTTTGCACAAACCTAGACCAACATGTCAAATAACTCAAATATAATAAGTTAACGTAATTAATGTTCAAAATAAAGTTATTCATATGTGTGGACCCAATCTAGAGTGCAAGCAATATGGAAAAATATCACTACTACATTTGATGCTTGTTTGACATTTGTAATGTCGGTTAAAAATTGATCAAAAGTTTCAGTCTCGTCGACTACACATCGAAATAGTGTCGACTAAGCAACAATAAGGAGAGTATACTTTTAATACTAAAAGTAGGTAGACATCAATTTTTCGATGTCTAATCTACATCCTATCAACGTATAATTAACATCATTCAACCAAGCCACAAATTGCACAATTTTTTTGAATGGTCTCTTAGGTGATGTCTAACCGATACAAGGGATGTCACTTAAGTGACATATATTGGCTATGAACGAAAAAATAAAAATAAAAAATATTTTGTATGCATGCATGCACGCACACACAACATTAATTTTAACTGTATATAACATTCATATATATGTCGAGCTATTTTACATTGATATTGTATTATATTATATATAACATTACTTTATATATATTATATATAAATGGATTATTATCCTAGACATGGATATTTAACATAGTGCAAGTAGGTCACAACCAAAGATTATGTAGGTATGACTAAAGAGCCCTAGTGATCATTATTAGATGGCCATCAAGCTACATACATTATAACAAGTGAATGCAAATATTGTGGGAAAAATTGCTCTATTGTAATAAGAATAACCCATTACGGTTAGCGAAGGTGATATTAATGCATATAATGTACTAGTAGGACTATGCCATGCACACAAACAATCTAAGATAAAGTAGAGAGTTGAAAGAGATATTGAGAAAGAGGTGTATATCGTACCTACTCTTATGATTGATGACTGATGTGAGATCTGTTATATGTCCTTTCAGAATTTTTAGTGTGTTGTCATCACGAAAGGATAATGTAGATTGCATTTTATAAAGTGTAATACATAAGGCATATGCATGATGCAAAAGGATAATATTTTGGGGATAATGCGATGTGAAAGGAGAGGAGGTCAGACTAGCTATGGAGCACCAACAAATATCTCTTATAGTAGTGAATGGATTTGTGTCGAATATTGGTTTGTTATAGTATAAAGTGGCCATTACTAGCATGTGAATAGACCAAAGAGTTCCTAAGATAGACACACAACTTTGAACAAATGTTTTATTATTATTATTACAAAAACAATTATTTTTATATTGATATGACAAAGAAGGATGTGACCTAACCAGACATCCTAGTTACAATGTGACTAATATAGATCTTTACATAAAACTTTGCAAGTTCAAGATTGGGAATGACTATCCTAACTACAATGAGAATACTTCCTCTAAACTGGTGAAATGTCCTTCCAAAATAAACTATACAAAATTTACCACAAAGGAAAATACATTTATGTTGCATAATAAAAAAGCAATAGATCTGCTTTTAATAGTTAAATATATACTTTCAATTCTTCCCATGATATTTTGTGTCTGTCCAAATTATGAGTGTTTACATGACTATCTTGGTTAGAATTTTCCATAGGGACACCATCCGAATCCTTTCTATCATAAATGTCCAGAATGTCAAATTATGGAAGATTGAAATTGACCTTAATCTTTATGAGTTCTTTATCTTGAGCATAGGGTGTAGATCATAAAATATCCAGATCATCCTCGGTCTTTATTAACTTGGAAATGACTTTGACAAATTGCTTGATTTGATTCTTGAAAAGCATAAAAATGATGTAGATATTCCTATTGATGAGAGCATTGATAACTCTACTCTCTATTACAAGCTTCTTAACCTTGTGCAACGAATAACATACCACAATTTTTTCATTGGAAACAATGGCAGCTCCAACATATTCCTCAACAAAGTCTTTATTGTTTATTTTATGCATGTTATTGAAAATCCTCATAGTGTTCTTATGTTGTTTCTGCCTTGCATTCTACAATAAAGGTCTAAATATACCTTTCAAAGAAAACATAAGAGAAGCAACAAGACCACCATGCCTATATTCAAACTTGCCAAAATTAACTCCAAACCTTCAGAGAAAAGTTGCACTTTAAGAACAAATGGGTCATAATCTCCTCAGTTTGACTACACAAATAACAATGAGAAGGGCCTTGTATACCTCGTTTTTGAAGATTATAAAAAGTGAGAATTCTACCATGACTTAAAATCCAGTTGAAAATATTTATTGGGAGAGATTTACTTATCCAAATAGAATTTCATAAAGAATCCTTTAGATAGTCACATCTACTATTTATTTAAGCGCTATACCCCTCTTTAACTCCGTATATTCCAAAATGATTACCCTAAACCCTCCTATCAGCACCTCTAATATCTAAAGGAGCTAGACCATTCAAAAGTATTAGCAGATCCTTCCATTGACCTTTCAGATGTTCAGGAATATTGACGTCCAACCAAACCTTCCACTCTCCTTTTGCTTTCCAGAATGAGATATTAGAAAGAAAGGTGAGTTTTTCAAAGCTCACCCAATTTTGTAGTAAATCTGAATGCTAGTAATATTTGTTATCCTTTTTTCCCAAGATCCTATCATCCCATATATTACTACTTTTATTGTTTCTAGGCATCCAATAAATATTGTCCTTAAAAATACAATTTGTTTTTTACACAAATTCCATATGTTAGTGCATGGAATCTTATCAAAATACTGATCCATGATCCTTGTTAGTGTAGATCCATTATATTTCTTATTTATTGCTTCTTTCCACTAGAAATATTCTCTTGTTGCTACATTCCACATGATTTTATCCCCCAGTTCCTTATTTAATATGGTTGTATATCTAATTTCCAATACTCCCTTGTTAGTAGGAGCTATTTCTTGTTTCTAGATAATCAAGTGATTTTGTTTTCTGATTATTCCCCCCACCCCCCTTTCCACATGAATTTACGCTGAATATGATCAATGTGATTAGAGATACCAACAAGGTCCAACAAAATAGAAGTTTGATAGATAGCTAAAGAGGATAACACATAGTTAATTAACACTGACCTCATTGGTAGATTAACCAAAGAGTGCCCCATTGTTCCATCTTTTTTTTAAGGACAATCATATTTATCCAACATTTTTAAACAGGATTCCCTAAAAAAATTGGAATCCCCATGTAAGTGAAAGAATTCTATTCTTGTTGAGCAATGAAACCTATAATATGAGCAATTTTGTGGATTATTTTGGAATTCCATCCATAGACACAACACTTATGCTTATTGATCTCCCCTCCTGAAGCTAAAATATATTTATCCAATGTCGCCTTAAATATGGTTGCAATAACCACTAAAGCTCTCCCCAACATAAAAGTATGATCATCAAACTGTGAATGATTTATTTCTTTTACCCCTCTAACAATGTTAATTCCAGGAAAGACCCCAATCCTTCTTTCCACCTCTAGTTTTCTGCTTAGAGTGTCGGCCATAAAAATATACAAAATAGGGGATAACAAGAACCCTTGTCTCAACCCTCTTTCCCCTTGAAAGAACTCTGTCAGCCTACCATTGACTAAAGTATCTATCCATGGTTTTGAAATACAAGCATGGATCCAACAAATAAAAGGACTATAAAAGATAAATTTTCTTCAGATATCAAAAAGGAAAGAATTCCTTACCCGATCATACGCATTTTCCATATCCATTTTAATCACCATACCTTTTTCTTTCCTTGCTTTACTTGAATGAATATCCTCCTGAACCATAATTATATTATCCAGGATATGTCTCTTGGGGATGAATCCACCTTGATTTTCTGAGATAATCCTCCCTAATCGTAGTTTGACTCTTGAAGCTATAATCTTTGTAATGATTTTATAAGACAAGTATACAACAATAATTTTATATTAACTCTAAATACTTTAAATAAATTTACAACTAATCAACTAAAATCTTAAAGAGTTGACATTGGTTATAATTTCTATAGTTAGCCCCAAAAATGTGTTATAATAGTCAACTGTCTAGTTTGCTAAAATTCATTGTATGAATATTGAATTTAATGTATAAAATATCCTTCGTCTCCTTCCCTTATCTAAATCCTTGCTTCATCCTTTAAGCTATGTCAAGGATAGTGTACTTTTGTTTTACAAAATAAACAAAAAGACACAAATGATATGTACCAATATAATACCATAGTGTAATTGGTAGAAGCTATTTTGAAATTAAAATTTTAACATTAGTTGTTAGTGAAATTTGTAGTGAAATTCATCAATGTTAATGAGGCCTTTGGTAAATAAGCCTAGATTTCAACTTGGATAATATTTAAGAGAGGGATACAATAATTCAAACAATTGTTCAATAGTGAGACACGGGACTGGATCCCTTGACTAGAACATAGCTAAAAATTTAATTATCCATTGTTAATAAGTATATATAGGAATGAGTGTGGAGCCTAATTTATAGAGAATCATATGCTTAAGATAAAAGGTCTAGTCACCAAGCCTCATGGAAGGACTAGGATTGGGGTTGTTCTAAAACCTTCACCTATTATAATCTAACCCATGTTTATTTATGTCTCTACTATATGCCTATGGAAGTCTAGTTGAATAAAAAATTATGAATGAAGTCCAAGGATTAGTTTTGAATGTTTAGTTTGAAGAGAATTTGGAAGTTTCTCCTAGTTTTAAATTATGGGGGACTGACCAATAGGAAAAAGTCTCTCTTACCCAAAAATTAAAAAAACATAGTTCCCTTAGTGTGGATGATACATGTCCCTTGAACACTTGTTTTGGTGTTTCCCTCTATTGGAATTTGTGTGGTAATGGGTTGGTTCCTTATGTAAGTCCTACTTCCTGGGTTGCATTGCATGGAAAGATACTATCATAACAGATCAATTTCCTTGGGAACTATATTTTAACTCAATGCAGATGCTTTTTTGAATTGAATACCTTTGAAGAAGGAATAATGCTCTGATATTTAATGGTAAGAAGCCTTGTTGCACACTCTCTTACTATGACAATGCACCAATTCATGCCAATCTAGTCTTGCAATTCATTATGTAAGTCCCTAATATCCACATGGAATTGTACCAGTTGCAACAAATTACTTAATTTTATATTTAGGCCTGGTTTTTAACCTCAATATTGTTTAAGGGAGGCATACAATGAGCTAAAGAATTGGTCAATAATAAGACATTTTTGTATAATCCAATCTACTTTATATGGTTGTTATGCAATACTAAGATATGTTGGTTTTGAATATGAGTGAATCTTAGTGTTTGTTCCAAGTATCTTAGGATCTAGAACAAATTAAACCATTATTAGCTTCCATTGAGAACCCGAACATAGCTATGATTTGTGAAAAAGAGAAGCTAAGAAATAACTACTCTAATTTATATTATCGTTGTTTTATATAGGAATAGTTGGGGATTTCTTCTCACTTGATGTTTGGGAATATATTATTGCAAACTTGAGACCAATGGTGGTTTTGTATAGAGTATTGAGCTTGACTTCAAGGTTTCGACTCTATTCCTGGATTTGCCGATTTTGCTCCTGAATTTACTCCATCTCAAGGAGGATTTCATTACACTCCTCCTTTATATCTAGGAGCACTTTTTTAACAAGGTTTTAGTCTTCCAATATAATGCAACTCTCTTGTGGTATTTATTATCAAGGAATGATGTGGTTTTGGGATCTAGGATCCACGGCCCCATATTATCCTCAACTTTTATGTCCTGGGTACAATTCAATTCAAATTTTACCCGTTCCTCTGCAAAAGTAAGAGGATTTTAGCTACCTTGCCTCCATTATGAATTGAGGCTAAGAGATATATATGCCTCCTCTCCATGAATATTTGATATGGACACCTCTTTCCATTGTGGAAATAGGGAACTAGTTAAGGAAAGGACAATTTTAGGAGGAATGGATAACACATCGATTATGTCACTGAACAGGCTATATATAAGTATGACATAGGAAATCCAAGGCTGGGAAAACTAAAAGGCCAGGGTAATGGAATTTTAGAGTTAGTGCCGATATGGAGAGTTTGTTTGAGGTAGGGAGAAGGAGAGCAAGGAAAAGCTAAGTAGAAAAACATGACTAGTGAGGGGGATGAAAATTTCAACAATTAGTGAGGAAAATAGACTAGTCTCAAATATCTCTTGATAGCTTATAAAGCACCAAAAAAATTAGAATTATTCACATGAGGAAAGAAATACAATGCTACTAAAACTTGTTAGTTTTTCATTATATAAGCTAGCATTATGATCTTAGGATCTTTTCACTGAGAGAATAACAAGCACAAAAATAAAACATAAGCACCTCACAAGAGACAAGAGACACAAAGAGTTTTCCTCGGGGAAATCATAAAGGAGAAAACCCTGTAACTTCCTTAGAGATAGAATCAACACCAAAACAGTAAGAGATCTCCCAAAACAGCAGTAGTCTTCTTCTTCTGTCTAGTCCCAGTATTTCCTTCTTCACTAGTGCACCACACTTGAGTGAGTGAATGATGTGTATCATGAATAGAGAGTCTCACTCTCTATTTATATTCTTCCGTTCACTTGAAGTGCACTCAATCATGTCGGCCCAACTTAACAATTACTTACTAGAGCCTACACCTTAATGAGTGTATAATAACTCTAGTGCCCCGAAACTGTGGGGACTTAAACAATGACTTGACATGACTTGTTTACATTATTGATCCTCCCGATCGAAACATCGGGGCATGACAACATGACTCAAATACATAATAGAAACATCCTGGAATAAACATCGGGTTACAGTACATAAGATACATAGATGAATACATTCCGAAGTTACATATACATCAACACTCCCTCTTAACTAGGAAGGTATTCTTTCGACACAATTTTCAGCACTGGTCTTCTTCTCTGTATCAGCTGGATCATCTTGTCTTCAAGTCATCTTCATCTTCAAGTCATCTTCATCTTCAAGTCATCTTCGTCTTCAAGTCATCTTCATTATCGGATCTGGATCATCTCTCGATCTGGATCATCATAGAACATCATCACTGGATCTGGATCATCTCTTGATCTGGATCATCATCACTAGACTGGATCTGGATCATCACTCGATCTGGATCATCATTGCTGGATCATCATTACTGGATCTTGATCATCACTCGATCTAGATCATCCCTGGTGCTATCTCATGATTATTCTCATCACAGGAAGTTCTACAGAGCCAGTCCTTTTTCATACTGGATGTATCATCTCAGAGCTGGCCCTTTCATACCAGATGAGGCAGCTACTCAGAGCTAGTCCTTTTTCAAACTAGATAAGCCTTCCTAGAGCTAGTCCTTTTTCAAACTGGATGAGTCTTCCCAGAGCTAGTCCTTTTTCAAACTAGATAAGCCTTCCTAGAGCTAGTCCTTTTTCAAACTGGATGAGTCTTCCCAGAGCTAGTCCTTTTTCAAACTAGATGAGGCATCTACATAGAGCTAGTCCCTTTTCAAACTAGATGAGTCTTCCCAGAGCTAGTCCTTTTTCAAACTAGATGAGGCATCTACACAGAGCTATTCCTTTTTCAAACTAGATGAGTCTTCCCAGAGCTATTCCTTTTTCAAACTAGATGAGGCATCTACACAGAGCTAGTCCTTTTTCAAAGTAGATGAGTCTTCCCAGAGCTAGTCCTTTTTCAAACTAGATGAGGCATTTACACAGAGCTAGTCCTTTTTCAAACTAGATGAGTCTTCCCAGAGCTAGTCCTTTTTCAAACTAGATGAGGAATATACACAAAGCTAGTCCTTTTTCAAACTAGATGAGTCTTCCTAGAGCTAGTCCTTTTTCAAACTAGATGAGGCATCTCAGAGCTGGTTCTTTTTCAAACCAGATGAGGCATCATAGAGCTGGTCCTTTTTCAAACTAGATGTGGCATCCACTCAGAGCTAGTCCTTTTTCAAACTAGATGAGTCTTCATAGAGCCAGCCCTTTTTCATGCTAGATGTGGCATCCTGACAATGGAAGGAACCAATCCTCTCACCATGTCACTGCCCTTACATTCGACCTGCTCGTCGGAATGACCAACACTCACATCTAACATGGAAGGAACTTAATCCTTTAGCCATGACAGAATGGTTCAGCCCTTACATCTGATCAAGTGGGAACACATCCCTTTATCACATCAAAATGGCTACTCAGTCCTACACTGAGTGATCCTGGTAACTGACCAGGTGCCTCCATTCCTAGAATGGAAATTGCCCTTACATCTGTCCTACTTGACAGAATGGCCAGCACTCATATCTGACATGGAAGGGAGAAACCCTATCACCATGACAGAATGGCTCAGCCCTTATATCTGACCCACTCATCAGAATGGCTATGGATCTCAGCACTCATATCTGACATGGAAGGAACCAATCCTCTCACCATGACGAAATGGCTATGGGTCTTATCACTTTCTCTTGGAGGGAACTTCGATCTGGAGAACACCAAGTCTCTCCTTGAAGTACTCAAACTTCATCCTAGCCAATGGCTTCGTCAATACATCAGCTATCTGTTCCTCCATCGCAATATACAAGAGCTTCACTGCTCCTCTCTGCACCATATCCCTGATATAGTGATACTTGATCTCGATGTGCTTCGATTTGTCATGGAACACTAGATTCTCTGACAACTTCACGCAACTCTGGTTGTCACAATGTATACAAGTAGCATCCAACTGGAGATCAAATATATCAGACAGTAGCTTCCGCAGCCATACTGCCTCACAACTAGCTGAACAAGCTGCGACATACTCTGCTTCAACTGTACTCAGTGCCACACAGGATTGCTTCTTGCTAAACCAAGAGATCACACCTGATCCCATACTAAAGCAACACCCTAAAGTGCTCTTCCTATCGATGGCACTGTCTGCCCAATCTGAATCAACATAACCCTCTAGGTTAATCTTCTGATTCGCATCGTACTTGAGCCCATAATCAACTGTACCCCTGCATGCTTTGGAGCCATCAGGTGAACCTGTCTCAATGTGTTCACAGTAAAGCAAATATCTAGTCTTAGGTACATCAAGGACCTAATCATCTGACGACATCATAGCATCAACCGTCTCTGATGAAGCATCACTCAGTAGCTTCAGGTTCGATGCCACAGGTGTGGCCATAGTCTTGCAGTCCATCATCCAGAACCTATTCAGGATCTATACTGCATACTTCCCTTATCGAAGGAATATTCCATCTGTACTCTGCCACACCTCCATAGCTAGAAGGTAATGCATCGACACATAACATGAGCATCACTGGTCTTCCGCCTTCAACCTTGAAGCAAAGGTTGGAATCCGCTTTACTCTCAGTAAATCCTAGAATCATTAGTAATTTTCCCATCCTGTCGTACCATGTCGGACCTCAGGATCTTCTGTAGTCACTCCCTCTGAAGCGGAGCATCATACTCCCTCTGTCTTCTGTACTCTATGCACTGAAACCTTCTATACCATAGTGACAAGTAGCTTCCTATGCTACTAATATTCTATGTGACCATCTAGTGTATAGAATTACATCTTCAACCTTGTAGCAATGGTTAAGATCTTCGTCAGGCTCATCATGTATGTGTTTAAACTCTTACTGGCTGCAAATGTCTTTTCGTAGTCTAGGCCTTCTTTTCATGAGAAGCCTCATGCTACGAATCTTGCTTTGTATCCCACGATGTTTCCATCTACTGCATGATGGAACTATGAACTTCTCTTCAGGTCTTGATACTCCACCCAGACATCATTCTTCTTAAACTGGTCTTCCCTTTCTTCTTGGTGGCTGGAAGGTTCTGCATTAATGATGTCACTGCACTCGTCATATTATTCTTTGTCTTTGAACTGTCATCACTTGTTCTTCGGAACAAGTCTTCATTCTTCTTTGCTTGTAGGCGATTATGTATGCGATCTTTCCTACAAGTCAAATGCATTTGTATGGTTAGAAACATTTCATAAGGAATATTCATACTGGAAAATTCTTGTGCATAAATATATGATCATGCAACTACTTTAGCCAATACAACATTCATCCATATCTCACTGAAACTTTCTAGATGCCTTCCATCTCTACCAGGACAACATTGAGATTGTGCACTAATCCAATATGTCAGCAAAGAGGTTTCATTCTAGATAAGTAGCAATGGAGAGTTGTATAGCACCATGAGCTACTTACCCATCACATGCATATTAGTAGTATACTGTCATTAATGCAAACATCCTATCATGGATAATACATCAACTAAATATAAACAAATGCATAACAAAATAATATTATGAAATGACAATTGAATACTTATCTTTATTTGTTTCATGGGTAGACTGCTTCTTGATCCTTCAGCTTCATCGTCTTCTTCATTCATGGTAGCATCATTTCTTATTCAAATGATAAGGAGGATAAGAAGTTCTTCAAGAGTTGAGTTCTTCATATTCCTCATTGCTTGAGGGATCTTCTTTGCATGGCGAGATCTTGATCTTCAATTTCTCCCATCTTCTCTTCTCCTCTTATGATTCAAGCTTCTTCTTCTTCCCAAAGTCTGCTGAAAGTAATCACTTCCCTCTGGCACACTTCCTCGCATGAATGAATCCATGATCCTAGGAGGCCATTCAAGGTGGCCATCACCACTTCTGCACTCTTCACTTCTACTTCAAGTTGTTCTTGATTTGAGAGACTCTTATGACTGCATGGTCTCTGCATTTTAGATCTTCACATTCTTCAACTGGTTTCTTTAGGTCATATTCTGATTTTTGTTCTTCCCTTCAAATAGCTTGAAATTCTGGAAGACCTTCAACAACTTTGCTTGCAATAGGTAGTGCCCTGTAATGCACATGTGCAAGCCTTCTATACCAAATCTCATTTGGCTCTACTATTTCATGGATCAAGGCTTGTTTTGGATGGCCCTTCAATTTGTACAAGCCAACTTCTTGTTCTCTAATCACTACCGCATCATCGATAGTCTTTCCTTTTTGGCCACATGATGACTTAACCATCTGTGAATGCCACCTGCATTCCTTTTGCATCCAATGCTGAAATGGATAGAAGGTTCTTCTCCAGTCCTGGAACAAACAATACTTCTTTCATTGTTAGAGACTTACCAGAGTCTAGCTTGTATGAATATTCCCCACTACCTTTTATTGGATATTGGTAGTCATCTCTTAGTTTCACCTTGTGAGGTGATTCATGTTCTGACAGTCTTACAAAGGATTCCTTGAATCCCATCATATGTTTGGAAGCCCCACTGTCTATAAGCCAATCATCACTTCCATGAGTAATGTTACCTGTGAGAGCTGATATCAGAACATATTCATCCTCTCTTGAAGAATATTCACTTTTCATATCTGGATCTCTTTCTGGATGGTTCATCATGCTCTGCAGCATGAGCATGATGTCTTCTTTGGCCTTGACCAAGTTCTTCTTGTGAAAGGCTTCTAACCTCGTCTCCCTCTGAAACTGGAACCTCTATACTCATGTAGGTGTCCAATCCATTTTCTTCAGAGAGATCAAGTAATTCTATGCTTGGAAGTTGTGAACTTCACCAAGATTATCATCAAGCTGATGTGATAGATCACTTTGAAATGAGAACCTCAAATGAAAATAGCAAAGGATTAGATCTTACTGATTTGAGGTGTCCGTCTTGGTTCCGGAGCTGGCTGATCTAGGGTTTGCCACATAAACCCTAATTTTCAAGACTTGGAATCTTTTAGATCTGATTGGATATAAAGATAGATATCTTCAAATGGATCTGTCCAAAGTACTCATTTTCTGAAAACAGTGGAGGGAAGCTCCCAGAACAGGAAGCCCTAGATTTCCAATTTCTTCTACAGAAATTCCTGTTAATGTTTCTATTATATCCCTGAAATTAATGCACCTATGTGTCTAAAATTTTGCACTGAGTTAACCTCGCATGTCCCTGATCCAAAACCACAGGTTTCATCAGAATTTGTTTCACCATTTGGGACTTATGAGCCTTATACCAAGGTGATCTGTTACAGGACTATTCGGAACAACGAAGTTGTATGGCATTCCACGTGTCACTGTTTCATATTCTGAGTCTTATCTTTGGACCACCAAAATTAAAGTCCATTAAATTTCTAGAACATCTTCATAAATTCCATTTGGACTTCTGTATCCCAATATATTACAATTCTCCTCAGGTGTCCTGTTTAAGGATGAATTCTGGAAGAGGCTGGAACCCTAACTTGGAGGGATCATATCTCCCAAAATATAGCGAATCAGAGGCTGATTTTTGGATACAGTGTTCATCGGTATTTTATCTTAGGCCCCTGAAATTTTCAGCTTCTGATACTTCGCGAAACTCGGCATATAGCGACTGTACCAAAACTTAGCATTTTTAGTATTTAGGGTTTTTCCTAGCTCATGGTCAAACTAGGGTTTGACTTTCCCAGAGTTTCACCCAACCAAATTTCTTGATCCAGGTCTCTAAACTTCAGTTTTTATGAGGATAAAAATCCTATTTTGGTCTCACTCAAAAATTCCTCTTTTGTAGAAAGCCCTAATTTCCACATCGAAACTGAAAATGCTCGAAATCGAATTCCGCTTCGACAGAAAGATGCGCCCTAAGGAGGAGAGTTGTTCCACCTTAATTTTGCTGAAAATATATGGAGGAAGGTCCAAAAACTAGGAATCCCTAGTTCCCGCAGCTGCACAGTGTCTTCTTCTCAGGTTAGCTCTGATACCATGTTAGTTTTTCATTATATAAGCTAGCATTATGATCTTAGGATCTTTTCACTGAGAGAATAACAAGCACAACAATAAAACATAAGCACATCACAAGAGACAAGAGACACAAAGAGTTTTCCTCAGGGAAACAATAAAGGAGAAAACCCCACAACTTCCTTAGAGATAGAATCAACACCAAAACAGTAAGAGATCTCCCAAAACAGCAGTAGTCTTCTTCTTCTGTCTAGTCCCAGTATTTCCTTCTTCACTAGTGCGCCACAGTTGAGTTAGTGAATGATGTGTATCATGAATAAA
>LPNX011179825.1:875592-890604 GCA_001517045.1 Pseudotsuga menziesii | reverse complement strand
AAGGAAAACCCCTCAAACCAACCAAAACAAACAATAAAACCAAATAAGAAATTAGGAACAATAGTGAGAAATGCAAAATAGTATAAATAAAATAGATAACAAGAAGAAATGAAACAATGAAGAGGGAAAAAATATGTTTCTTGGATATAATACTCTTTCTCTTCTTCATCTTTTTCTTGTCTATGGTAGAACCATGTGAAATGAATAAATAAATAAAAACCCTATTTTTTTCCTCTTTGAAAGACTTTTTCCCACTTCTTTAAAGCGTTTATAAATTTCCACCTTTTTCATAAGTTAAAAAAATGACTTACTGTTTGATGTTTATGTATATTAAAATCACCAGTGCACTTCTGCCAAAGATGTACTGGTGCACCTTCACCAAAGAGGAGCACCGACACAGGTGCACCTTAACATAAGAGGAGCATAGGTGTTCATTTTCAAAAGTGGAGCACCGATTTTTTTTAAAGAAAATAATATTGGTGCATATGGGTTATGGATGATCGGTGCACCCAGTCCTTAAAAAGAGCATCGGTGCACATTCACCAAAGAGGAACACCGCCGCTGGCACACCTTCACTAATGAGGAGCACCAACACTGGTGCACCTTATCCAAAGAGAAGCACCGGTGCACCATTATAAGAGTGGAGCACCGTTTTTTTTTTGTTTGTAAAATCAAACTAGTGTACATGGTTCATAGAGCACCGATGCATACAAAACAAAGATGCACTAGTGTGCCTAAACCAAAGACACATTAGTGTACATAAACCAAATATGCACTAGTGCTCCATAATGGTTTTGGGCGCACCGATAAAAAACATCCACTAAAACCTCCACCCGCCTGCCTCTTCTAGAAACCTTTGCTATAAATTGATAAGGGACATGTTTCTTGGGGGGGTTCCGCTACAACCTATGCTACAGGGCCTTTTCCTTGTAGTGTTTCCATGTTTTGGAAACATTCCTTCTTTTTTCACATTGTTTGCATTAGCATCCTCCATTAGTGTAGATCACTTATTTATGGGAATTATTGCAACACACTCATACTTAGGGTATCATGTGACATTTTTGTGGTAGTGTTCCCACATTGATTTTAAATACTTCCTTGCCATGGAATCAACCATGTTTTATCTGAATACTTGACCAAAACGTATTTCATATATTTCATCAACTATTTTTTGAAACTCTAGCCTTGGTATTTATAATCATTTCTCATCATTTTTTTATAACAAAAACTGAAAAAAGGATTTTATAAACAGGTTGTGCATAGCCATTCATTACAGAATAGAAGAAAGGAAAGACAATCCTACAGATCAAAAAGGAAGCACTGTGGGCTTAACCTAAGAGTTTTCCAAAAAACTGCATACAAAGTTCTTCCATAATAACTAGCATCCCGGGAAGTATATACCCTTATATATTGCTTACATAAAAAAAGACAGAAAAACATGTATCCATAATTAAAAGAAACAAGTTACTGGTTGCCTCTGAAGTGTTTTGGCTGCACAACTGATTCTTCCTCCATTGGATGCTCCGCTTCAACAGTTGCACCATTGACCCTGCTGCCCTGATTCATGGAGATGAAATGCTCTAGGTCTTTTTGGATCCTGTCCACTTTACCCATCAACTCTCGCAGGTTACTTTCATTGTCATCAATCCAGGAATCATGGTTACTGATTTGTAATGAAGTGTAACTCACTGTTTCTCCCATACTTTTGATCTCCTGGGCTATTTCCTTGTTATCCATGACTCCTATAGCAACCATCTCATACAAACGCCGCAGATTTTTCTTAATATCCAGAATGCCTGCATTATCCCCAACTTGAGCCATTCTTCCAGAATCTGTAGTGATCTCTATGCAAGCGAACTGTCTGTATAATGGGCCAACAACAAGAGCATTGTTTGATATTTCAAGCAAGGGAAAGCCAATGAAGTGAATCAGCACTGAAAGTTCTTGCTGAAGCACCGAACCCCCCTGACTGTCAAAGCAAAAAAATGTTCCCATAGTGCCTTCCTGCCACCCAGAGCAAAGGTAGCCCAAGACTCATCGCAGACTACCCGAGTGAGAGGATTTTATGCCAAAACTAGTGCCTATAGACCAAGACGCAGAGGAGAGATTACAATGGCAATTGGAGAAGGCTACGAGAGCAAGCCTCTCCTTCACAAAGGAATGAGTGAGAGGGAGAGCTTGCCAAGGGATGCCCTACATCCTTGCTCATTCAATGCCAGTCACCACATGCAGGAGAATTCGCAGCATTTCAGGAGAACCAAAGAAATCCGGAGCCGAGAAAGAATACATGGCACTGCAAGGGAGCGGAATAAGGAGAAGGTCGGAGTTAGAGAAAGCGTGCGAGGGGGAATAACAATAAACCATCATCCTGCATGTTTTAATGCCTAGAGAGATCGAGGTAACAAGAGGACAGATGATAGTCCACGCGGCCAGGGGATAAGTGCTGAGAGGACAGGGGGATAAATGCTTAGAGCCACCGAGAATGGAGTGGAGGCCAGCTACATTGGGGAAAGGCAGGCCGGGGGAAGGAAATAAGGAGGGGGGGAAAAGGACTAGGATAAGGGGGAAGGGAAAAGGAAGAAGGGGGAAAAGAAAGGAGGGATAAGGGGAAGATGACAAGGGGGGAGGGGTGGAGATGAAATAGGGGGGATTGAAGAATTTTTATTAACTTGGAGGAGGGATAAGTGCTTCATTGAAATTTTTTGAGTAGTGATTGGTCGGATGGGAGGCTTCCAACACCGCATTAAGGAATGGGTTTGAGGGTGGGCTGGGCTCCATCCTGACTGTAATGACCTTGTGGGAGGGAAGCTCCCACATTAGCCATACTGTCTGCTGCTGAATTATTTTGCCGAAGGATGTGATAAGTCTCATAGGAGTTGGACATGAGAAGCTTGGATTTTCCATGTAGCCGATGGCATTTGATAGCTCCTGTAGGATATCCATTGAGTAGTTTGTAGATGACATGCCTTGAGTCTCCAAATATCAAAACCTTGCGAAGCTTCTTATTGTTTAAGAGGTGAAGACCCTGGATGAGGGCCAGCCACTCAGCTTCGTTATTGGTTCTTCTACCTATCCCCCAAGCAAAGGTTTGTTCTACAGATCCTTCGGGATTCAAGAGAATCCCCCCCGTGCCTGCCTCCCCTTAATCATTTCTCATCATTGGTGCAAAAAGAGAAAATGGATTCTTGTACAATCATTGGTAAAACTCATTATTCCATGCCATTGTAATCATATATTGGGATTAGGATATTAATATGAACATACAAATATTCATCATTGTATAAAATACAAATACGATAACTGAGTAGAAACTATAATGAAATTTTAATCCTTTTATTGTGATCGGTTCTTCGTCCATGTGTAAAGTAATAGGTAATTCACCAAATCTCCTAATTATGCATGGTAATTCAATCATATGAATATCTAATGCAAGGTGATAAAAATTACCAGGGGAAGAGGTTGGAGTAGTGGTAATTGCAATACTAGATGTCGAAATGCCCGAGATTAGGCGCACTAGTAGCAACATGAAGAGTAGAGCACCAACAATAGATGCAAGTATGATACTCCCTACTCCCACAATGATTCGATATCAAGAACATGTATAAATAAATCAAGTTTATCTGAGTTAATTTAATTTATGAAAATTAATATGTTGAAGACATTAGAGCAATTGATTAAATCATATTTGCAATTTTTATATGGTGTACTGTTTGATTTTTTCAATCAAGCATGTTTGTTTTAGACATATCAACCATCAAAGTTTCAAGTTTCTCTTCCTAACTCCTAACCTTTTTTTTCTAACATAACTCAAGTAGTTAGGATCATTTAAAAAGTCATCATCTTTACGACCATGAGAAGGCGATGTTGAAGCCTACATACAACCAAAATTAGGATAAATTATAACATCGATAAACACTGATAAATAAAACATATAAATGATATATTATATTACCTACCCTACATCAACATGTTTCCCTCGACCAACCTACATCCACAACACATTATGTTAATTAGAAAAATGATGCATAAATAAGATAAACCTAATGATAGTGATGATTCAAACAAAATATTAAAGAAATAACAATCATAAATTGTATAGCTTAATTTCCTCATTCCTTAATTTGGTCCATGACAAACACCCACCTAGATAACTTGCTTAAGGCGGAAGACATTGGTGCAAGCCTTCAAAAAATACTTAAATATTTATTCAAAAAATACCTAAACATTCATACTCAACCCACATTTATGCACAAACAAATAAAATGCGTACTTTGTTATTTTATTTCGAATATATATCTTTATTACATTCCTAATAATTATCAATAAAATATACACGTTCACATTCACCATTGGTCATTAATATTTTACATCATTGTTGGCATTTATTTCACTAAATCAGGTTTAGTTTTCCCTCCTCGTCCAAGAAAACCCAAGGCACCAGACCGACAGAGAATAACTTCATCTTCAACACCTGCGATGCAAGTTAGGTCTCACTCGATATACCTATGGGGACTATGAGAAATAGGATTTTGCAGTTGTAGAAGGGAATTTGTTCATGACAACATTAAAATACCACTTGACTGAAGAAGAGAGATGGAAAACTGTTGACACATACACAACATGTAAAGCAGACCGATCTTTTGACACATACACAACATATAAAATATACAGATCTAAATCATGTCTACCATCATTGCTGTCAACATTCCACAATATTATATCAATATCAGTTCTGACAACCTCATAAATATTCATACACAATATAAACAGGCATCATAGACACATATATTTAATGTGGAAACCCATACGGGAAAAACCACAAAAGCACTCTTCATCTGGCATGAGTAGTGTTTAGAACAATTTTGGTCTGCGCACATAGCCTGCATACATCTCTTAATATCTTCTCACAATGGATGAGTTTCTTCTGTATTTCTCATGCTCTCATGTCTATCTCTTTTCTTGTTTCTTGTCATTCACCATCTCGTCGTCCCGTCATGGCCTTCTTAGTTTTAGTCTTATTCCTCTTCCTCTCATTTTGTTCTTAGGATCATATTAATCATATAGGACTCTAAGTTGTATATGTCATATTCATGATTGTCTACACACAAATTATGGATTGAACTTATATACTTTTCACAACTCTTCTTCTAACCATCGACTAGTTCTTAACTAACTGTCGACTGGTTCTCTAACTAACCCAAATAATTCCTTTACATTTATAAAGGGTCTATCGGCCTATTTTACATTCATTCCCATCCCCAAAATAGTCTACTTGTCTATCTTAACTCACTGTTTACATTTAATGTTTCTTAAAAAACTAGTCCAATTCCTGAATTCGACTTACTCTCTCTTTTTCCGTCGTGACCTTGCTTTCCTTGTGACCAGATTCTTCAAAATTCCTATAAAAAATCTTATGTCTTTTCCTAGGGCCAATAGGACCCCAAAACTCACTTGTGGTTCATCCTGAGCCACTTCAACCAAATATCTTTGATGCATCGAGTTTATTCCGAAACTCCTATTAGATTCTCATCACTTATTGTGCTTGTCGTTGAACATCTTCTTTATCTTTTGTAATTTTTTCTGCAAGTTCGGAACTGATAGGTTGCGAAGTTTCAACTTCTGTCACTCCCACCACTTGTCACACCCACTCATAGACTAGGTGGATGGTCCCTATAACTTGTTTTTCTTTGGCCTGGAGCTTTGCAACACATTCAATTCGGCGTTGTTGTTGTGTTTGCAGTTTGTCGACTTGGTGTTGTAATGTTTTCAAGTCAGTAACCTTGATCATTTTCTCGACCGAAGGAAATTTATTCAATGTATTTCTCAACTCAATTATATTTTCCTATGTGGTATGAATCTTCTCTGCTAATTTCTCCAATTCTACATCATCGATCAAGGCTTCCTAAGAATGAGAAACCTGTGCATATGCTTTGGCACAAAGTGCCTCAGACTCCAAAATATTCTGGAAATTATCACTTACTTCCTTTCATCTCTCTTTGAGTACTTCATGGGGTTTAATTTGAAACAAATTTACTTCTAACTCTGAAATACGTTGGAAGATATCGATAACTACTTCCCCAAGTCGAATAACTTGAGCTTGTGGGATAATTTCAGGTGTAATTCCTTCTTCTGAAAATTTGTGGCATGCGAATGCGACGAATTGCTCCAGTATTTTCCTGTCTTGCTATCATTTCTATGTCTTTTTCTGTCTCTTGCACTTTTGTTTGGAGAGACATGATGGTATTCTTTGACTACTTCAATTGTTCAACTACTGCTTGTTCTCTCACCTTTATTTCGTCTACTGTATCTTGCTGAATGTTGTGCAATAGAAACATAGGGATCATAGAAAGTTTGAAGGCTTACGTCACCAATGTCTTTGATCATACTATTTTGTTTTGGTATGCCAAAATCAATTGCCTTAGGAAACACTTGAACCTTTCTATGTTGTCGTGGTAATGGTATAACTTCGATTGCGCAATCCTCAGAAGGACCGACTTCTTGTGACTATGATTGGAATGGGTCTCGATTGACCGCTATGCTGACTTCTTTTACTGCAGCACAAAGAGTCTGCAGTATATCATTGATTCCTCCCATGAAGTTGGTATTCTCTACATCTATTTTCTGGTAAGTGTCTTTATAAAGTTCTACCATTTGATCAACAATCAAATTATAGTCGTCATCTGTAAGGCCACCACCTCTAGAGGTTTTATCAACCTTCCTTTTCTTGTGACTTTTCTTTGATTCTTCAAATATTTTTCTCTTTTCGCCTAGTTTAGGATATGTTAGGGTCACACTGAATTCTTCCTTGATTTCATAGGGGGAATTGTGTGGGATTTATTATTCCTAGTGATCTCCTGAATTTTCGGATGTTTTGTCCTATCGTGGGTTAGTTTCAGCAGATAGTTGGTCATCTGCGACATGTTGTCTCCATTCTTTGATGCAGTCTCGAATGATCATCTCAATGTTTTTGTCTGTGGACCAAAACTTATTGTTCAACCATTTATGCTTGGGAACTTATTGTGGTTTCAAATCTATGTGGTGATCCCTGACATAAAATATTATGATATTTCAGTACCACTGGAAAATATCTATGACAATCTGCGATTGGTTCCCAATGTGATGCCTCTGTGCATCAACATGTAAGTAAAACTAAATATTGTTTTCAGTTTGTCAGCACAGATTTTTATTCTCATACCACAGGTTTAGGTAGAGTGCCCCCCGATATGGAACGGGCACGTCCATCCCCTAGTAATTTGGCGGCTCAGCCCACGCGGCAAAATATATCAAAATTAACATCCATGAATAAGTAAAGGGATTACCTTTCTCTTGGGTGTCGATGGTATGGACCAATAGTTCATTTAGCATATAGGTAGACCAATTCATATGTACACCCACAACACACTTCTCTATTGCAGGAATGGTGCAAACAGTGCATTGGTTTGGTTTCATATTTCAGAGAAACTTGCTGGAGAGCACTTTTGCTGTGAACTGAACACCTATGTCATTGATAGAGGAATTAGAGAAGCCCATCTTATCTTTTGTAAGGTTATATTTTTCCTTCATCCAGCTGACTAAGCCCAAATCTTGCTCCTTTCCTACAAAGAACGACGTTGGGTCGACCCTTGCAACATGCAACCAAGTGATTGAAGCAATCAGGCCGACATCCACCGAAATGCGACGACCAATCCAAAGGAAGCCTCAATGGAGGAAAATTAACAGGTTTTTTACGCACGTATTGACTTTCGATGTGCGAATAAAATAGGGCATGTGCATCAACGATATGATGTCTGAATTTTCTAGCCCTTGAGCCCATTCCATAGGAAGGATTTGAATAAGTCCTCCTTTCGACCACTTGCACAGAGGTCATGTAGTACGACATGTTCAATTTAGGAAACCTGCACAAATCGTGATCCGCGAATGCAAGTTTCTTCAGGTTTGGAATAATGTCTGCATAACATGGATGCCTTTCGGGATTCATGGATTGACCAGTGGATACTTACATTATTTTGAATGACTATGTTAGGAGGGTCATATTTTCATGGTGAAATGTATTCGGGGAACATTGTCACTAACCCAGATCTTGATGCTTCGACATTGTGGATAGGTCTAAATCTTTGTTGAGGAATAACACCACATCCAGTCATTCAATTTCTTCATGGTGGATTGATCGACACGGGTCGCGAGAAAAATTATGGAGCTTCTTCAACAATGGGAATGGAAGGGGAGCCTCCATTGTTGATCCTTGAATGGTGCTGGTACTCGACATAGGTATTTCCATGAAAAAAGGGATTCGACTTCAAAGAGTTCACAAACAGATAGTTCAGCTCACGAGTCTTCATACTTTGATACAATGAATCAATAGACTTCTACATGAATATGAAATAGGTTTCCGCATGCAGGAAGTCTTTCACTCATGTGGGTCTACAATAAATGAAAAAAATTAGCGGCTAATTATGTCACATGGGGCAATCTTTCCCATCATTTCGATATATTGCTAGTCGAACCATCACTTCACCCTTAATAAATGTAGGTATTTATTAAGCATTAATGGAAGATGTAAGAAAAAAGCATGGCCTCGAAATCTCTCGCTATCGCAAATAAACTGCACTCCTATTGTAACTTGCGACAAAATTTTATCGTGTGACACTTTTATCTCATGATAGACGGATATTCTGCGACATAATTTTTAAGTTGTGACAAATATGGAAACTTGTGACAGATCTGGAAACTTGCGATAGAACTAGAAAC
This sequence comes from Pseudotsuga menziesii, assembly GCA_001517045.1. Lineage (NCBI taxonomy): Eukaryota > Viridiplantae > Streptophyta > Pinopsida > Pinales > Pinaceae > Pseudotsuga > Pseudotsuga menziesii. Next base: position 881,856 of record LPNX011179825.1, on the reverse strand, counting down.
TTGCTATAGATATGGAAACTTGTGACAAATCTATATATACACTAGCATAGACCCATTTTAAACCCGCATTTATCAAGCATCGAGAGGGATCCAATTTCTTAAGGTGTGCATGTTTTTACCATTTGGATCCTTCTCGGTACTTGATATATCTGGGTTTTAAATGGATCTATGCTAGTTTAATTTTTATTTTATTTTATTTAGGTCGATATGTAATTTTATATTTTTAATTTTATTATTTGTAAATTTTGTCAGCTAGCATAACGTGACTAATGTGACAGGATCTCCCCCATACTATTTTGGAGAACACCTCGCTTCTCTCAGTGCAAAGAATTTGATTTTTTTTTCCAGGCACTATCCTTTTAGTCAACTAAAGTATGACTATCCTGATAAGGTTTTAGTTGAATTCCATTCACCAACTGTTCGAATGGTGTACCATATAATTTTTGTAACTGGACCACACCACCATCACTGATACAAATGACAAAATATAGTTCCAACCAGTGTGTTTGGAGATTTCCAAAATGTTTCAGAAATTTACTATCATATAGGCGGACAAAATCACCTATCTGAAACTATTTGAAATTGATATGGTGGCCATGCCAAGCTTTATGTCGCTCCTTCTAGACACGTTGATGATAACTTGCAACGAAGCAATCTTCTTACAATTGCACTAGCTATGAAAATATTTCTTCTTCTATGCCAACATATATCATCTTAGTAATCACAACTATTCTGACACTAGGTACAATATATTCTAGTGGCATTACAACCTCTTGTCCATAAACCAATATGAATGGAGTTTGTTCTATCTAATTTTTGCATGTTGTTCATTAAGTGCATAATACTGCAGGTATCTTGTGATCCCAATCATCCCTAGGAACATTGCATATCTTAGTCAGTTCATTCTCTAAAATATTATTAAACACTTCAATAGCACATTTTGCTTATGGGTGATATGGCGTTGTTTTTTGGTGCTAAATATGAAATTCCTCAGTTAATTTTTCAATTAGTTGATTCACAAAATGTGTACATTGATGACTTATAAGAATTTTTGAGCATCCAAATCTGGTCACAACATGGTCAAATAGAAATATTCCAGCATTCATAGTAGTACAATATCTGACTGGTGCTGATTCGACCACCTGGTTAAGTAGTGTTTTGTAGTGATTATATATTGTGCACCTGTTCGTTTTCCTGGTGATTTAATGCGACCCACAAAGTCAACAACCCATTTATCCAATTCCTACAAGGTTACTTGTGGTACTAGTGACATTTCATCTCATCATGATGGTTTCCCAGTTCATTTACAACTGTCACATAATTTGTGACAATAGTCTCTAGTGTCTGCATGAAGAGTTGTCCACCATAATCCTTCTTGTAAAATCTTGCACACTATTGCTTTTCCTACATAGTGGCCTCATGTGACACCAACATGTGTTTCATTCAACACCATTGGTCACTCGTGTTCCAAGGCACAATGATGAAGTATCTCATCTAATCCCATATTATGTAACTACCCAATGATCAGGTGGAAATTTGCAGCTTTTACAACTAGTTTCATCTTCTATGCTCCAATAAATCCTTCTGGTGCATATCTTGTAGTCAAGAGATGTATGATGTCTTTGTAGTGATCATAAATCATTTTGAATTCAAAAAAATATGTGTTGGGAATTATCATCTATACTAGTAGGCTTTTCTTCACTTTTTAATCTCGGCAGATGGTTAGGTCCTGAATTTAGTCGGTCTGGATTGACAATAATTTCAAAATCAAATCCTTGGAATAACAGAATCCATCGACATATCTTCCCCCCAATACTAGCTTATTGACCAAGTATTTTAATGTAGAATGGTCTGTAAACATCTTGAAAGGAATTCCCAACAAATAATGCCAAAATTTCTAGAGAGCATATACCATAACAAGTCCCTCCCTCTTAGTAGTTCTATAGTTCCTTTCTTCCATCGAAATTTGTCTACTAGAAAATGCAATGGGGTGACTAAGAGAACCCTTACTTGTTTGTTCAAGTACGACGTCGAGCGCTACAAGTGATGCATCAACATGTGCATGAAATTCTTTTTTCCAGTCTCGAGATATCAATATAGGAGTTGAGACGATCTTGTCATTGAGAATATCCAGACTCTTTTGAAACTGCTCATTCCATTGGAATTTAACATCTTTCCAAACTCTTTTCCATTTGACCTGTGACCTTGCCATAACCCTAGATAAATTTTCTATAATATATCGTATGCCCCAAGGTAGGTCTTAGATGTTTAACTGATGTGGGTGCTAATAGGTAAAAAAATAATTTCAAACTTGGTAGAGTCCATCAATATTCTATGTCGATAGACCACATGACCTAGAGAAATGCCAAAAGGAGTACATAAAATACACTTCTTCAAATTAAGATAAATCTGGAGCTATCTTCACCGGTCCAACATCATTCTAATATTGTCAGTATGATCTTTAACTATCCCATAGACTGTCCAATTATCAAAGTATACTTCAATAAATTTATGGATAAAATATTTAAAATTAGCTACCACTATTCTAGACAAAATAGCAGGGGCATTCTTGAGTCCAAAGGGAATTACTGTATATTGGAAGCACCCCCATTATTTAGCAAAGGTTGTATTGTACCAATATTCTTTTGCAATTATTATTTGATGGTACCCAAATAATCCATTAGTAAATGAGTACACTTCTTTTCCTCCTACGCTCTCTAATACTTCATCTGTGAATAGGGTAGGGAATGGATCATACAAGCAGACATGATTTAGTTTCCGTAGGTCGACACAAATACAGACTTCATCAATTTTCTTATATTTAAAAACCACAGGGATAATACATTCTGATTCTTCGACAGGTTCTATAATTCCTGGATCTAGCATTCTTTCTAACTCTATCTTGACCTTCTCCTTATATCTCATATTTAGTCTATACGGTCGCTGATTAACATGTTTTGCGTCAGGCTTTAGGGGAATGTTAATTTATCTTAGATCACCAACAATCCCCTTTATTTATGAGAACTTAGTTGGGAATATATCCTGGAATTCATGCAATAAATTTGTAATCTTCCCTAATGTCTCATCATCCCAATAGTCCCCAATATTGGAAAATTTTGGGTTATTTGGAGAACCGATATTCACCTTATTTGTTTTGAAAGGATTCATAAATTTGTCATTTGATAAGATTGATCCCTCCACTACTCAAGTAACCTTAGATTTAGGAATATTTATATCACATGGATCATCATCTTCAAACTCTCCAGTTATGTTATATCATTCCATCCAATCCTGAACTATCACACCGCTCTAAGCAAAACTCGACATCAGAACGTGGATGTATTAAAAAATATTGGTTCTGATAACTTGTAGAGTAGCATCAATTTACGTAGTTTAGTCAACAAGGATAAAGTATGTGTGAAACTAGTGGATAGATATTCCCATTCTATAGTTTCTCGTCGCAACTCAATCGACGTATACTAGTTTCTTGGTATTCTGTCCAAAGTATATATGAACTAATGAACCCATTCCTGTTGCAGCAATGTCCCCCATGTCATGAATCAATTTTCAATGTGTTTGACAAGATTCATCAATCGCATATATTTCTGGCCAATATAAGATTTATTTTTTCCAAATCTGATTTCTAGCAGCTGTTAACATTGGGAACATTCTGAAATAGATTACTTATGAGCAACAGACCACCTGGCGGTTGTAGCTTTCAATGCAACATCCAATGCTAACAAACACCGAGGTTCTAATAATTTTTCTTTAAACTTTGTGATAAATGTGTATAAGTTAGTTAATCCTTCATAAGTAGGTAGCTCCCATACCTCTATACCTAACCATCACAGAGATTTCACAATAGTATTTGAACCCAAAATTCGACGACACAATCCGATGACATCCGAAATAAAGTATGTTTTTGTCGGTTTTCAATGATGAAAAATACTGTACCTTTCGATTTCTTTAAGCATCGTTGAATTTATGACGTCCTTAGCGTAGGTTTTTTTATGACACTTTGCAAAATTATGTCATCAAATATGCGACAGATGTGTGTTAAATTTGTGATGGATGTGTGTCAAATTTTTGACAACACTTGGAGGATGAGTCATCGAATATTCGATAATGGTGTGTCAAATGTTAGACGACACTTGGAGGATGAGTCATCAGATTTTCGACATCCTCGGATTATAATCATCATCATAATCATCATAATCATAATCATAATCATAATAATAATCATAATCATCATCATAATCATCATAATCATCATCATGACCATCATGATCATCTTCATGATCATGATCATCATCATGTTCATCATCGTCATCACCATCATCACCATCTACATCACCATCTTCATCATGCTGATCATCATCGTCTTCATCATCATCATCATCATTATCATTGTCTTCATCATCATTGTCGTCGTCTTCATCATCATCTTTATCATCATCATCGTATTCATCATCATCATTGTCTTCATCATCATCGTCATTACGATGATGTTCAACATCATCATTATGTTCATCATCATTTTCACCATCATCACCATCCACATCACCATCATCATCATGTTGATCATCATTGTCTTCATCATCGTCATCATTATCGTCTTCATCGTCATCATTGTCTTCATCATCATCACCGTCATCATCTTCATCCTCATGATCAACATAATCATCATCATCATCATCATGTTCATTATTATCGTCTTCATGACGACGATGACGATGATGATCATCATCGTCGTCATCTTCAACATCATCGTCTTGATAATCATAACCCTCAACATCATCGTCATTGTATTCATCTTCATCGTCTTCATCATCATCATCTTCATCATCATGACCCTCATCATCATCTTCATCGTCATCATCTTCATCATCATCATCTTCATCATCATCTTCATCATCATCATATTCATTGTCATGACCCTCGTCATCATCGTCGTCGTCATCATCATGTTGATTGTCATTGTATTCATCATCATGATCATCTTCATCATCATTGTCTTCATCATCATCGTCTTCATTGTCATGACCCTCATCATCATCATCGTCGTCATCATCATGATCATCATGTTGATCGTCATCGTATTCATCATCATGATCATCTTCATCACCATTATGTTCATCGTCATCACCACCATTCACATCACCATCATCATCATGTTGATCGTCATCGTCTTCATCATAATGACCCTCGTCATCATCATCATCGTCATCATCTTCATCATCATCATCTTCATCATCATGACCCTCATCATCATCATCATCATCATCGTCTTCATCATCATCGTCTTCACCATCATCATCTTCATCATCATCGTCTTCATCATCATGACCCTCATCATCGTCATCATCATGATCATCATGTTGATCGTCATCATCATGATCATCATGTTGATCACCATCATATTTATCATCATGATCATATTCATCATCATTGTCATTATCATGATGTTCAACATCATGAGTCTTCATCACCATTATGTTCATCTTCATCATCACCATCCACATCACCATCGTCATCATCTTCATCATCACCATCCACATCACCATCGTCATCATCTTCATCATCATGACCCTCATCATCATCATCATCATCGTCATCGTCTTCATCATCATCGTCTTCATCATCGTGACCCTCATCATCATCGTCGTCGTCATCGCCTTCATCATCATCGTCTTCATCATCATGACCCTCATCATCATCATTGTCGTCATCATCATGATTATCATGTTGATCGTCATAGTATTCATCATCATGATCATCTTCATCATAATCATCATTATCATGATATTCAACATCATCGTCTTCATCACCATTATGTTCATCTTCATCATCACCATCCACATCACCATCGTTATCATGTTGATCGTCATCATCTTCATCATCATCGTCTTCATCATCATCATCATCGTCATCGTCTTCATCATCATCGTCTTCATCATCATCCTCGTCATCGTCTTCATCATCATCGTCTTCATCATCATCATCTTCATCATCATCATCATAGTCATCGTCTTCATCATCATGACCCTCATCATCATCATCATCATCACGTTGATCACCGTCATATTCATCATCATCTTCATCACCATCATGATCATCTTCATCATCAGCATCATTATCAAGATGTTCAACATCATCGTCTTCATCACCATTATGTTCATCTTCATCATCACCATGCGCTTATAGACATATTGGCCACTAAGTGGCTTATCTTCCTTGTTTCTAGTATGACATTAAATTTAGATT
>LPNX011179825.1:788092-873092 GCA_001517045.1 Pseudotsuga menziesii | reverse complement strand
ATCATCATTGCCATCATCATCAACTCATCATCACCATTACCATCATCATGATGACGAATACGACGATGACGATGATGATGATGATGAGGGTCATGATGATGAAGAAAACGACGACGATGACGATGATAATATTCATGATGATCATGATGAAGACAATGATGATAAACATGATGAAGATGATGGTGATGATAGTGATGATGGTTATCATTATGATGAAGACAATGATGATCAACATAACCATCTTCATCATCATAATCTTCATCTTCATAATCTTCATCATCATCAACATCATCATCATCATCGTCATATTCATCATCATCATCATAACCATCTTCAACATAACCATATTCGTCATCATTATCTTCATCATCATCATTATCTTCATCATCGTCATCTTCATCATCATCATTAACATAACTATATTCATCATCAACATAACCATATTCATCATCATCATCTTCATCATCGTCATCTTCATCATCATCATCTTCATTGTCATCATCATCACCATCATCATCATCATCATCAACATCTCCATTTTCATCGTCATCATCATCATCATCATCATCGTCGTCATCATCATCATCATCATCGTCATCGTCATCATCATCATCATCGCATCATCAATGTCATATACTTCATCATCATCTTCATTGTCATCATCATCACGATCATCATCATCATCATCATCATAATCAACTTCACCATCTTCATGATCATGATCATCTTCATCATCGTCATCTTCATCATCATCATCAACATAACCATCTTCATCATCAACATAACCATCTTCATCATCATCATCTTCATCATCGTCATCTTCATCATCTCTGTAGCAAGACTTCTATGGTGGTTGATTGTAGCAGGAATTGGAAAAACTAGAGTATTCATAATTGTATATCGACGTTTCGAATCCAAAACATGATCCATCATCAGGACAGTTTGCCGATTAACATGAAGAGTGAGAGAACTGAATAAATAGTGATGGGATGTGGTGACAAGAGGATGTCAGTTCAGAGAGTTCAAGGGTAGAAGAAACGACTAAAAACCTAAATTGTTTAAGGTAGCAAATGAAAAAATTAAAATATTTTTATTTTGTATCTAACCAATATTTAAATTTACTATTGTTCAAAATCTTTTTAATTATCATTATTAACCAATTTTTAATTTTAGGTTTACACTAAAATGTAACATGAATTAATTTAATCAAATGTAGGTTATTAAAGTATTGCTTGCAATTTTTTAATTATTTCTTTATTTAATGTTTTTTTTTATAAAGATTTTGAATTATTAACCATTGTTTTTAAATTATATAAAACTTTATTAAAATTTTTGTTAACCATTGTTCTTAAATTTTTATAAATTTTTATTGAATTTCTTTAATTAATTCCTACCAATACTATTATTGGTATTTAATATTCATACCAATACTATTATTGGTCAAAGTTAGAATAGGTTATGAGTTATATGTTTATATAATTCTAACTTTTACTACAATTATAAATTTATAATTTTAATTGATTTTAGTTATGATTTATTTAAAAAGTGTTTATAAAATTAAGGTAGTTTTTAGTCGTTTTTAGAAGAAACGAATAAAAACCTAAATTGTTTAAGGTAGAAAATGTTAATTTTAAAATATTTTTATTTTGTAACTAACCAGTATTTAAATTTACTATTGTTCAAAATCTTTTTAATTATAATTATTAACCAATTTTTAATTTTAGGTTTACACTAAAATGTAATATGAATTAGTTAAATCAAATGTAGGTTATTAAAGTACTGCTTGCAATTTTTTAATTATTTCTTTATTTAATGTTTTTTTTATAAAGATTTTGAATTATTAACCATTGTTTTTAAATTATATAAAACTTTATTAAAATTTTTGTTAACCATTGTTCTTAAATTTTTATAATTTTTTATTGAAATTTTTATAATTAATTCCTACCAATACTATTATTGGTATTTAATATTCATACCAATACTATTATTGGTCAAAGTGAGAATAGGTTATGAGTTATATGTTTATATAATTCTAACTTTTACTACAATTATAAACTTATAATTTTAATTGATTTTAGTTATGATTTACTTAAAAAGTTTTTATAAAATTAATTTTTATGAAATTAATTTTTATTAGTTATAAATTTTAATTGTTAAGTAGGGTTTGAGATTTTCAAAGGTTGAAATTCACAATTTAAATTTGGAATTTAATATTATGTATTTATTAAGTAGGGTAACCTTACTTAAGGGACGAAGGATTATCTACCTAGTTTAGTTTTGAGGATAGAGGGAAGCCAGTTTGTGCTGACTTCGAGGCCTCCATCTCTATTTAGATTGTCTGGATGTTTGATGATTTCCAGGGCTTCCCTAAATTTTCTTTTAAAATAGTGGTTTTCTTTGGCTAGGATTTTGGTGTTTTCAAGGCAAATTTGATGTTTGGTTTTGGTGCAATGTTCAGCTAGGGCCAAGGTACGGACTCGTTCAATCCTCATGTCAGCTTCATGTTCTTTAAGTCTGGTGTGGAACGATCATCTATTCTCACTTATATAGCTAATATTACACGAACACGGGATGTTGTAGACTCCCCTAAGTTGTTTTGGGTCGACCGGGTCTTTTACAGATTTCATTTTTTGTTTAATAGTTTCTAAGGGTTTGAATGAAGTCGTAATATTACTCTTTTTATGAATTCTAGATATCTTGTCGGTGACCCCTTGGATGTAAGGTAAGTAGGCACTTGTGCCACAAGTATGGTCATTATGGTCGTCAGTTAAATATTTAGGTGTTGCATGGTTATATGAATGTCCATTATTGGCCTTATCCAAGGCTTTCTTGATTGTCTTAGGCTCGTACCCTATGTTCAAAAAGACTTCTTTGAGGTGGTGTTTTTTTTCTTGGAGATGGTTGGTATATGAAATTCTAGACGCCCTAATTGCCAAAGTGTTGATGACTCCTATTTTCTGGGAGGGGTGGTGGTGGGAATCTACGTGGAGGTAGCTTTCTGTATTTGTTTTCTTCCTAAAAACCCTATGTCCTAAGGTCCCATCTTCTTTCCTAATTATCAATACATCAAGAAATGGGATGCTCCGATTCTCCTCCAGTTCCATTGTGAACTTGATATCTGCCAAACAATTATTAAGGTGTTCAAAAAACATTTTGACCTCGTTTTCCCCATAAAAACCAAATCACATTTGTATCATCCACGTATCTCTTCCAAAGTGAAGGCTTTAGTGGGTAGGAGTTTAGAGCCTCTTTCTCAAATGTTTCCATGTAGAGGTTTTCCACTATGGGTGAGAGGGGGGATCCCATGGCTACCCCAGTGGTTTGCTCATAGAATTCTCCTTGAAAACTGAAGAAAGTGGATCTGAGACAAACTTCTACTAACCTCATTGTATCCGGGTCTGTTACCTCTTTGATGACTTGAATGGCCTCATTTAAAGGTATCTTAGTGAATAGGGAGACCAAATAAAAACTCAAGATTATGTCATTGGGTTCTACCTTCTTCTTTTTGATCAACTCCACAAATTAACTTGAGTCTTTAATGAATGAGTCCGCGTTACCTACCAGCGGGCCTAGGATTTTGGCTACGTGTTTTGCTAATTCATAAGTGGAGGAGTCTATAGTATTAACGATGGGTCGGAGGGGTACTCCTTCTTTGTGAATTTTTGGGAGGCCATATAGTTTGGGTGTAATCTCACGGTCAGGGGTAAGATGATTCTTAATTCTTTCATCAAGTTTTGAGTTTTTAATAGTTCTTTTTACCTCTCTTATTATTTTAGAAATAGGTTTTTTGTTAAGTTTTTTATAGCTCCTACTAGTTGTAAGATTATCTAACATCTTTGCATTGTAAGCTGCTTTATCTAAGATGACCGTAGCACCTCCTTTGTCTACTTTTAATATAACTATGTCATTGTTAGACCTGAGGTTTTTTAATGCTAATTGTTCTTCTTTAGTGATGTTGTTCTTGGGTTGTTTGGCTTTCCTTAGGACAAGAGCACAATCTTGTCTGATGGTTTCCTTCTCCAAAGCACTCAAATTCTGAATGCAGTCCTCTATATTGCATATGATGGTCTCGGTGGGGATGGATTTGGGAGCTAAGGCGAAGTTCAGGCCTTTCTTTAGAATACTGCTCTCAATGTTAGTCAGCTCATGGCTTGAGAGGTTAACTACCTTCTTGTCATGTTTGCTGGCATGTCCATTTTTAGGTTTCTCGCTGGGACCAAACCTCTTCTCCCTAATGCCCTGTTAGGATATTTAGACACTTAGGAGTTAGTTAAGATCAACTTGTGTAATATATCCGTTAGGTAAAAGTGTGTTTCTTTAGTATGCATTAGTATGCATTTGTAAATATTCTAATCCAATGGTCACGATATGTTCTAGACATAGAGTGATCCGACGGTCACGATATGTTCTAGACATAGAGTGATCCGACGGTTCAAATTCTCTTAGATAATACCTACCATTGATCCATGGCTTAGCACCCGATTGGTCTATGATCTCTATTTAAAGAGCATAGAGGGTCCTTGTCTAGTTGATCGATTATGAGAAGCTCATGTAACTTTCTTTCTTTTGCATAATAAATTGCTCCAAGTAGCTATTTGGCTGGGGCTGTGGACTGTTTCCCTCTCAAGGGTTTTAACCACGTGACAAACATCGGTGTGTTGATATGTGATCTATTTGTGTGAAGTGGTATCTGAAGGTGTTCGGTATTTTGGGAGTACCTTGTGTACCCGAACATGGTATCAGAGCGTTTATGAAGAGCCGCTTTCGGTTTTGATTAAGATATGGAACCAGTGTTGCCGAAAATTTGAAAGGGTTTCTGGTTATAGATTTTCTATGCATTTTTGGCTTGTGGGAGCCATTCCATTACGTTTGGAGCACCGTTTCCATTGGGAAATAGTTTTCATTTCACCGAAAACCATTTCCGTTTGTTCCAGAAACACCAATTTCGGCAAATCTGAAGGTATAATGTTACAGTGACAGATTTGTTTTTTGTCAAATCTCTCATATTTTATTAGTTTATTATTAGATCTTTTATGTTTTAGTCTCAGAATGTTTCCTTCCCTGACTGTGTATGCTCTTTTCCGTGCACCTTGCGCAATCTCGGCGAATAAAAAACAGTAAGAGAAAGTTTTTTTTTCTTGTCTTCTCGGTTACGTATGCTCTTTACCGTGCACCTTGTGCGATCACGGCAAATCAGAAACAACGAGAAAACTTGAAAACGTAGACTTTCCGGGTAAGCTAACCAAGATCTAACCCCATTGTGTGGAAAATGTTTTTTTTGTTTTTGTTTTTGTTTTTTTTTGTGATTTGCAGGAAAAGAAAGCAAACACGAAGAACAAGAAAGAAGAGTAAAAAAAGAAGAAGAAGCCCCCTTCCTCTTTCCATTATTTTATGTACATTTTAAACTTAGCTCACTTGGTCCAAAGTTACTTTATTACTTAATAGGTCTCAAGTTCAAGTCTTATTAAAAGTCACATTATTGTAAAAGTGAACATCACTTATTCTACAAAAATGATTCACTTCAAAGCAACTTTATTGTAAAAGTGAACATCACTTATTCTACAAAAATGATTCACTTCAAAGCAACTTTATTGTAAAAGTGATTGTCAAAGGTTGATCTTGGGAAGAGGGGGCTTCTTTTTTTTAGTTGATCAAGTTAATATCTGTCATGTCACTATTGGGGACATCTTCAACATTTTCTTTGATCAAGCATAACTTCATCATCCAGAATCAGTTTTCAGTGCTGTTTTTTTTGAAGCCACATATTTTTTCAAGCTCTTTGCAACCAGATAGTTAGTTTCTATTTTTTCAACCATTATTTTACATTATGGCTGCCCTTTGTGATATTATACTTACAAGTTCTAACTATTTCTCATGGAAATCTCATATGGAGGATGTTCTACGAAGTAGGGGACTTTTCAGGATAACCTCAGGGAAAGAAAAAGAACCCACTGATGATAAGAAAATTAAATGGGAAAATAGATGTGAGGAAGCTTGTGGATTGATTGGGATGTCAATCTTTACTGATTTGCAATTCCACATATCTGGAATTGATGAACCTGATAAAGCTTGTGAAAAGTTGGAATCTATGTTTGGTAAACACAATGAAATTCGGGGTCATTAACTTGAGAATGAGTTGCTTTCCTTGAATCCAAATGATTTTTCATGCATTCAAGACTATTTATCTAAGTATAAAACTCTTAGACTCTTATGTGTAGAATGCAAGATTAAGAAAGAAGAAAAACAATGTATTTATCATATTCTTTCCAAACTTGGACCTACATATTCTATTTTTGTATCTACATTCTACTCCATGAAAGAATCCTTGACTGCAGCTAGCTATCAAGATCCTAGTCTTGAATCCTTTTGTGATTCCTTAATTAGAGAGCAAGATAATCTCATTCATCTTGGAATAATTAACAATGCAGATACATCTGGGAAAGCCTTATTGTCCCAACAGAAAGAAAATTCCAAGCCTCCCAAGAAACAAAATTTTCGCAATAATAAGTCAAACAACAAGGGTCCCAAACCCTCTTAGTCAGCTCCTTCTTTAAAAAATGACAAGGGATCCAAGCAAAAAGGAAAGAAGACCGAGTGCCATTGCAATTTTTGTGGGAAAGATAATCATGATGAATTTAAGTGTTTCAAGAAGATGACAGCCTTAGAAACAACAATGAAGAAGCACCACATCATCATAGATTCGTCTTCAGAATCTAACTCTCATGGACATGCAATTTGTGCTTCTAGTTACTCTTATACTACATCTTCTTCTTCTACTTCAAATGAATGGCTTATTGATTCTGGAGCATCTTATCATATGGCTAAGGATCAAGCCATATTTTCTACTATGCATGAATGTAACACCAAACAAATATTTGTTGGTGATGATAGATCTCTAAGTGTTGTAGGATCTGGAACAGTTCCAGTAGAAAATGGTCATTTCAGTGATGTAGTATGTGTTCCAAAATTTTTCTGCACTTTGTTATCAGTCTATCAAATTACTCATTCAGGTGAAGGTAAAACTGTGATGTTTACACCTCACAAAGTTGTAATCAAGGATTTTAAGAATCCTCAAAATGTCCTTGCTACTAGAACTATTGATGATATTACCAGGTTGTACAAATTTAACAACTTTGGGTCATCACCTTTTCCTTCAGTTTTTGTTGCTTATAGTGATAACTTGAGCAAAATTTGGCATGAGCGATTTGGTCACTTAAATTATCGCTCATTGCAACAACTATGTAAAGACAATATGGTGACTGGTCTTTCGATGGTATCTTGCAAAGATGGTGTTTGTTTCGATTGTGTACTCGAAAAACATCATCGGGATAGTTTTGACAAACGTGCCTCTTGGCACACCTCGGTTCCTTTGGAGCTTGTGCATAGTGACTTATGTGGTCCTCTTCCATCTACATCCTTTTCTGGTTTCAAATATTTCTTAACTTTCATTGATGACTACTCCAGACGCACTTGGGTTTACTTCCTAAAACTTAAGAGAAAATTATTTGACATGTTCTTGGCCTACAAGGCCCTTGTTGAAAAAGAATTTGGTCATCAAATTATTAAGTTAAGATCTGACAATGGAGGAGAATATGTTAACAACAAGTTCACTACTTTTTGCACTGAACAAGGAATCCGACAACAACACACTATTCCATATACACCACAACAAAATGGTGTAGCTGAACGGAAGAACCACACTTTAAAAGAATTGGCTGATTGTATGATCCAATCTAAGGGACTAAGTCTTCAATATTGGGCTGAGGCCATAAATTGTGCTAATGACATAGTTAATCACACACCCACTAAAGTTTTACAAGGTATAACATTGGAATAAGCATGGAATAAAATTAAACCAGATGTAAGTCACTTTTATGTGTTTGGTTGTGAAGCATGGACTCACATTCCGGATGAAAAACAGAAAGCATTGCAGCCTAAAAGTGAAAAGTGCATATTTGTTGGATATTCTGAAGATGTAAAAGGTTATAGAATTCTTTAGCCCCATTCACATGATATAATCATTAGAGGAGATGTTGAATTTGATGAAAATATCTTGGCCTGCGAGCCTAACTTGGCAGGTGTGCCATCTTTGGACTACGAGCCTGATTCGGAGATTGTGCCTTCTTCTTCTTCTTCCATCTTCCTTGGCAGGTTTCCAACTCTAGTTTCTGATGATGAAAGTGAGGATAAAAATCCACCTCATCCTACTCATGTTCCTCCAATTTCACCAGCACCAATACTTCCTCGATGGGTCCGTTCAACATGTGAAGCAGTTGGTGATCTTGCCGATGATCCTAGAGATCAATGTCGAACACGTTCTTAGTTTCAGCGAGCCTCTTCTCTTTTGGCTCAAGTTTTCGAGAATCATGATCCAGAAATTTTTGCAGAAGCTTCAGGAAATCCAGATTGGGATGCAGCTATGGATGAAGAATATTGTTCCTTAATGGCGAACGATACTTGGGATCTTATTCCTCTTCCAAAAGGAAGAAAACTTGTTAGATGTAAATGGGTCTACAGAACTAAGTATGCATAAGATGAAAGTGTTGAAAGAATTAAGGCAAGGTTAGTTGCCAAAGGTTTTTCCCAAGTTGAAGGGATTGACTACAATGAAACCTCTACCCCTGTAGCAAAAATGAACTCCATCCACCTTGTTCTTTCCCTTGCAGCCTTACATAACTGGGAAGTCCATCAAATGGATGTCAAGTCTGCCTTCTTACATGGTGATTTACATGAGGAAATTTACATGGAACAACCTCCTGGATATGTTCAGAATAACTCTAGCCTTGTTTGTCTCCTTAAGAAATCCTTATATGGCCTTAAGCAAACTCCTAGAGCTTGGTATGCCAAAATGGATAGCTTTCTCCTTGACACTGGTTTTTCTAGATTCCATTCTGACCCCAATGTCTATACCAAGAAAGTAGGAAACCATCTCATCATACTTGTTCTTTATGTTGATGATCTTATCCTTACTAGTAGTGACCCTAAACTTATAACCCATGTGAAATCCAGTCTTAAGCAAAATTTTGAAATGTCAGACTTAGGAAATTTGCATTATTTTCTTGGTCTCCAAGTATTGCAAACCAAAGAAGGAATCTTTCTTTCCCAGTCTAAGTATGCTTGTGACCTTTTTCATCACTTCCACATGGAAGATTGTAAACCAACCCCTTCTCCCTTCCAGTCTGGAGTCAAACTTTCTGCCACTTGTACTTCCCTTGAAGTAGATGCCACCTTGTATCGTCAGCTTAGAGGTAGTCTTTTATAGTTGACTCATTCCCGTCTTGACCTTTCCTTTGCCGTTGGTCGTGTTTCTCATTATATGCAAACTCCTCATGAAAGTCATTGGAAAGTACCAAAAAGAATACTTCGATATATTCGAGGTACAATTCAGATTGGAATTCATTACAGTACAGGGGGAAACCTTTGTTGGTCAGTTTCACTGATTCAGATTGGGCTGACGATCCTGATGATCGAAAGTCTACTACAGGTTATGTTTTCAGTCTGGGATCTGGACCTGTCACTTGGGCTTGTAAGAAACAACAAGCTCTTGCTTTTTCTTCAACAGAAGCAGAATATCGAGCCACAGTTAATTCCAGTCAGGAATCTTTATGGCTTCGACAGATCCTTTTAGAGTTTGGATTCGAGCAGCAGCAGCCTACTCCACTTTGGTGCAACAATCAAAGTGCCATCAAGCTTGCCAAATATCTAGTTCTACATCAGTGCAGAAAACACATTGAGCTACACATGCACTTCATCAGAAATCTTGTTCATGATAGTTTTATTGAAGTGCTCTATTGCCCTACAGATGATCAAGTTGCAGACATCTTCACCAAGTCTCTTACAGAAGCGAAGTTTTCTAAACTTCGGTCTATGTTAGGAGTTTAGGAATGTGTCCTTAAGGGGGGATAGGTTCTAATGCCTCCTTCCTTCTCCTAATAGTGTCACTTTTGTAAATCCTTCAATCCTATCCCAAGTTGTTCTTAAGGGGGGATGTTAGGATATTTAGACACTTAGGAGTTAGTTAAGATCAACTTGTGTAATATATCTGTTAGGTAAAAGTGTGTTTCTTTAGTATGCATTAGTATGCATTTGTAAATATTCTAATCCGACAGTCATGATATGTTCTAGACATAGAGTGATTCGACGGTTCAACTTCTCTTAGATCATACCTACCATTGATCTGTGGCTTAACACCCGATTGGTCTATGATCTCTATTTAAAGAGCATAGAGGGTCCTTGGCTAGTTGATCAATTATGAGAATCTCATGTAAATTTCTTTCTTTTGTATAATAAATTGCTCCAAGTAGCTATTTGGTTGGGGCCATGGACTGTTTCCCTCTCAAGGGTTTTAACCACGTGACAAACATCGGTGTGTTGATCTGTGATCTATTTGTGTGAAGTGGTAACTGAAGGTGTTCAGTATTTTGGGAGTACCCTGTGTACCCAAACACGATCTCCTTCTTATCCCTTATGTCAGCGATCTCATTCTCCATGCCATTGGCGTGTCCATTTTTAGGCTTCTCGCTGGGAGCAAACCTCTTCACTCTAATGCCCGCGATATCCTTCTCATCCCTTATGTCAGCGATCTCATTCTCCATGCCATAGGCGTGTTCATTTTCAGTTTTCACACTAGGACCAAAACTCTTTTCCTTAATGCTAGCGATCTTCTTCCCCCTTATGCCAGCGATCTTATTCTCCATGCCAACAATTTTTCTCCGTTGTTTGTCACACGTCAATCATTTTTGATTGCTAACTTTGAGGGCTATATTGGCATCTGCTATTTTCCATAACTCCAGACTGATAGTGGCCGAAAGCTTAAGGTGGAGGGATAACGCGTCTCTGGACAGACGGTCTAGGTTAGCGCGTGTCTTCTTGATTTCAGTTCTGACCAGCGTAAAGCTTAATTTGTCAAAGAATTTCTGGTTTTGGTTATTGCACATACGCTGGTTGATTACAACGAATGAGGGAGTTAGCTTCTTGTCTCTGCAAGTTTTTTAAAAATCCAGATCTTCTACTCTCTTCATGATTTTAACTCTTAACTTCTCCAGTAACCGGACGTGATTCCATATTTCCATTCCGTATTGGGAAGTAATTTCTGTAGCAAGACTTTTGTGGTGGTTGATTGTAGCAGGAATCGAAAAAACCACAGTATTCATAATTGTATATCGACGTTTCGAATCCAAAACAGGATCCATCATTAGGATAGTTTGCCGAGTAACATGAAGAGTGAGAGAACTGAATAAATAGTGATGGGATGTGGTGACAAGAGGATGTTGGTTCAGAGAGTTCAAGGCTAGAAGAAACGACTAAAAGCCTAAATTGTTTAAGGTAGCAAATGTTAATTTTAAAATATTTTTATTTTGTAATTAACCAATATTTAAATTTACTATTGTTCAAAATCTTTTTAATTATAATTATTAACCAATTTTTAATTTTAGGTTTACACTAAAATGTAATATGAATTAGTTTAATCAAATGTAGGTTATTAAAGTATTGTTTGCAATTTTTTAATTATTTTTTTATATAATGTTTTTTATTTCTTTATTTAATGTTTTTTTTATAAAATTTTTAAATTATTAACCATTGTTTTTAAATTATATAAAACTTTATTAAAATTTTTGTTAACCATTGTTAAATTTTTATAAATCTTTATTGAAAATTTTTAATTAATTCCTACCAATACTATTATTGGTATTTAATATTCATACCAATACTATTATTGGTTAAAGTTAGAATAGGTTATGAGTTATATGTTTATATAATTCTAACTTTTACTACAATTATAAACTTATAATTTTAATTGATTTTAGTTATGATTTATTTAAAAAGTTTTTATAAAATTAATTTTTATGAAATTAATTTTTATTAGTTATAAATTTTAATTGTTAAGTAGGGTTTGAGATTTTCAAAGGTTGACATTCACAATTTAGACTTGGAATTTAATATTATGTATTTATTAAGTAGGGTAACCTTACTTAAGGGACGAAGGATTATCTACTTAGTTTAGTTTTGAGGATAGAGGGAAGCCAGTTTGTGTTGACTTCGAGGCCTCCATCTCTATTCAGATTGTCTGGATGTTTGATGATTTCCAGGGCTTCCTTAAATTTTCTTTTAAAATAGTGGTTTTCTTTGGCTAGGATTTTGGTGTTTTCAAGGCAAATTTGATGTTTGGTTTTGGTGCAATGTTCAGCTAGGGCCGAGGTACGAACTCGTTCAATCCTCATGTCGGCTTCATGTT
Source organism: Pseudotsuga menziesii (assembly GCA_001517045.1). Classification (NCBI taxonomy): domain Eukaryota; kingdom Viridiplantae; phylum Streptophyta; class Pinopsida; order Pinales; family Pinaceae; genus Pseudotsuga; species Pseudotsuga menziesii. Next base: position 860,857 of record LPNX011179825.1, on the reverse strand, counting down.
ATTTAAGTTTGGTGTGGAACAATCGTCCAATCCTACCTATATAGATAATATTGCACGAACATGGGATGTTGTAGACTCCCCTAAGTTGTTTTGGGTCGATTGGGTCTTTTACAGATTTCATTTTTTATTTAATAGTTTCTAAGGGTTTGAATGAAGTCGTAATATTACTCTTTTTAAGGATTCTGGATATCTTGTCGGTGACCCCTTAGATGTAAGGTAAGTAGGCTCTTGTGCCACAAGTATGGTCATTGTGGTCGTCAGTCAAATCTTTAGGTGTTGCATGGTTATATGAATTTCCATTATCGGCCTTATCCAAGGCTTTCTTAATTGTCCTAGGATCGTACCCTATGTTCAAAAAGACTTCTTTGAGGTGGTCTTTTTCTTCTTGGAGATGGTCAGTATCTGAAATTCTAGAGGCCCTAATTGCCAAAGTGTTGATGACTCCTGTTTTCTGGGAGGGGTGGTGGTGGGAATCTGCGTGGAGGTAGCTTTCTGTATTTGTTTTCTTCCTAAAAATCCTATGTCCTAAGGTCCCATCTTCTTTCCTAGTTATCAAGAAATCAAGAAATGGTATGCTCCCATTCTCCTCTAGTTCCATTGTGAGCTTGATATCTACCAAACGATTATTAAGGTGTTCAAAAAACATTTAGAGCTCGTTTTCCCCATGTGACCAAATCACATTTGTATCATCCACGTATCTCTTCCAAAGTGAAGGCTTTAGTGGGTAGGAGTTTAGAGCCTCTTTCTTGAATTTTTCCATGTAGAGGTTTGCCACTATGGGTGAGAGGGGGGATCCCATGGCTACCCCAGTGGTTTGCTCATAGAATTCTCCTTGAAAACTGAAGAAAGTGGATCTGAGACAAACTTCTGCTAACCTCATTGTGTTCGGGTCTGTTACCTCTTTGATGACTTGAATGGCCTCATTTAAAGGTATCTTAGTGAATAGGGATACCACATTAAAACTCAAGAATAAAATTTGTTTTCAGATACTGACCATCTCCAAGAAGAAAAAGACCAACTTAAAGAAGTCTTTTTGAACATAGGGTACGAGCCTAGGACAATTAAGAAAGCCTTGGATAAGGCCAATAATGGACATTCATATAACCATGCAACACCTAAAGATTTGACTGGCGACGATAATGGCCATACTTGTGGCACAAGAGCCTACTTACCTTACATCCAAGGGGTCACCGAAAAGATATCCAGAATCCTCAAAAAGAGTAATATTACGACTTCCTTCAAACCCTTAGAAACTATTAAAAAAAAAATGAAATTTGTAAAAGACCCGATTGACCCAAAACAACTTAGGGGAGTCTACAACATCCCATGTTTGTGCAATATTAGCTATATAGGTGAGACTGGACGATCGTTCCACACCAGACTTAAAGAATATGAAGCCGACATGAGGATTGAAAAAGTCTGTACCTCGGCCCTAGCTGAACATTGCACCAAAACCAAACATCAAATTTGCCTTGAAAACACCAAAATCCTAGCCAAAGAAAACCACTATTTTAAAAGAAAATTTAGGGAAGCCCTGGAAATCGTCAAACATCCAAACAATCTTAATAGAGATGGAGACCTCGAAGTTAGCACAAATTGGCTTCCCTCTATCCTCAAAACTAAACTAAGTAGATAATCCTTCGTCCCTTAAGTAAGGTTACCCTACTTAATAAATACATAATATTAAATTCCAAGTTTAAATTGTGAATGTCAACCTTTGAAAATCTCAAACCCTACTTAACAATTAAAATTTGTAACTAATAAAAATTAATTTCATAAAAATTAATTTTATAAAAACTTTTTAAATAAATCAGAACTAAAATCAATTAAAATTATAAGTTTATAATTGTAGTAAAAGTTAGAATTATATAAACATATAACTCATAACCCATTTTAACTTTGACCAATAATAGTATTGGTATGAATATTAAATACCAATAATAGTATTGGTAGGAATTAATTAAAAAAAATCAATAAAGATTTATAAAAATTTAACAACAATGGTTAACAACAATTTTGATAAAGTTTTATATAATTTAAAAACAATGGTTAATAATTTAAAATCTTTATAAAAAAAAATTAAATAAAGAAATAAAAAACATTAAATAAAGAAATAATTAAAAAATTGCAAACAATACTTTAATAACCTATATTTGATTAAACTAATTCATATTACATTTTAGTGTAAACCTGTCCTAATTCATGTTACTCGACAAACTGTCCTGATGATGGATCCTGTTTTGGATTTGAAACGTCGATATACAATTATGAATACTGTGGTTTTTTTGATTCCTGCTACAATATTCATCATCGTCATATTTATCGTTATCATCATCACCGTCATTGTCATCAACAACATATCCATTTTCATCATCATCATCGTCATCTACTTCATCGTCATCTTCATTGTCATCATCATCATTATCATCACGATCATCATCATCATAATCAACTTCACCATATTCTTCATCATCATCTTCATCAACATAATTGTCGTCATCGTTGTTGTGATCATCATCATCATCATGATCATCATTGTCCTTGTTTTCATCGTCTTCACCATCATCATCATCTTCATCATCATTGTCATATCTCCCTCATAATAGAAGTCTCAACATGTGGTGAAAATTGCCTTACTTCAAAACCAAGATAAGAAAATCATACAAAACCAAACGACAAGCATTTTCAATGAACGAACAACATGGCACATTAGATGGGTAAGTACACACATTAAATGATTGATAAAAATATAAAGGTAAGACAAGAAATTTGTTTTAGATAAGGCATTCAATGATTGAGATTGGTTTTATAGCCATTGTCAAATTAATCTAACACAATTACCATTATCGACACCAGCATCATGATTTTATGACCTCTCGCGCCTGCGAAAATTGCCATTACAACATTTTGTGCATCCTTCGGCCCTCCGATGAGTAAGAAAATAGAGGGATATTGCTGCACGTTTTGTCCATCCTTTAGCCCCCCGACGAGTAAGAAAACATAGGGAGATCGCTGCGCATTTTGTCCATCCTTCGACCCTATGACGAGTAAGAAAACAGAGGGTGATAGCTGCAACTTTCTCTACAGCATTTTGTCCATCCTTCGTCCCTCCAACGAGTAAGAAAATAGAGGAAGATAGCTGTCGATTTGGAGAGATCGATTACACTGACTATGAAGGGCCAATGACTAGTAAGTCAGTTACCAACCTTTCATTCACTGCCCTGTATTGTTTCATTCAAAGGGCACAATAATTAGGTGTTTAATTGATCCTCGCCTGATATAGAGGATGGTTTCCAGCTTGTTATTAGCAATACAATTAAGCTATAGGTGTTTTCTTAAGTGTCGGTCCATGATTATTGGAGCTAGGCCGTGACTATTTGAAGGATTCTAGATATGGCTTGCGACTGTTTCAAGGATGCTAGGGCTAGGTTGTGACAGTTTGAGCCTGCCTAGGTTGGGTCGTAACCCTTATTGACCTGCTAGTGTTTGGTTGTGAATGTTATGATCCTGTTAAGGTTGAGCCGTGACCATAACATAAACCACCATCATTAAAAATATATTGTGGATTTATGGGAATGCTCCCTTGGAGAATACGATACATTTCTCCACCATCAAACTGCCTTGTCCCTCCAATATTGGGTCATTAGAGGAAATTTCACCTCAAAATGGGCCTCCTAAAAAAATTTAATAAAATAATACTTAAAATAATAAAATAATATTTATTAATTTTGGAGGAAGAAAAGAAAAAAATATTTTTTTGTTTGTATTTTCGACATATCTCCCCGTGCTTTTACTCAAATTTCGATCGGGAGAGCTCGTTGGATGTAAAATTAAATTCTGTATCCAACGAGTACCCACTCGACATACTTTTGATGGACCCCTCTACCCGAAAAACAAGAAATACCTGAAAAAATGTGATGATGATGTCATCATCACATTTGTTTCAGGTATTTCTTGTTTTTGGGGTAGCGGGGTCCGTCAAAAGTATGTCGAGTGAGTACTCGTTGGATGCAGAATTTAATTTCACATCCAACGAGCTCTCTTGATTGAAATTTGAGTAAAAACACGAGGAGATATGTCAAAAATACAAACAAAAAAAGTAGTTTTTTTTATGATACCTATCCTCAAATTTATATTAAAAAGTGTTTAAGACCTATATGGTATTTCAAATTTAAAGAAATTTCATTGGCTAGCACATGATGACATGGAATTTGAGTTAAAGTTAAAAGGCCCATTTTGAGTTGAAATTTCCTCTAATGCATTTTTTACTATAAAGTATCAGGGTCTCTAAATCAAATGATGCCGCCTACCTTTATTGATCGACCTATTGGCTTGGTCGCCTTACCATCCTACTTGGATCTTAATTACTTATTTTTAGGAGTGAAAAAACCAACGTATTCACACGAAGGTCCCTCCCTATCAAAATTGGATGAATCCAACTAATAAAAATAAGATTCGTGGAGAGGAATTTCTTTATCATTCCCTTATGGGTGGGTGGGACTAGTGAGGCTTACTTTTTTCCTTAGGGATGAGGATTCATAGATCTAAAGGGGGTAAATATATCTCCCCGAGAGACCTATCTTTATGATTCACCTAAGAAAGGCAAGAAGGGAACAAAGTTACTATAAATTAGCAGTAACAAGACATAACCTTTGAATATGGGCTAAATCTAAGGATTGAAATACATTTCTGGGCATGTTTCAATCTTAAAAGGTGATGAATAACAACATAAAACTAGCTTTGGTAACTTCTAGTCCAATTTTGATGGTTAAAGCTCCCATTTTGGGAATGAGTAGGCATGGTAAGAGAACTCAATTCTCATTTACAAACTATTTGGAGGGGTTTTGAGTGCATTGTGTTCCCTAGAATAACAATATACAAATTTGACATAGCCTTTTGCATTAGGGAAGGTGCCAAAAGTATAAACAATAGTCATAAAATCCTTAAAAAATCCAGGTTTGCTGTGTGTTAGGGATTCATGTGTATGAAATGAAAGCCCTACACTTTGACTGTGTATGCATGCTTGCTATGTATGCTAGCAAGCATACACAGTCAATAAAATTTGTTGTGTATGCTTGCTAGCATACACAATTTCCACTTGGGGCTTGATAGTGATAAAACCAAATGAGCATGCAATTTCCCATGTGTCATTCATGCTTAGTGTAACACTCCACTTGGGGCTTTGTTATTGACTTATTCCATTGAGTGTCTTTGTAAGGTATCACTCTTAGAGAGAACATTGTAGTGATCATTAGTTAGTGTTATGAAGGATCTTGAAATAATGAGTATTTGTTATTATAACAATGATCGTTCTCAACGGATGCATGCACTAGGGTTCCTTGGTTTGTGAGATGCAAGTGAAGAGTGTGTGAAGCTTGTGTGATGTGAGTTATTGGGATTGGATAGTGGTGTGATCCTTATATATTGATGTTGATCTCCTTGAAGAGGATTTTGTAGCTTTGTCAGATGCCTTGATAGGGCTTGCACTGATTGTGGATGCCCTAGATAGGGTTTGGGTTTCATTGAGATTCCTTTATTATGATGAATTGGACATGTTGTACCATATTGGTATTAGATGAGGTATTTAGCATGACTTATATGGGACTGCATATTTGAAAGGTGTTATTATATATCTAATGTTAATGAATTCAGTTTCATGTATGCATACCATACATGTACTATTGAAGGGTTTTTGTATTGATTTAGCATGAATTAGTCGAGACTGCAGATTTCAAAGGTGTTATTATATATCCAATGTTAATGAATGGAATTTCATGTATGAATACCATAGATTTACTAATAAAGGGTTTTTGTATTGATTTACTGTTGAAGTATGTCTCCGTTGTCTATTTATTTGAACTTGCCTACCATACTGGTGGGAGAATTTAATGAAGTATTTTCAAGTGGTTACTAAATATTTTATTTTTGCCTTAACACTCAAATGTCTATGAGATATACCTATGATGAATCTCATTGGAGTGAGTTGAAATTTATGAATTGGTTAAAGTGCATATTTCTTGGTGAAATTTTCCTTGTTCACAAAATTCCTACATTTATTAGTTGACCCATAAAGGGATTTATAAGTGCACAATGTAACCCAATTCTTGTCAGGATTTCACCATTTATCTCCCCTTCCTCTTGGGTTCCCACCACCAATTTCACTGCAACATCCATGTTAGCTCTTATTTTAGATTGGTTTGAATCCTTCATGACCAATACTTGATTTTCCTCATATAAATATTTCTTAGGCTTACAACCTTTCTACATCTCTATCCATTTTTCTTTCTCCCATGAATATTATAACACTTATAATACCAAAGATCAAGGACCAATTAATTTTGACTAAATATGTTAGGATGAAGCAATGTTTAAGGGCCCTATAATGTTGAGCATCATTTGAAAACTATTTATAAACATTACTGCAATCAATAGGAGTAAACTTAGCACTTAATTATAACCATGGTTTTTAGTTAACTTAAGAAAAAATATTGCTCTAAGATAGAAGTCATCTCTCAATTAGAAAAACTAGTGCTTAATATAACAATGTCTTTCCTAAACCAATAAGCCATGCACCACTAGGAAAACCCATCGAAACATGAGAAATTGATCTTTGACATGCCACTGCCACCTAATTATTAGAAACTTATAAAGAAAATGCTCTCTTAGCGTTTTATGGTATTTATTCATGAACCCTTTTGTATATGTAACATAAGATTTATCCCTAAAGTGTTGAGGCCCCCTACATACTAACTCGCTCCTCTTAAAATCCTCAAAAGAGAATTTCCCTCTCTCAAGAACCAATGCCTCCTTGGATAGACAATGTCGTGCAACATTGCAATACAAATTTGGAAATTTGGGTACTGGCTCAATGCTAGGTCAAGATATGTGTCAAGATCCACTATTGGATGAAATGGGTTTATGAGTTCAATTGGTTGAGTCTTAGATGGTGTACCATATTGACGTGATCGAGCAACTAATTTGATGTCACATGAATCAATATTGAGTATGTGGTAAGTTCATTTTCTAGACTGGGAAGGAATGGAAGGTGGCGTGGAAGGATGGGTTTCCAGTGTGGCCATGTTTCCTTATGAATCCCTTGATCAAGGGATATTATGAGGGGTATGAACCAGCGGAGCAATAAAACCCTAGAGCAGTCTCAAGCAGTGGAGTAATAAAACCATATTTTAATGCAAAACTTCAAGTGGTTGTAGGGAGAAACAAAATTGCAATCCAATGCTAGATAACATTTAGGATCATTCTCTACAAAAGAAAAGAGTGTAGGGTTAATGGCCTTTTCAAAGACAATGGGCCCTTTACCTACACACTTGCCCATAACAACTTAGATATTGAGGTTTTATAATTTTGATATTGTTTTTTTATCATTTTGATATTATTTTTAGATCTAGACTGCTGCAAATCATTTTCAAGTCACATGTTAGATGATGCTTAGACTGCTACACATGAAATGACGCCTAAACGATGCCCAAAATTGAAAATAAGGTTGTCTCTACACAGGAACATGATCAGATTTTCCAATGGACACTAATAAATTTCACCCAAAACATAGCATAATTGCTTCTCAACTCACCAAATTAGCCCAGAATTGGCTTTCTGCTCATTCTTTGCTGTTAAAACACATCCAGAACTACTGTTCAATTGCATAAGTCATCCCAGAATATGGATAGGAGGCTGCTTTCTGCTGCTAGACATGCCCAGAACTACTAGTACTAGTGATTGAGGTCTGTAATGCATCTATAAGCTAGAACTGCTCGCAAAACGTTGTTTAGAGGCTCATAACAGTTCATATAATGTCCAGGTTTGGGCTTTATGGCTATTTTGATGCCCATATATGTTACTCTCATGTTGTCTTTGCCCACAATCAGCCTAGAATTAGAAATGAATGTTGTTTTAGGGCTGCTTAAGGCCACAAACAGACCCATAATTTTCCATACTGCTGTAAAAATGGTATAGACTTGTCTAAAAAGTAATGTTTGTCATAGGACAAATATTTCTAGAATGCCTTTGCTTGTAATTGGTAATAACCCCATTAAGTTCAGAAAACTTAGAATACTAGGCAATATTGGGACACAATATACTACATAAGATGGATGAGAAAATGGCTCAAATGAAGACTAGACTAAAGGAAGATAAGCATTGTTAAAATAACTATAACAATACAAAAGGGGACTTACTTCCCTATAGTTGATTTATTGGTGTCTCAAGCCCATGTTGATGAATAAATGGTTTCCTAGAAGATCAATTTTAAACTCTTCCTAGATTAACCAGTTAAAAAAAAAGGAACTATAAAGATAACCATAGGGTTTTTTGTTATTGTCATAGAGATGAATATTTTATTTTGGAAATGTATGTGACCTATATGCTTAGTGGGGATGAGCACTAAATCCACATGTCTCCATATGATTTTATATATGGAAGGCCTTACATAACCCCTCTAAGTTGGAATCACTTAAAATACCAAGCAATTTTGGGACTCAAGATACTACAAGATATGGAAGAGAAAATGGCTAAGACAATGATTGTTTATAGAACTATGAGAATACAAAAGGGGACTGATTTCCCTGTAGCTTATTTAATGGTGTCTCCAACCTATATTGAAGAATAAATGGTTTCCTAGAATATAAGGTTGCAATTCTTCCTAGATAACCAGATTCAGGAAATAAAATTATAAAGATAACCATAAGGTTTTCCAATTCTTCTCATAGAGATGAATATTTCAATTTGGAAATGTCTATGTCCTATATGCTCGGAGGGGAGGTGTGATGAAACTAGTAAATACTTTTTTGTTGTTGTTTCAAAAGGATTAGCTTTATAAGTCAATATAATGTACAAAGAGTAATCCATACCATGATTAATTAGAGTTTTATGGTATTTATTCATGAACCCTTTTGTATATGTAACATAATATTTGTCCCTAAAGTGTTGAGGCCCCCTACATACTAACTCGCCCCTCTTAAAATCCTCAAAAGAGAATTTCCCTCTCTCAAGAACCAATGCCTCCTTGGATAGACAATCTCATGCAACATAGCAATACAAATTTGGAAATTTGGGTACTGGCTCAATGCTAGGTCAAGATATGTGTCAAGATCCACTATTGGATGAAATGGGTTTACGAGTTCAATTGGTTGAGTCTCAGATGGTGTACCATATTGACGTGATCGAGCAACTAATTTGATGTCGCATGAATCAATATTGAGTATGTGGTAATTTCATTTTCCAGACTAGGAAGGAATGGAAGGTGGTGTGGAAGGATGGGTTTTCGGTGCGGCCATGTTTCCTTATGAATCCCTTGATCAAGGGATATTATGAGGGGTATGAACCAAAGGAGTAATAAAACCCTAGAGTAGTCTCAAGCAGTGGAGTAATAAAACCATATTTTAATGCAAAACTTCAAGTGGTTGTAGGGAGAAACAAAATTGCAATCCAATGCTAGATAAAATTCAGGACCATTCTCTACAAAACAAGAGAGTGTAGCGTTAATGGCCTTTCCAAAGACAATGGGCCCTTTACCCACACACTTTCCCATAACAACTTAGATATTGAGGTTTTATAATTTTGATATTGTTTTTTATCATTTTGATATTATTTTTAGATCTAGACTGCTGCAAATCATTTTCAAGTCACATATTAGCTGATGCTTAGACTGCTGCACATGAAATGACGCCTAAAGGATGCCCATAATTGAAAATAAGGCTGTCTCTACACAAGAACATGATCAGATTTTCCAATGGACATCAATAAATTTCACCCAGAACATAGCATAATTGCTTCTCAACTCACCGAATTAGCCCAGAATTGGCTTTCTCCTCATTTTTTATTGCTAAAACACGCCCAAAACTATTGTTCAATTGCATAAGTTAGCCCAGAATATGGATAGGAGGTTGGTCTCTACTACTATACATGCCCATAACTGCTTTAGATCATTTGCATAACTTCTCGGGATTAAACCACATGGAATACTTTAAAATTGTCCGAAACTACTGAATCAATTTCTTCTCAACCCCCATATGGGCCTTAAAAATTAAGAAGATGTAACTATTTACCTAATCCGTGACTATGAAAAATCATGCATACGCCTGAAAATACTACAAATGAATTGGAAAGAGAGATAGAAGAGGTCCACCCATTCACCAAACCTCCCGAGAACCCATTAGCCTCCAATGAAACAAACTTCCAATTAGTAAACATATTCTTCAGAATCAAAATGAAAATAACAACAATGAAAGGAAACTATTATAATCTTGGAAAAGTACAAGACCGATCAAAACCTTGTTGGAAATTAATGGATAGTAGTCTAGAAAATATTAGTAAAAAACATTATTTCATGAGATAACATAACGCTTTAAGACTGTTACCGTATTTTTTGCATGGGTGGTCAATTGGAGTTTTGCTGAGTTAAACTGGGCTAATTCCTAGTGTTTTTGAGCATGAGTTTGCTGAGCTAAACTGGGCTAGTTCTTGGCATGATTCCTGGGATCTGTGTTCAGTATCTGTAAAATAAAATCCTGGCTAGTCCTGTGGGCTAAATCAACATTCTGAGCACATCGCAGCCTCTTAAGCATCAGTAAACAATATCTATGTTTGATACTTTTTTGAATAATTCTGGGAGCCTTATTATAAGTCCTAGGTCAGTTCTATTCGTAAAGGCCAACAATAGGAGGCTTGGTTTTCAATTGTGGGAAAACTATGCATGTTTTCATTTGTCTCTCTGCCTTCTTAACAACAGTTAACATCATTTTAGGGCATCTCTTATTTGAGTTTTGGGCATGGCATAGACCTGAAATATGGTCCATCCTATGGAAGAAATGCATCAATACATTAAGTTTGTCTTCCAACACAAGGGGTGGGAAGAGGATACATGAATATTTCTCTGTCTATTTTGGGAAATCTTTGACACACCATCAATGATGGACCTATAGCATATTCTCCATTATATGGTCTCTTAGGAATCTTTAGTGTGCACAACAAAGATTATTGGCGAGAGATATTGTATTTTGATGACAAGAGCTAACTGGAAGTGTAGAAAGATGGTTACTGAGGTGACAATGGGTAACACCCTTAGGTTATAGTTGGGATGGCTTATTTGCAGGGGCTTAATCACACGTGCTAGCTGAAGATGTAACAAGGAATTTGTAAAACTACTTTTGGTAGAGTTCCTTAATAAATCATTCATGAAGTTGATTGTGTGCCAAACTGTAAGCACAACTTGTGTTTTTTTTAGCTGACATATCTCAAGGCTTAAATTCAACCCCATGCTTATTATGCTTGGTGGACCCATCATATTTCCTTCTCTTTCTTTGAAGAGAAGGTAGGCCCTACCCATACATACAAAATTGTAGTTTATGTTGTAGGTTAGATATGCCCAACACTAGAAATGGAAGTTAGACATTTCTCCACCTATATAGACTCAAGCTTCTTGTGAAAAGCATGCTTTCCACTTGTATGAGGATATCCATTTTCCAATTCAATACTTTAAGGGTTCAACAATAAGAGCGACATATTATTCTACAGTCTGCTTCAACCAAAATATTGGTAGCTTCTTCCTTATTCACCCCTTAGTATACTTAGTAAAACATGGACTTAAAAGAAGGATTCACATAAAATTTGTTGGAAATTAATGGATAGTAGTCTAGACATATATATTCCAAAATGAATAGCACTGGAGGGATGGAATTATGAGGGATTGATGTCCAGAGAAGGAATGTTTTCTCCTTGTGTTGCATAAGTAAGTATTGTGGTTTTCAAACAATTGATCCAACATAAAATTTCAATTGTGGTATACTTAGAAAATTGTACCCTTTCCTTTCAGTTATAGAAATTGTCCTAATAATTCTATACATCCTTATTCACCTTAGTGGTGCCAGAGGCTAGCTAGGGTGTGGAATGGAGATTGGAGTATAAACGAAACAATTATTCCATGACATTTTTAGGTCTACATTTTCTTTGTATATCCTCTATATTTCCTCATTTCTAGCATATTCTTGGACCTTATATCTACAAACTTAGGACTGCATTATTCAATTTTTCCAAAACCTGCAAACCCTAATTTCCCTATTATTTGTCTATTGTTATCTCTCATATACCTCTCAACGTTTGGTTGTAACCCCAAATGATGGAATTTTTCCATTCCATTCATGAATAATTCCATTCAATTCAACCCTAAACAATGGATTCGGATGCAACTAATACAACCTCAAAACCATAATGGCTATCAGGACCTAGAAGTTGTGCGATCAAGTCGGTGTAGTGTTAGAAGCTCTCATAATGTTATCACCATCTATAGAGGTTGGAGAAAGTAATGAATTTCATCGGATATCCGACATATATGCTATACTATCGACATCTTAAATTCATTTATATGACTTTAGCCATGTTTACAGGGAGCACAATATGAGTGCATAACATTTATCGAAGGAAGCATTGAATATGAAGGCTGGCCTCCTCTCCTTCTCATAAGGTTTAGAAGGAGAAATCATTGAGGAAGGCATGATACAGTTAATTTAAGAGCCTTTTGATTTGTGTGGCATAGTATTTTTTGGTTCTTTATACTATAGGATACATCATAATCTTTCTTGTTTTAGCTGGGGATATAGATTTTGTTTTCATCCCCTCAGGGGTGTGTTTTCTCCACCCTCGATGCCTCCTTGGATAAGATGTTTGAGATCCTTATGTTATCCATGTGGTATTGCTACTTCATTCATCTTGGGATTGTGGGTTTCGTCCATCCACTTGAGATATTTTTTGATACTTATGATCTCCACTCGTTAATGGATTGACTTATTTCAAGGACTATGTAAAAGTTACCTTTTATTCACTACTGAATATCAAGGAACACCTCTTTTTATTATGAAAAAAAAGATACAGAATATTTACAAATGATTTTATCACATATATTGAGATCCGTAAAATGGGTCTTTTCTATTTTTGGGTGAGGAAACAAACTAAATTAAAATAGGTACACCTAAGAATATTGTAAAAAACATAGTTTGTATTTTGAGATTAATTGGCTGAAGCATTTGATATGGAACGAATTGATATCTTTATCGTGTTAAAGGACTATGTGATGAATTGTTATACTAGGGAATTATTGATATTATCCAGGATAATGATATCACCATTATGTCATGCTTATAAGTCTTTCCAAGTTTTTTACTGGTATTTTTCTATTATATTGCCAAATTTTTTTCCAGCCATGGTATAGGTAGAACCAAACAGGTATTTGTCAGACCTGTCTTCCTCCAGTGAGGGGAGTTTGGGAAGGCTAGAGGAAAGTGAGACATCTAGTCAGTCTACAAGGGATATATCAACTAGATGTCATAAGATCAGAAGACAATTCAATAAACGCATGAAATTTTTTCTCAAAGGAGGGGGGTCATGTTCCTATGATGATGAGATAGTAGGAGACATCGAGGTGCCCTTAAGGTAAAAATACCTAGTGAAACAATGGGTGCATAGGGATCTTCCTCAAGTAAACACTGATTTTTGTGTGAATGAGAGGATATATATAATTGCACCGTCATCATTACATGGATTGGGGTTGTTTTGCATGGATGGCATACAGGTTGGATACGATAGATGTACAGAATTAATGGAGTATGTTGGACCTTCGTACAACTATAGTGATTGGATGATCCTGGTCCAATATACACGATGTATGCGTAGATATGGGTTGTTAGTAAATTATATACAACTAAAAGACAAAGCTCAAAATAAAGGAGCAACGTTGTACATTGATAGAAGGCAAAAAATAACTAGGAATATTGCAGGGTTTATAAGCAGTACACAACCAGGGTCTACACTTAAGCAACCCAGCTACATATTCGAGTCGCATGAAGGAAATCATGTCTTTGTATGTTCCATTAAATCAATAGATGCTGGGGAAGAACTACTTATTAATTACAATTTGAATCGTGTAGATACAAACACGGTTAGTATGGTTGTGGTACATCCAACAATTTACCCAACCTTTATTAATTATTTTAACATATATAGGATTTTTCGTTACCATATAATAATAATTTTCTATTAAATTTCCTATGCTGACTTCGTAGGGAGGTGATGGGGGGCTCATCACCCCAGTAGAAGGTGAGAGGAGTACACGATCCATGAGGCAATAGGTATAAATAAAAATGTTATGTTTTAAAATTGTTTAAGTGTTAATATTCTGGTTTCGTTAGGTAATTTTTAGTATGTTTTGGATGTAGGGTTCTCTCAGGGGCACCTCCCTCATGGTAGATGTTAGTAGACCTGAATCAAGGTGATAGATATACATTGATATTTCCATTGTAAATTTCCTATTAAATTTCCTAATAGTAATTTTCTATTAAATTTCCTATGCTGACTTCGCAGGGAGGTGATGGGGGGCTCATCACCCCAGTAGAAGGTGAGACGAGTACATGATCCATGAGGCAATAGGTATAAATAAAAATGTTATGTTTTAAAAATTTTTAAGTGTTAATATTCTAGTTTCGTTAGGTAATTTTTAGTATGTTTTGGATGCAGGGTTCTCTCAAGGGCACCTCCCTCATGGTAGATGTTAGTAGACCTGAATCAAGGCGATAGATATACATCGATATTTCCATTGTAAAAATTTACAATGGACAAATAGATCTATTGTTATGTATTTTCATTAGTATATTCAGTTCATTTATATAATCTTATCTATTTTCCAAGCAGAGTGTTGATTAGGGAAGCCAACCGGTTATTGATCGGCCGACTGCAGCATCGGGGAAACAGGTAAACATGAATGTAATTCTACATTTAAAATACTTCAAAATCGTACACATGTATATAGTGTATCATAATGTTGATTTTGTTATGTGTTTTTTTGTTTTTATGTTTGCATTCAAGGTGATAATGTTGTCTACTTTTTTTGCAGGTTGATGACCAGGGAAAGTCCCCAACTATTGATCAGACAGCTGGAGCCTTGAGGAAACCTGTAAACCTAAATGTAATTCCATATTCTAAATACTTCAAAATTGTACACATATAAAACATGTAGAATAATGTTTATTTTTGTTATGTATTTTTTAGCTTTTACATATTGCGTTCATTGTGATAATGTTCTCTATTTTTTTGCAGGTGGTTGATCGAGGTAAGTCCCCAAATGTTGATCACAACACCCCCTCATCTAGTCATTAGGTAAACCTAGATGTAATCCTATGAATCTATCATGATAGAAATTTTTTGTTAATATAATTTTTTGCGCACACTATTTCTTCAAAGTCTAAGCAATGTTTTATATATTTATGTTACAGAAATGGGATTTGGCTTATGAAACACCAACTCATCACTCTTTACAGTTTGAGGTTTCCCAGTTAATGAAAGATAATGAAATTAGTAGGTATGCAGACCCATCAAGGGTGCTACAAAATACCATGGAGAAACAAAATGAGGAAATTGTTCTTCTGACATTGACAGTTTTACAAACAGAAGTGATCAAATCAAAGATTCAATTGTTGTTACAGAGATGTCGACAATTGCAAGTAAGTTCCTGAATAATAATGTAAATTCATTTAGAACTTTATAATTTTTAATTTTATATGATATTGAAATTATAATACAATGGTTTGTATTTACAAGAAGTTATGAAGCTTTACAGTGGTGGTCAAGGTGTTGTTGGTCCCAGTGACCAAACTACTCCACGTACACCACATACTGCTCCCTTATTTTCCACTGAACAGTCGACAACACGCTCTGTGACACCCCCGAGGCCAACAGAGCATGCAGCTGATGTTGATCGACCCACAACAGATGCTGCAGAAGAAGGGGTGGATGCAGGGTTATATACTAATGCTGATGTTGAAGCAACATTGTCGGGATCTTCTCGTGTCACTAGAACTGGTACAATAGTAACAAAATTTTTGGTGAACGAAGAACTCGTTCCAATAAATATAAATAAGATTCCAGGTGATTATAGATTGTTCAATTTAGTTTTTATAATTTGTTTCTAATATACTGATAATATTTTTTAATGTTGACTAATGATGGAATTAATGTTTTGCAGGAAATGATGTATTTTATAAACATCTAAATAATTTGTCCTTGGATATATTCGATCCCACCATCCACACAAGGCAAGATAGACAGGAAAAATATTTAAAGGATGAGTTGACTAATCGTTTGGTTGGTCTGTTCGGAAAAGATACCTTTCATACATCAAAGGTCCTATAGAAGGATTGAAAACATCTAAATATTTTCTGAGACCAGTATAGGGTTCACCTAGAAAAGAACTCTAGGTATGAGAACCCTCCAATGATTCCATTTAGGGAGTGGAAAGCCCTGGTGGAAGATGGAAAAGAGATGGGTTTGAGAAAAGTAGGAAAGATACCACTAGGAACAGGGAGGTATGCAATACATTCCAAAATTTAATGGTGAGCCTTATTAATATTAGTTTTTATATCGAACTTGGAACATCGACTAACGTAATTAAACACTTGATTAGGATGTCGGACACATCTAAGGCCACCAAGGAAAGAATGGAAAAAATTGGTCAACACAAGCTTGGGCCTTGTGGTTATTCGAACTTGGCGGATCAATATGTAAGTATTGGAAACCCGAAACTACATCCAAATAATATATAGAAAATTATTTTTTGTTTTGTTTTGGAAATAAATGTAAAATTAATGACATCATGCAAATATGCAGGCCGATCGGTTCAAATAATTTCCCGCTGAGGAATACATGAAGCTTGGCTTCGAACAGGGCTTTGACACCATTATTGAACGCCAGAGAAGCTTGTCTGGGCATACTGCACGATCTTCTGTTGATCCATCTGGTGCATAGGTATATAAAAACTATATAGTTTAATGATAATTTATTAATTCTCATGCAATTTATTGGTTATAAAAAATTGACATAAATTATTTAATCTTTTTTGAGCAGGAAAGTAATGATCCTGTTCATGTCGAGGATGTAAAACAACCAGACAAAGATCCAACTTCGATTCTTGGTAATGAATTTATTAATATGCTACTGTTTGGTATAGATAATTGTAGATGATGAACATGAATTCTAATTGTACAAAATTCAACTACAAAGCATGTAGATGCAGATAACAATGAATAGGTTGAGCCTGTACAGGATAATGATGAACATGCTGATGTGCCCATGCCAGGTAAAAAAACACCTTTGTAATGTTTTTTTAAATGAATTACTTGTATTTGTAAAAATAAAAATAAATTAATGAAACATTTTGACATTATTGCGGAAATTCATTGCCCCTCGCCGCAAGTTCAACCTTGCGAGCAGTCTAGTAGGGAGACTGAGGATCAGATTCCAGAAGGTTCGCTTTTGACTAACTATTTAAAGAGAAGAAAAATAAAAAGGAAGTGACTAAATAAATTTTGAGTAATTCTTATTTATAATATAATGTTTTACATGGTTTTTTCCTCTGTTGCATGAATGAATGGTTAAATGAATGGTTTACTGTTTTTTTATCGGCTATTGACTAAATTAATGGTTTAATGATTTTTTTTTCAGTTGTTGAATGATTGAATGGTTTAATGAATGATTTAATGAAAGCTTCTTTCAGTTATTGAGTGAAATAATTTGCAGTAAATTGTTATTTGCAAGTAGATGCATTGAGTTTCAGGAATTGAGAGCGATGTGAGGGGGGAAGGGGCCATAAGATCTTCCACCTTCACGTGGCTGGTCTTGTTTAGTAGAGAACATTAAATTATTCTTGAAACAGAGAGGAGCTCAATGAATGGTAAGGAAGAATACATTAAAAACAATTATTTCTATAATTTTAGTCTTTAAATTTTACTATTGCTATTTGACTCCTCCATTGGAACTTGTTACATATAGAGTTGAGAAACAATTTCATAGTTAAGAGGCAAGAAATGGTGTTTTGATGTGATCGATGGCCTTATATACATAGTGTTTTTGGTTCTCCACATTTTATTAGGTGATCTATTATTAACAATTAATTTACTTGAATAGTTGAATAGTATTGTAATTTACGTTGTAATAGTATTGTATTTATTTAGATTGGTTTTGTTATTTTCATAAACAGAAAAATATTTTTGATGGGTCCTAACATGACATTATTGCAACAGGACAAAATTTGAAGTATGTTGAATGATGTTTTGAAAGGTAAAGCAAAATAAGACAGTGCGAAGCTCCACAAATCAAGGTATAATTATGTTTTCTTTTATTTGATTGAATTGTGTATTGGGTATTTATGCATGTGCACACACGCACATTTAGTTGATGATGGTGATTACCATACATTTAGGCTAACTTTGTTCTATCTGATCTATAAAATTACTTAATTAGTTTGATTTATCAAGTTGTTTCTATGATTGAATAACTTGGAAAAGAAACTTCTGATCTTTATGAGTTAGTAAGTTGTAGAATTCAGTCTTTTCAGAAATATTTTTAAAAATAGATCTAATGTATTTGTAGGCCAAGAAGTCCAAGAGAGTACTTTTATAATGTATATATATATCCTTTCCTTTATGTCATTCCAGTAGTAGTGTTAGAGTATGGTACTAGTGACCTATTAGCAAACCCTATTCTTTGTTTGAGTGTATGAGGGTGGGGCCAAGTTTCTTTTTGGGTTCACTAGCCACAAAGCCTCAGTATGGTTGCATTCATGGCTTGATCTACATCTGAAAGGTAGGTTTTAATAGTCCACCCAATATGATGTAATTATTTTGATATCTCGTTAAACATGAGTAAACCATCCACATATCCCACATATCAAACATTGATATGTAGTGCACAGAATCCCTTGTTCTAATAATGATATCGTTGGCTATGAACAAATGAAAGATTAATTTGTGGAACTGAGTAATGAATAGGTAACAAGGTTAGGTATTGTTTATTTTTTCCTAAAGAAATTTATCCCACATCCATCATGCAATTAAGTTTTAAAGTTTAAATTCTCTAACTTTGTGAAGTTAGAGATGACTTGTGCAATTATATTACCCTGCGAGCTCAGTCAACGATTTTGCTTGGCACATGGACTATTTAAATATCATAATTTATAAAATTAAAAGTATATTTAATGGCATTTTAATTGTTTTGACTGAAAATATTTGGAGACTTTTGTCTTTGAACATGGAATCTCCATAAGCTCACACTCAAAGCAAAATTTG
This sequence comes from Pseudotsuga menziesii, assembly GCA_001517045.1. Taxonomy (NCBI): domain Eukaryota; kingdom Viridiplantae; phylum Streptophyta; class Pinopsida; order Pinales; family Pinaceae; genus Pseudotsuga; species Pseudotsuga menziesii. Next base: position 841,736 of record LPNX011179825.1, on the reverse strand, counting down.
CAAAAAAATGGTATGGTTTTATAGTCCAAAAGTTATGTCAAACTATGATTTTGGCACTCAAAAACAATTGTTCCAAGGATGCCTTCACTTAAATCTAAGTAAGTGAAAATTCAATCCACGGTAGTATACTTCCTTATTGTTTTCAGGTACATAATAATAAACTTTACTAGATTGTTACCAATTCTGATAAGGGTATCCCATTCCAATATTCTAACAAAAGATTGGAATTCCTACCCAAATAAAATCTTTGTTAATGAATCTATATGTCGACTAAATCCAAGTTGCTATGGCTTCATAAAGACTAAAGATTCATCCATAAACTATGGCACTTACCAACAATGTGCACTATGTCATACTCAGCCAAAAATTAGAATAAAAACCCCTTCGCATTAGGTTGGATCGACACCAGATTCTCCAAGAAAGAAACCCATAAGTCTTCTACATATTTTTTAGTGATGACCATAAGCTATGAAACCCTCGTATCATGATATGTAATAGTCCTTGTCCTCCTCCTTGAAGGGTTGTAACTACTGAACATTACCACTGTGTAGGGCTGAGATTATGCCCATATCTTCATTTTCTAGGGTTGTTTATGCCCAAAGGATTTCCTAGAACTTTGGATTCAATGCCCAAATTGTGGTTGTGTATTTGGCTTTGGAGATGTTCTTATTCATGGAGGTTGATAGTATAGATTTCCAGTTGAAAATTTTCTTTTCCAAGGTGGCTTAGTAAATGAGTGGGACCCAAGCCTACTTGAACTCTAAAGAATAATCCTCCCCATATACTCTAATTATCAATGCATGATAGTAATCTCGTAAGGAGTTCTCATATGATTTGTAGGATGCATTCCTAATATCCTAGTTCTAAATGTTTTTTTATTGATCCACCAATTATTAATGGGATTGTGATAGTTAATGGTAAATTGTAAGACCATTCTTTAGTAAGGTTAGGGAACTTATAATAGATATCTAGGCGATAAGGTTGGAAAGAGGAAATGATATTCCCTAATACATCTCTTATCAGCTTGTTATTGATGTTTGCATGACTAATCTCTTGCTTCATCACATTTGGACCATTCTTGAGGGTTGTTGTCTCATTTGTTGACCATTTGGACCAAACCTATGAGTGGATAGATGAGCACCCTAAATTTGGGGGATGGTTTGTTGTGATTTTGACCATTTGAGGAGAGTACCCTATTGTTTTGGTCCATTATTGTTAGAGCACCCTCACCTTTGGGACTTGTTGGTTGTGTTTGGTCATTGTTGGAAGATTTCACTTGGATCACCATTTCTATTTTGGGAGTTTGTTAAGAGGTTGAGTATTATTTATATTTTTTAACTCTATATTCGACACTCCCTATGATATATCTATCGTTTTAGCACTTTTATTATTACTTTATTGTAGAAGAAATTGAGTCCTCCTATAAAAGTAAATCACTTCTCATTGTCATTTGTTTTTTAGTATTGGAAAGAAATACTATCACATTTTTTGCATCAAAGGTTTTTTGTTTGTTGGAATTTCTTCCTCATGTGAAGCACTACTTGATAGATCCAATGTTGAAAAAACTTAATTTTTTTTTTCATTGTAAGATCTATAATCCTGGCTCAGTTTGACGGGTAGTCTTGCTCAAGTGAAATTTCATATTTTGCATGTTAGATTTGTTGTTTTTCTTGTGGCTTAGAAATATTAGGAAGAGATACAAATAGTGTAGCATAAGCTAGGGTGCAAGATAGAATATGGTTGGAGTACTGGGTCTTAAATGGCATCCTTTCTTGGTGGTAATTAGGAAGAAATCTCAATATTTTGGTTAGTATTTTGTCTTGCTCTTGTTGTAGAAATTTCTAGAGAAGGATATACACTTAAAGGATCAATAAGAATTGATCCCAAGCTCCATCGTCATACGTTTTGAAAAGGAAATAATCTCTACTTCAAATTTCTACAACCATAACCTCCAAAAATCCTTTTATTTTCTTTCTTTCCTAGGGTAGAATCAAGCTTAAAAAAAACAACAAATATTTTTCAATTGTTTTAGATGAAAAAATTGTTAGTTCTTAGTGTTAGATTAGTCATTTAAATTTTCTATAGGATTTTTTATCTTATTTTCTGCATTAGTTAGACATCGAAACGACCCTAAATATTTTTTTTTCATCACTAATTGGGGTTATATTATGATAGAACTTGCTGCTGAATTTTCTAATTACAAAATTTAAATTTTGTTTGGGTCCCTAATTAGTTTCAAGTGACTTAACTCATAAATTTTAGTTCTAGGAAATATTTCTACATAATCACACATTCTGAAAAATGTTTTTGAGTTAATAATCACATTTGAAAATTAGGATGAAATCTGGCTTTTATTTTAAGTTTTATGCTAGTTTATTTCATTGCAATATACTAGAACAAGGAGTTATTTATGAAAATTTCATGGTGGTTAATAAGTAAGAACTTAATAGTAATAATCACTTAACTACTAAGTTCCAAGTATCTTCTAAATTATGGAAACTATGGTTTAATGTGTTATGTCCTAAGCCATTTTGAACAACATAAATTTCCATGATTAATTAATGATGGCTACTATTATATCTTGTTTAAGAAATCACATTTTGGGATGATATTTTATGTATGGTTCAATTTGCAAGCATCACTTACAAAACCTCTTTATTTGTTATTTTGGAAAAAATAGCTGGTGTTAAACTCATTTTTTTTACTTAGCACGCCACTCTTGATGATGCTCATTGGTCATGGATGAAGGAGGATTAAGTAATTTCACTAAACAAGTTAAATTTTGTGGTAATTAATTCAATTAAGATATAAAACTTACTCATTTTAATGATTTCGTTTTAATAAGTTTGGCAGTCTATAAACTTGGGTGACACCCTTCTACATAGATCTTCTCTCTAAGAGGGCCTGATTCAAGGATAAGCTTCAGAAACTAATGAAGTATTAAATGTTTATGAATTTACTCCATTGAGGATTTTTACTTATGGATGTAGTTTCGTAAATAACCCACCAACGAAACACATTTAAAGGTTTTTTCTCTTTCCAAGCATTTTTATCTTTATGCCTATTATTCATTTCAAATTTATGCATCATGTATCATCTAAAGTATCATTAAAGTGTGTGATCTCTTGTTTAATTAATATCTTGGATTGTCAATCCACTCATGTGGGAAATATTTTTTAAATTGTAAATTCACATAGTCAAAATATTTCCCCCCTTGCTCTCTTGGACCTCAAATCCAATTACCCCATATGGAATCCTCCCCTGTCCTTGAGAGATGGCCTAAAGAGTGGAAGGAAAAATACTCAGGTAACAATGGTATTTCTCATTTGAAGTCACAATCTCTAGCACTAGTGGATTAGTAATTTTCCACTTAGGCGTTAAATTGAGTTGTAGCATTTTGCTACTATTGTTAGGGGCAATTCTTTATAACCAGAGAATTGAAAAACACTTAGAAAATTTTGGTGAGATTTCCTTTAAATTTCATGGTGTCTAAGAAAAGCACATATAAATTCCATCGAGGTAGTTTTTTCCTGAATGATACTCCAAAAAAGGATCATATAAACACTTATTCCCTTCAATCCCAAACCTGAGAAATATGATAGTGGAAAAGAAGGTGATTCAAACCACTCGATAAAATCCTTCAATCCAAGATAATAAAGATAGTTCTTCAAATCAATAAAATCCTTCTTCTATGAACATGACAACTCCACGTAGTTTGATATTGGTTTGAATTATGCTCATGTGCATTTTCATATTTGGTACCCTCATTAAAGAAAAGAAAATATGGAATATTTTGAATGGCAATGGATGCACAATTGATTAAGTCTAATGGTTTTCTTGGACATCTTGGGGTATCCTAATCAATTTCATAATGATAGTTGGGAGGAATGCATTCCAAAATTCCATGGGCATTAGGATTCTGCTAGGTTTCATGTTGAATTTCATATTGAATCTCTTCCAAGTTTGAATGTGGCCCTAAGGATATTAAGATGAATATGTTCAATATATCTCTTAACTTGAAAAAAACGTGACATAATAAATTGGTATCTATGGATTCCTAGTAAGGGTGTATACTCAATTGTAAATATTCTCAAGTTGTTATACAAGATATGCGATCCTATTCTTGATGAGGAATCTGTTGAGGATCCATTTTACCCTCCACAAAATCCATCCCTTGAAAAAATCCATGAAGTATCCTTTGAAGAAGGCCCTAGTTATGAAAGGACCCATTCTCATATTATATTTCATCATCCCAAGAATCTGAATTAGATGGTCCATATTGTGGAGATTCTGATGAGGAATATTTTGTAGGCAAACCCTTGTTTGATGATGAGATGGAAAATGCATGCATTTATCCATTTCATGAAGAGTTGGATGTGATATTTTAAATCAATAATCATAGTTTTGGGGACGCAACATATGATTCATATAGTGAAGCACCTAATGAGGAACCTATAGAGAAACCAAGCATAAAAGGGGATATGCAACCATATGCAACCAACCATATCATCTAGTTTTTAAGGCAGTATTGGGACATAATTTTATAGTTATTTCCAGCTTCTTAAAGCAAGATTTTGCAAGTACTTGGAACAAGCTTTTGAGCCCAGAACATAGATATTTTTCAGCCACCTAATCTATCAATTTATTCATGTATTTGATATGAATTTCCAAATGAATAATAATTTGTTAATGCAGAAACTTGTTTGGGCCAACAATATGTTCATTTAAGAATTAATTGTAAAAGTTTCCAACAATTCAAATGGTGTTTTCAAACCTTGAAATTGGGGCTGAATTTTTCTCTAAGATGAATTTTTCATCATATATTATACTTGACTAATGTGGGGTATTGTCTTGAATATTCTTTTGACAACCACTTATTTCTTGAAGGTAAGAATTATAATGTATTCAACCATGATCATGATTACATGAATCATGTCCGAGCTTGGATAAAGGATTCTTGTAGTAATGCGCCCCTTCCTTGGAATTATATTGTTACTTTGGGATTTCTTCACGGGAGAGGGTTGCCTAATTTCTAATGTGTGCCCCTCTTTTAGTTATATACAAGTTTCCATTCTCACTTATTGCTTGCATTGAATTTTCCTAACATGTATTGGGTAGGATAAAAAAATATAATGTTATACATGGGAACTATGATATGATCACAAATATTTATATAATGTATTATAAATGTGTGTTCCTAAAGGATTTGGAAATATACATGGATGGGCACTATGCTTGGTCACCAATGCTTTCATGTCTCTGGAAATATGTTAGAAACATACATCACATATAACAAGTATGATGACATGTAGAATGTTGGAGCGATTATGGTGGTTGTGTATTTGGATTTGGAGATGTTCTTATTCATGGAGGTTGATAGTATAGATTTCCAGCTGAAAAAATTCTTGACCAAGGTGACTTAATAAATGAGTGGGATCCAAGCCTACTTGAACTCTAAAGAGCATTCCTCCCCGTATACTCTAATAATCAATGCATGATAGTAATCTCGTAAGGTGTTCTCATATGATTTGTAGGATGCATTCGTAATATCCTAGTTCTAAATGTTTTTTTATTGATCCACTAATTATTAATGGGATTGTGATAGTTAATGGTAAATTGTAAGACCATTCTTTAGTAAGGTTAGGGAACTTATCATATATATCTAGGTGATAAGTTTGGAAACAATAAATGATATTCCCTATTACATCTCTTATCAACTTGTTATTGATGTTTGCATTACTAATAAAACAAGGTATGGATTCATCACATTGGTGCATCGTTTGTCTTGATGGCACTTTATGAATATCTAAATTTCTGATCATTTGAGATAATCCTTCATCAATATTTGCTTGACTATCAAGTGGTAATTATGGATAAGTTTATTCTCTAAAATTTTGATACAATTCTCCCATTTATAATTGAGCTCATCATCTATATTGCATCATGTATCCCTGCATAATGTCCCTAGGGTACCCATGTCTACCTATGGCTCAATTGATTCCTCTCTACCTAGTCTCACTTCATCAACTACATCCTTCAATTTCTTCTATCATTTAGAGTCCATCTCTTATTCTTGCAAATAATTCATGTTAAGAACAAATCACATTAACATGTTTATACAAAATGAAAGTATAATGTTCATGTCCATGATGGTTTTCCTATTGCTAACAAATATATCGTCTTGGAAGAAAGAATCAGAATTTGCTAAAGGTGAAATTTGTAGGCTTAGTCATAGCTTTGCAATGATTCAAATATTTATTTAGTGGGTTTAGCATTGGGTTAACAAATAACACATGGTAGGTGAGAAGGTAATAGCTACAACGTTCCTCCATTTATGGGCATCAAGAATTCATATTTCTTCTTCTTGTAATTTGATACAATGTAGGCCGATGATAATAGATGAAACTGAAATATCAAGAAAGATTGGGGTTTTTAAAGTAATGAAGGCAATGGGATTAGATATTTTAATATATGGATATTTTGAATAGTCTTTTCATTAAACATGTTGTTGTGTTGTACTTGCTGATTTCCAGTGTTTTTTTTCTTGTTGTTGTTGCATTGGATTTTGTGACATGGTTGGGCTGGTAATATTGTTCAGATCCCTTCCTAACATAATTTTACTTCAGAGCATATGTTCTTATAATTTTATTTTATTTGTATGTTTTATTTTTGATGTAAAAGAACAATTGAACAAGTTGATTGCTTTAGTGCCGGATTTTTGTAGGTATCTTGATGGAGTACTTGATTCCTATCAGAAAGAATGGCTACCACCCACTAGTAATAACTTTATTCCTGCACTTATGTTTGTTATCTCAGTTCTGGTCAGGGTAGGAAGTTGATTCTTACGAGAATGATGGGTGTGGTCACGAAGGTCCTTAATAATCATGAGTATATAATATACTACTTGCAGACAAAATATGAGATGATATTTAATCATGCCAAACTGTGCCCCCATCTTGAATTCATATATAACAAATGAGTTGAAGCTTCCAAGATATGCACATTACTTCTCTTCTTTCACATCATGGGATTTGGTAGTGTTTTTTTAATGAATGACGAGATTTTTTTCCCTTGGATTAGTCATCAAATGGATAAAGTGCTTTTAAATTTCTTGTTTTCCCATTGTTTTTTTATTTTTCTGTAATGTTTATTTCCTATTTCTTCTATTGTCCATGATACCCTGTTCTAGGCTGGCATACTTTTTGGCTTGTATGTGGATTTTACTGTGTTGAGACCTCTTTCAAATAGGATGCCGAGGTTTAGATGTTTTCCTTTATAATGACTATTATTGGTAATCTACCCAGTGTTATAGATAGGATATTGTTCCCGATTTGTGAATATTAGACATGGCAGTAGTCAAGGGGAGGGTTAAAAATGAGTTTAATTATTGTCACAATGCTTTATCTATCATCTTGGGTGATATGCATTAGTATCAAGTCTGACAAGTAACATCCCACTCTTCCAATGATGTGGAGTTTTCTTGAAACTAGTCACTTTATGCTGCTAGGCAAGTACATGAATACAATCTCTTGCAAAAAAAATGAAAATCCACTCAATGGAACCCAAGATAATCACTTTCTACAATGTGTATAATTCACAACTGAACAAACATTTGCTATGACATCTGAGAAGAAAACAAAATCGACGAATACCTAAGTTGGAGGGTTAGGCCTTCTTATATAAGGTATAGATTATTGTTGGTTGTTAGAATACCAAAAAACATTTACAGCCCACCCTCGCTGAAAATATATATATTTTTAACTATACAACACACCATCGCTTTTTTGACGACTTGTGGCCCTCGTCCAACGAGGTTTCCATAGCTCCAACAAATGCAATCCAAGGAGACGTCGTCAGACAACCAACGAGAAATTGTCGAAAATTCGATCCCATGACCATCGAAAATCCGACAAACTGGGCCAAGGTGAACTCGGTCAATGGAGAAAATGCTGTCGGAGCAACGACTAAAGAGTCATCAGAAATTCGACATGTCAGAGTCAAAAATCTGACAACCAAATCCTCTAACATTCGACAGAATAAACCCAAATTTTTGCAAAAGAACTATCTCACATTCGACAAGGAGAAGTCATATTTTTGAAGACTTGGGAATTGGAAATTCGACGACTTAGTGGTGAAATATTTCAGCATAATTCATCAATAAAGTCGATGGGTTTTGGCATGTCGTTGAATATCCAACGATATGCCACCGATGAAAAAAAAAAGTTGTCGAAGAATAGACATTTTTCTGTCGAATTTCAGACATGGCAGCCATCGTATTTTGGGCTCAAATTCTATTGTGTTTCGTGATTCTTGCACACTTACGCATTGATACTTCATGTACATGCTTCTTCCAATTCTCAAGAGCTTCTCCTGAGTCTAATGAACAAGAACTAATACTTCACCACCTTAGTTTACCACCAACTATTAGGTTGATGTAGTCATCCATTGCATATGAAATATTCTAAATGTTATTGAGATATCCTTCTTGTCCTTTGTTGTTTAATTGCTCGATATATCTCTGGCCTTCTAGAGGATCAATTGGGGAGACCACTCATAGTTATGTATCTTCAAATGATAATATTATCTTTTTGAAATTGATGACTATTTGATTTTCGATAGCCCAGTTGATCCCTAGAAGCACGGGATATGGATTTGTATCATCGACAATACCTACGACTTCAAAATATGTGTAGGTCCAGAGTCCTTCCACCTCGATGAGAACCTGCATCAGTCGACCATTAGTTAATACCTTCAACTCATTTTATAAACGCAACTGAACATGATACCATACGACTATCAACTTTCCCATGCTTTCCCATGTTTGTCTTGTTAGAATATTAACATTTGACCCCAAGTCAAGTATGATAAAATCAATATCATTGTCACCTATTTGAGCATTCATTTGTAACTCTCTACCAATCTTTTGTCTTTTACAAATACGGTTAAATTTTTTCTCTGGTCACATACTTGGATGAGGTTCTATTAGAGACAATACTATTTTTTCCAACGCATCCTTTTCTTCTATATGTGTCAAACAACTTGTAAAGAAATTCATCAACTTGCTTACCTTCTCTATCATCTTTCTTTGGAATGGATGATAAAAACTTATGGGCATTTCTAGGTTCGGCCCATTGTCCAATACTGGAACATTAGTAGATTGTGATGCATGATTTATGTTGACAAAATCATCATGTGCATCAAATAAGACCCATTTTTTTCTTTCTGGATGTTGAACGACACTTTATTTTGTGTCACCATTGAACTCTCAGATTTACCCATGGTGCTCCTTGTTCTCCTCCAATTGCAACACCTCCTCTTGTTACGAAAACAATATTAGGTTCTTGAGGCTCAACAAAAATATTGTGAATATTTTGGTTTACATTTGGAGGTTGGTTCTAGTTTCTCATGATTCCAGCCTGCTAGCAATCAGCTCCAGGAACTCTTTGACAGTGTGGTCCAATGATTTACAATATGAACATGTCGATGTAGGATTAATGTAGTCTCTTGAAAAATGTCTCGACTTTCCACAATTATAAAAAATAATTTGCCCCCTCTCATGACCAAATCCTCCTCCTCATCCTCGGCTCTAAAAGGAACACCCCCCCTTGATTGAGGGTATTGTGCATGAGCTCGCTTGACTTGCATTTGTTAATAATTTTTCATCAAATATGTGCCGACCGTCTTCTCCTGCAACAACTGGTATGCTTGACATTCTTTCTCGTCATGCCCCATAGATTGATAGAATTTACAATATAAGCTAGCAGGTGCACTTAATATCTTCTGTAGATACAAACATTCCATTGACCGATGACCTCTTGTTTGATAAATTTGACACCATGGAATTCCTTGTGAATTTATTGGGTTCAACGATATTGATTCAAGATAATTCAAGAAAGATAGACATGAATATTTATGATGGCCTTCAGTTCTGCATCTTATATGACAACCTTCCTCTTGAATTTATTTTCCTTTCTTGATATCTTGTATTTGCAACGTTAGATTAGCTAGCTGTGACTGGATTTTCATCATTCCTGCACCAGTTTCTCCAACTGGAAAAGATTCCAATTTATAGAAATCTCAAGATCTTTGCTTTGGGATACAATATTTTTCTGCATTAAGGGAACATGGATATGCAGTAACATTGTAGCAATAAACCATTCTTCATGCTGAACATCAAACATCTAGAAAATCACCTTATCCATGAGATTCTTAAACTTTTGGTTGAATTCCCATACAAACTCAATTGACAATTGATTGATTTATTCTAATTCCATGATACATTGTGACTCAAACTTGGGTTTCTTGAATTATTATATCAATCCAGTCCATATTCTATCTAATGAATTATGAGGGATTCCCGCGGGAACTAAAGGTTGTGCTCATCTAGGCCCTTTTAATAGCATCATCCTGGACTTGTCACACTATCTAGACAACTTCACATAAGAACCGATGTTTCTTAGGGTCTTCTAACCCAATCCCATTGAATATAGGTAAATTTATGTCACTCCCAGACATTCTATGTACTTGGGGTATTGCTGAATTTGAATTAAACGTTCCACCATTAGGAACTCCATGACTACTATATAGACTATTACTATTACTATGATTTGAAAAGTCACACTTTGGCACACTTTTGGGTCTTACCTCAGATGTTGGAGATGTATGCGGGGTTGTAGGTATGTCGTAGTCTTGGTTTGGATCTAGTGCTTCCTCTTTACCTTCATAGATAATCCAATATTCCTCCTCTACGTCACAAGATTCTCCATCAAGATGTGGTGCCAAATCATATTCCCTTCTTTTTTCCACGCTGCAACTTCCTCTTCTTGTTATAGTTTTTCTTCTCTTTCCCAACCGAAATATTCTTCCATTCCTTAGGCGGCCACCCTCTTTCTCATTGTCACTGTCGACTGAGAATATATCATCTTTCTCACTCCATCTTGTCCAAGCCTTTCTTGCAACATCGCCTAGGTCCTCCATGCATAATGGTTTACTCATCGGATTCCATCCTCAGGATCCTTTTTCACATACCAACATTTTTGTCCACGGTTTTAACGATTTCAGGTATCGACCTTGAGGTTCTTGGTAGAACTCTCTTTGTGTCTCATTGTATGATTTTATAGTGTCGATTGAAATATTAGTAAATATTCCTCCAAAATGATATCAACCTAGATATCAACAACCCTAGAGATAATATTAATGACTCTTTCCAATCGTTGGATTAGCCAAGGAGTCCACTCTGTGGGTTCTCCACCTTGAAATATTTTCCTCTTAGTTGCTAGATTCACAAACCATTCATACAATAGAATAGGAAATTCACTAAAGAAAATCTCATGAATATATGAGTAAATATACCTCTTTAACCATTTAGTCGGATTTAGTCACGATCCCTTACTTTCTTCTTGTGCAAATCCTATCACTTTATAGTCCACCCAATTTTAGATCTCTCACTTTGTTAGGTGCCAAAACATGTCCCCTTCATAATGATTTAGGTCCCGACAACATAACTATTTTTTGGCATCGATTCAATTGACCCAGGTTCAATTTTCCCTACACATCCAATAAAACCCAAGGCACCAGATCGACAGAGTATAACTCCGTCTCCAACACCTGCAATGCAAGTGAGTTCTCACTAGAGATACCTATTGGGACTTCAAGAAATAATATTTTTCAGTTATGGAAGGGGATTTATTCATGGTAACATTAACATCCCACTCGGCTGAAGTGGAGAGATGGACAACCATCGACACATACACCACATGTAAAGCAGATCGATCTATCGAAACATACACAACATATAAAATATAGATACCTAAATCTTGTCTACCATCATTTCTATCAACATTCCATAGTATTATATCAATATTAGTTGTGAAAAACTCATAAATATTCATACATAGTATAAACAAACATCATAGACACATAGATTTAATGTGGCAACCCATACGAGAAAAACCATAAAAGCACTCTTCATCTGACATGAGTAATATTTAGAATGCTTTTGGTCTACACAAATAGCATGTATACATATCTCAATATCTTCTCACAATGAATGAATTTCTTTTGTATTTCTCATGCTCTCATGTCTATCTCTTTTTTCATTTCTTGTCATTCGCCATATCGTCGTCCCATCGTGGCCTTCTTAAACTCCATCTTATTCTTATTCCTCTCATTTTATTCTTATGATTGCATTAATCATATAGGCGTCTATGTATTATATTTAATCTTCATAGTCTTCCACACACAACTTATGGATTGACCTTATATACTTTTCACAACTCTTCTTCTAACCGTCGACTAGTTTTCAACTAACAGTTGGTCGGTTCTCTAACTAACCTATGAAATCCCTTTTACATTTATAAAAGGTGTTATCAACCTAGTTTAAATTCATGCCCATTCCCAAAATATACTACTTGCATAACTTAACTCACTATTTACATTTAGTGTTTCCTAAAAAACCAGTCGAATTCCCAGATTCGAATTACTCTCTCCTTCTCTGTTGCGGCCTTGCTAACCTTGCAATTGAATTCTTCAAACTTCTGACCAAAATTTTGATGTATTTTCCTAGGACCAACAATCATCTAGCACAAGATTCAATAGTGAAACATAAAAATCCTATATATCATTGGATGACTTACCCATTTCTAATTTAGATGAAATGAGGTCGTAGGGCACCTATAGTTTTCTTAGCCACAAACCTTTATTTTCCAAGCTTTCTCTTCAGTTCGTAGTTGATAGGAAAGTGTGTGTCAATGAGGGACTTGACAGATCTAGCAATGATGAATGTACTACTGCAAATGGCACTCACAATCATGTATGCAATCATACTTATTTTCAGTCCCATTGACCATGGTTTATGACAACAACAAGAATATGCATTGAATACATATAAACATCATAAGGAGGACAATCTGTATAATAGGAATCTAGTGGGAATTCATTCATGATGAATTAGCAATTTTTTGTCTTTTCTTTGGATGTGAAAGTAGGAAATATTTGAAAATATCACTCAATACACAATAGACAATTTTCAATATGCAACATATAGAATGAGTGTATGTTATACCAAAAAGATATGTATAAGGTAAAACTATTGCAAATGATCAGGTTCAAACACAATGTAAAGCAAAATTACTTGTTTCCTTAATTCTATTCAAAATGTAATCGATAAACAACTCCTTCCTTGTAGCTATTGATTTTATTGCACAAGCCACACCTTTATTTAAATTATGCTCGTAAATATATATAGATTCTCTTTTATTTTGATTCTTTTCTTTCATTTATTTATAACTTGCATAAATTTTGTATCTGTATATACTCGATAGATATTGAATCATCCATAACCAATGTTTATAATTGTATGTTGGGATAACATTGCCCATGAGTTCAACTTCACAATTGTATGTAATGTTTACACCATCGATTAAAAAGAGACACAATCCATGTAAACTAGATAAAGTAGCTTGATATGCTCTTCCAACATTGAGACACAATTAAATGTCCAAATTAGAAAGTGGTTTTGGTTCATAATTCTTCACATAATGTGTGTATCTCAATTAAAATTCCTTATCATCCTCTGTATCATTGTCATAGAATCACGCCCCTCCTTTATCATGAAACACATCCATTCATTTTTATTTATTTTTAATGATATTGCCACTTCTAGTGGTGTAACTTAACTTATGATTTGACATTTCCCCTTCTCCTTTCTCTTTATAACTACCATCACTATTTGAATCAATATCTAACAAATATATATTTAGTTCTTCCTATCCATCACGTTTTTGTTAAATTCATAACAACGGAAGAAATAAAAAATTGAATGACTCATAAGGTAGTTACAACAATTTTATGTACCATCTATACCACTCTCTAAGTCCATGCATAAAGAGAAATACAACTTAAAAACACATGTTAATGTCCAAATGAAAGAATTTGTTTTGGTTCCCATGTTTTGACTATATGTTTGTAGCTTAAGTGCACCTTGAGGTCATATTGAATAAATTCTATGTTTTTAATATGCAAGAGGTATGCTACAACAACTCAATATGGAGGCTAAAAAGAGGTTAAAAATCACAAATTACAAATGTAAAAGGCTTAGAATTCATGGTAATGAGCTCATCCAATGTGGTAGTTAATAGTCATAGTGTATTAGAGTGTTAGGGTGTTGAGTATAAATGTCCCTACTCTTCTAGATACAATAATGGCTTTGACGAAAGAATTGGTTTTCAACATTCTTACCTTGATTTGGATTTATGAACTCATATTTGAGATGTAAATATTTCATAAAAGGTACATTTAGGGTCCATGGGCTATGAATAGGGTTGGAAACCACTATATGATCCCTATAAATATAATTTTTGGCCACAAGTGAAATATGGGTGCCATTATGAGTTTTTTCACATCACATATGGATCACCACTGTTCTCATGGATTGGGAATGGGAATCAAGGTAATGGGATCTAAATTAGATTTAATTATGGCTAATGGGCCATGCATAGGGACAAAATAATATTACATGTCCTATAAATACAATAATTAGCGTGCATGTTGAATATGCATGAAATTACTAGTTTTTACTTCCTAGAATGTTAGGAACTAAATAAACATTCTAGGGATCATGGACCATGACCATGAACTTGAACTATCACATATAAAGTATAAAATAAATTCTTGTCCTAAAAGTGTCATATATATGCAATTACGAGGTTTGGTACACTATTTATAGTCTTTTTCGGACCTAATGATGGCACGAGGATGAAAAACATCATTGTCCACACATGTAGATGATTTTATGGATTATGGATGATGTACAAGGTCCTATACCATTTGTGATCCAAAGAAATTGTACTCAAAACATGAACCAGAACCTAAGATATGCTTCTAACTTCTCATCATCCAAGCAAAAAATGACCTCTTTCAACAACTATATTAATTCTATTTAAGATATTAAATAGGATTGTAAATTTATCAATAAAATGATTTACAAGACATATAAGAAAATAGATAATACTGATACTACTTCAAAACACATAAAGAGTGTGAATGTACTCATATTTTTGGTGTAAGGATAAAACCCAAAAAATGTGCATATTTATCTTCATTAGCTTTGGGCACAATCCATATAAATATCTTGTACATGGATACACTTCCTCAAACTATCATGGGAAAATATATATGCACTAAAAATGACTTTAGAATTATATGAACTCGACTATTCATGATATATACAATCTTGGTCATCACAAAAATTAACACAATCTTGCATACATAGACAGTGGAAGATTGATTGTTATTGTAGGAATATATTAAACCCACTCACAACTTAGGATAAAATAATTAATCATTATTTGATTAATTATTCACCCACTAGCTTAATTAGTTGGCATCCACTTGCACCTTAAAGTCAATACATGCCATCTATATCCTAGGAATGGTTTATTTCCATTTCTAGGTTGATATTGACCACCTTTTGACCATCCAGAATTAGTATATAGGAATTTATAGCAGATTCTTCTTTATTCTGCTTTTTCTTCTTTTCCTGCTTTTCTATGGATAAGATAAAAGCTAGTCAACTAGGAAACTGAGAGCTTTTGTTTCCAACCCATACTCCATTAGTTTTTCTCCATTTTCTAGGATTAGCATGTTATTTCCATCTCCTTGAAAACTCACTCATGCTTTTTCCAACTCGTGAGGCCATTGATAGATTTAGTAAGTGCTTTATCCACCTATGGGGGTTTTGCTATATTTTGGTAAGTCAGCCTTTTTGAGCTTTATGAATTGTTTCCATACAATTTGATTTTCCTATGAGGGATGTACTATTTATGTACACTATTATTCATCATTATTCAATGGAAGGATACACACCAATATTCATCTCTTCATTCATGTGATTCAGTCTCTTTTCTTCTCTCTATTTTTCCTGTGTATGCTTGTGAGAATTCATAGTAGCAAGATCTATTTCCTGTGATTCTTCTTAGCATCATTGCACATAGCATTGATATATTATTTATACATGGTATCAGAGCTACAAGGTTTATCAAGTAGGAGCGCTTCCAGTCTCCTATCCCTCTCTAAAGAAGAGCTTGTCTAGCTTACAAGATTTTCTCCTAGTTTGTTTTGCAGGTTGTAGAGAGTATCTCTTAGAGCATATCAACAAATTCAATATGGATTCAAAATTTCCTCTACTATCTCCTTTCAACTATGCTGATTGGAAGCCAAAGATGAGTGCATACTTGAAGAGGCAATGTCTCTTTGATGTCTCCATTGGTGCATTGAGTGAACCTGAGTCTTATGAAGAGAAGATTGATTGGATAAATAATTGTGATAGAGATTATGGAATTATGTGTTTGGGAATGTCTCCAAACATATATCATCTCATATATTCTGTTGAATTTCCATTTGAGCTTTGGAAAATTTTGGACAAAGCTTTTGGTTTGCAGGAAATTGAAGATGAAGCATGGAGTGAACCTAGCATCTCCTCTTGTTCTCTCTCTCAAGATTTCTTGGCCTCTACATTCTCTGATGAAGTTGATCATGATGAAGAAGTTTCTCATATAGTTCATGTTGCTGCTACCCTCATTGATTCGAATGCTTCCTCCTTCAATGAAGAAGAAAATATTGAAGAGCCATATTTTTCTGTGTCTCTTGAAGGTGATTTTTCTTCTTGTAATACTATTGATGAAAAAGAAGTAACATATGGAGCTGCTGATGATATTGATTATGATCCTATAACCCATTCATTGTTCTCTCAATCTCCTATCTTATATTCTGAGATCTATGTGCCAGATTCTTTACACCTCTTGCATACCTCTCTCGTTGATGGTGCCCAACCCAGTGACTTACAGGATGTTTTCTTAGCCACATCAAGCCTTATTTGTGTCATACAAATTACCTTACTTGATCTCATGTGCTTCAGCATATCCTCCTTTGTTCTTGGCATCAATACTCAGAGCCTTCTTGAAGATTTTGAACATCTCCTTATTTCCTCCTTTCATACAGAGGATTCATTACCAGTGTATTCCCATGAGTCTATTGATATGCTTATATGTGATCCTTTGGATTCTGATTTAGAAGAATATTTGCAGGTTGATACACATATAATACCACCATACATACCATATACCATACCTCTGAATAATCCAAAGACTATACAAATCCCAAGCTCACTAGTTGATTCCTCATTGGTCTTTTATGCAGTGATATTTATCTTACATGATTCGAAGTATTTCCTAACTTTCAGTGGCTGGTTATCCATGACCTTAATCATATATGGACTGATATTAAACATTTTTGGATCTGTTCTAAACACTTATGGTTCAGATCTTATTCCCATCCATCATTCATATTTTTACACCTATCAGTTTTCCCCAGTTGCTCATAATTTTCCTAGTCGAGCCCTATATCCTCATGGAGCCATTGAAGCCTTTATCCATGCTGTTCCATATGCTAATATTTCTGATATATCAGAGTTTTATCAGCCTCATATCAGATCTATACAGGTGCTACATCATATTGGAAGATTGACATGTGATTCACATCACAAATTTGCAGCTATTCAGGGAATTGGGTGTGAAATAAATTGCCTTATTTTTTGTACTCTTTGGAAAGGAGTATGCACAGATCTCTTTTCCATTTCAGATTATGTTTGTAGATCAAATTTTGACAGTAGAAAGAATCATTCATATAATGTTCCTACTTCATCATTTGATGAGATACAAGGAGTCTCTCATCTTCCTTCTTGCAGGTTCTACACTCCAACGCATGATCATGGAGTTCATGATTTCTTCAACAAGTCCTTCATCCAGAAGCAGTTCAGTCAACTCATTAAAGTGAAGATGAAGATATTTTGAAGACATATTTCAAATTCTATGCCTTTTCCTATCTTGAGGGAGGATTTCCCCATGTGGTTTTGCCTCTTTCCTCACTTTTCTGGACATAATAATTGTTAAAGGGTGACCATAGCCTTGTTGCTGGGCCGTATATGCATCCATATGCATCCATATTTTTTGTCATACCATCATAAAGTCATACTTATAGGGGGGTGTAGGAATATATTAAACCCACTCACAACTTAGGATAAAATAATTAATCATTATTTGATTAATTATTCACCCACTAGCTTAGTTAGTTGGCATCCACTTGCACCTTAAAGTCAATACATGCCATCTATATCCTAGGAATGATTTATTTGCAATTATGGGTTGATATTGACCACCTTTTGACCATCCAGAATTAGTATACAGGACTTTACAGCAGATTCTGCTTTATTCTGGTTTTTTTGCTTTTCCTGCTTTTCTATGGATAAGATAAAAGCTAGTCAACTAGGAAACTGGGAGCTTTTGTTTCCAACCCATCCTCCATTAGTTTTTCTCCATTTTCTAGGATTAGCATGTTATTTTCACCTCCTTGAAAACTCACACATGCTTTTTCCAACTCGTGAGGTCCTTGATAGATTTAGTAAGTGCTTTATCCACCTATGGGGGTTTTGCTATGTTTTGGTAAGTCAGCCTTTTTGAGATTTATGAGTTGTTTCCATACAATTCGATTTTCCTATGAGGGATGCACTATTTATGTACACTATTATTCATCATTATTCAATGGAAGGATACACACCAATATTCATCTCTTCATTCATGTGATTCAGTCTCTTTTCTTCTCTATTTTTCTTGTGTATGTTTGTGAGAATTCTTAGTAGCAAGATCTATTTCCTGTGCTTCTTCTTAGCATCATTACACATAGCGATGATGATGATGACATCACCATTTCCATCAACCTCATTGATGTCATATAATCACATTATCATCGTCATCACCATCACCATCAACATGATTTGCATATCATTATCATCGTTATCATCCTCATCTTCATCCTCATCATCATTGTCCCCTTATTCATCATCATCATCATGTTTAGTATCAAAGTTTATAGGTGTATATGCTTAAGGGTCATCGTCATCGTAATATAATGACATCATCCTTCTCATCCTCTTCATCATCCTCATCATCAATTTCATCATCATCATCATGATCATCATAATAACCATCATCATCATTGTCATCTTCATCATCAACTTATTCATCATCACCACCATTAAAATCATTATCATCATCATCGTCATTGTCTTCATTCTTCTCCTCCTCCTCAACATCCCCATCATCACAATACAATCACATCATTGTCATCACTATCCTAATTGTCATCATCAATATCAACATTGTCTTCATCACCATCCTCATCATCCTCATCTCATCATCATTGTGATATAATGGCATCATTGTCATTGTATGCACCACCATCCTCATCATCATCATCGTCGTCGTCGTCATCGTCGTCGTTGTTGTCTTCATCATCCTCCTCCTTCTCAATAACATCATCATCATAATATAATCACATCATCATCATCATCATCATCATCACAATCCTGATCCCGATCCTAATCATCATCATAATTTTAATAATACAATCACATCATCATTGCCAATGTCACCATCATCATCATCCTCATTCTTATCATCATCATCACATTGTTATAATCATCATCGTCATTGTCATCACCACCATAATCACCATCATCATTGTGGTCATCCTCATTGTCATCTTCATCACCATTACTATAACAAGGATTTCTCCCTTGCTACGTGCAAAAGCACCAACCTTACGTCAATAGGAGAAATCCTTGTTACAGTACTGGAGATGAAGATGACAATGTGGAGAAATCCTTGTTACAGTACTGGAGATACATGGAAGCGCAACAATGGGGGCTTTCGAACACTGTCGCCAACGAAACCCAGAAATCACAAGGGACATGAAACTGTGTGCGTCCCATATTAGACTCACCAATGTGCTAGAGTCGGGTGGAAACCAGGGTCTTTGACCAAATACTAAATCAACCAATACCCTGTACAAATCTCAATGGTGCGATGATGTAGCTGAAGTCGAGAACGTGAGGAAAAACCATCCCAAGAGGCACTAATGAATCCTCTCAAGTGGTCCAAGGAACTCATCAATGAGGTGGATGAAACCAGGATGCAGGGACCTTTGGGTCTATCCTCTAGAATAGATGTGTTGATGTCGACAGAGGAATACCTACAACTAATCAAGGAAATGATGTGTCCTTGACTAGAAGCATGAGGGTGATAACCAAAGATGTGGACAAATCTGGGGACTGGCACACATAATGGGGGAATAGGGGTAGGGGGAGTACAGGGGACTCAAACTTCCTTTGTTCAGAGTAATGACGATAGGGCTTACCTGGAAGCAAATGAAACTGACTCATGGGAGAGGGAGCATATCTGTAATACTAAGAAGATAATTGCAAATGGGAAATACTGAGGGAAGTAATTGGACTAGTGATATCCAAGGGATCCAAGGAAGACTCATCAAAAAATACTATGAACAAAGGAGACCTAATGGGGGAAAGTTGCTGAACTGTGATATATGGGGTGGCGTCTAAAGACACTGTTATGACACGATCTCGTGGATTTTTAGCGAGCTTGAGAAAGAAAATACTCGATGGTATTTTCAATTTTAGAGAGTTTGAAAACAGGAATAAGACTTCAGTGTGGTCTATTTTTCATGTGTAGTCTCCTAATACCGAAAAGGGATAAAAGTGTACAAAGGACAGCTCTCCCAACCTTTGGGGAAGGAATAATTCTTTACCGTTGGTAGTCCAATCAGGCAGGAAAAGGTTAAACCTATACTGATTGGATGGTCATTCAAATAATTTTACGAGCATGAACAAAACCAAGTTTGCTTGGAAATCATTTCTTGATGAGAAGGATGGAAAAGTTGAAGACAACCCGCGATGAGCTTTTTCGTAAAGTATGGTCCCAATGTTCAAGAAAGCATAAAAGGATACAAAGGGAAATGTTCTTGGCTTGAGTTTGCTAAGATGGTCCTTTTGTTATGATAGTCTACATAGTCCAAAATAGGAGATAAACGAGGCTACATAGACACCCTTTAAAATAATTTAACGAGTGTGAAAGGAAGAAAGCATGCTCGATAATCTTTTATTTCTTTTAGGAGTCAGAAAAGAGCTTAATAGAAACTTTGTAATGGTCAATCAAGCAAGGGGGAAGTGGTCGATATATGGAAAGAGGTTATGTTGTGAACATGGCTGATGGGAATAAATGCATAACACTAATGGGTCCCCCTTGTGAGATGATGGATGGTGGTAAATATGGCCATCTGTGCAGTATGGATGGAGCGGATGGCTTGTGAACATGCCAATACATACAAAGGGAGATTTGCGTGATGGAACACAAATCATGGTGACTTCCGAGAACTGGCCCAAAAAATCATAGTGAGAGCACGAGACAAGGGTCTCGTCAAAAGGTAGAGGACAAAAAACCAAAATCGATGGTGCAAATGACGTCTCAAACAGACTCCAGATGACTCTGACTAGTAGATAGTGATGTTTCCCCTGGTGCAGTGGTGCATGGGGAAAAATTAGAACAAATGGAGGCCTATGGGTACAGAGCTAGCTCAGCGTACAAGCTGTGATTTGCATGGTGGTACACAAATCAAATTGACTCCAAGAAATAGCTCAAAGAAAGTAGGGAGGGAGTCAATCTAGTACAGGTAATCTCTTCACCCAGGAGCTTTATGCACAGTAGTGGTAGCTTCCTATCCTCATAGAGGATGATCCTTACGTGATCATGGATTACCGAGGACATCCTAGAGATGCCTTGACCTCCAGTACAGGTCTAGGGAACTGATGGTATGCTAGCATGGTGGTAGCTATATCATATGTGTGGCATACTGTGTGCATGTGCAGACATGGGACCACACCCTACAGTGGGGAACCAATGGCATAGGGGCAGGGAGGATGTGTTAGATCGACCCGCTCACGTGAAAATGATGCAACGAAGTTCTACAATGGAATCACTGCAACTAGAAATCAATCAACTAGTAGAAGGGATCACCAAATTGTGCCAAAAAATGATGCAAAATAAAAAAGAAAAACTGTGACAGAAGTGTACTTATGGTGACGTCAGGCATAGAACCTCTGACGAAGGAAATTGGCCTTGCCGTGGAGACTGTACAATTGGCACAGAATATGTGGGGGGTGAATATTAAAAATAACTAGAAACTTTAAAGGATCAACCTTAATCCCTCTATTATATATGATGAATCCAAGTAAACACCCAGCTAGGACACAAAACACGCACTTGAGAGGGTTCAAGCAAACGTTGTATTTGTGACATCGCAGGAAGACTTGTCATAAGTTGTCTAGATGTTGGGAACGCTTCCAAGAGCGAGCCGTGAGGTCGTTTAGGTAGACCAAAATAATATGGATAAGGTCATGGAAGCAGTACATCATGCCCGTTGAAAAGTGGCTCCATCATTTTTAAGACCGAATGGCATGACTTGATACGCAAATCTGCCCCAAGGGGTTGTGAAAGCAGTCTTGTACCGGTCTTCTTTCCGAATATGAATTTGGTTAACCTAAAAAAAACATCCATGAACGGAAAGATTTCACATCCGACATAGGTGTCAATGATATGGTCAATGAATGGAGTGGTGAGATTGTCCTTGGGGTAGGCCAAGTTCAAATCATGAAATTCAATACAGACACGAATGGTACCCTATTTTTTATTAATGAGAAAAGGATTGGAAACCCAAGTGGTATACGCGATGGGGTATATGAAACATGCTTTACGCAGTTTATCGATATCAACCTTTACAACAGGATCCTTTGCGGGGTGAATGGGTCTTTTTTTTTTGGCATATAGGCGAAACATCATGCCAAGTATAGATATGATGTTTGAAGATGGATAGATCAAGCCCAGGAATCCCAGTATAGGACCAAGCGAAAACATCACGAAACTCCTGAAAAAGTGCTTTGTAGGAAGCCACTTCTTTAGGGGAGCAAGAGGCTCCAAGTGTAATGTCTTCAACTACCTGAGGTTTGGTTGATATGTTGACCTTAATGATTGGTGAAATTTTAGCCATATTACCCTCTTCAAAGGTGTCAGGTGCCGAAATGGGGTTATTGAACAAGTCAATTTTTCCAGGGAAGAAGTCTTTGGATTTAACTCAGTACTGATCCGATGATGAAAGAGGTTCATCGAGAATAAATAATGAGCGATGATGCATATCATCCCAAGGTTAATCAGGAGCTGAAAGAGCTTCAAGGCTTTCCTCATCATTGTTAAAACAATGCATAGATAGATCGAAGGGATCCTCTATGTCTGAGGGAATGGAAGGACTAGCGGAACTAGAGATCATGTATATGGTGTTGGATGTGTCCAAGGAGGAAAAAAGAGGGTGGATATCCTCAAGAACATTGATGTCGAACTCACGAGAGTGTTTCCGAAGGTCACGGAGGGTTTATCGATACTTAGGAAAGTCAGGGAAATGGTGACAGTAGTGACTGTACAAGCCAAAAATTGCACAAGGGTGGTTGGTTCGCAATGACTCATTCTTAAACGTCGGTGTATCTGGGACGTTGAATACTAGAGTGCCATCGGATGTATCCATAGCGTCCATGTGGGTGTGAAGGATAAGCAAATATAGACAATTTTGAGTTGCATGGCCTTTGATATCGCACAATGCGAAAGAAGGAGCCGGGCGAGGTTCAGTCGTTTCTTTGGCGTCCTTGCCCCTAGTTTTCTTTGGAGGAGGAGGGGAAGGATTGGAGATGGGAGGAGTCTTTGATGGACTAGGAAGTGGGTTTGACACCATCTCAATGGGTTGTATAGGAGTCAACACAACCTGGGGAGTTAGGGGTGGGGTTAGTTGTTCGAGGTACCACACAGGAATTCCTAGCGTAAAATTGGGTAGGTTTAGAGTAGCCATGACAGGATTGCTCACGATGCCATATGGTGGAAATAGGAAGGGAATTATGTATATCAGGAATGAACCCCAATAGTTCCTTGGTGACTAATGTTGAGGTTGTGATTTGGTCGGAATGGTACTGGATGTGATGGTACACAAATTTGAAACTTCAGTCAATGTAGGCGGAGGGGGTAAGGACAAAAAGGTGTCCATCATAGGAGTGTTTGAAAATAGGCTCGGGCCAACAAAATACAAGGATGGAATGGACATGCTATCAATGGTGGAGCTAATATTCAGAAGGACATGTTTCGACGTGGCTGACCCCTTAGGATCGTATTAAGTCAACTGGTCGACAGTCATGATCTTCCCATCATGAGGGAACATCAGTAGTTGAAAGACGGTAAAGGCCGCGACTCGCATGGCATACATGCAGCTACATCCTAGGAGGAGGTTATAGTCAAGTTGGGCATTGAAAACCTCAATGTTGATCAACACCATTTTACCAGCTAGCTCAACAGGGACCCTCGTTAGAATCCCCTGTGGATGAGTGGAGCGATCATCATAGGCATTGAGAGTGGTGGTAGAAGGTTGAAGGGTAGGGGACACAAGTTTCTACCAAATGGTGGTCGATATGACACAGGTGGAGGCCCCTTCATCAATGATGCATTGATGTAGGAACAAATTCTGAATTTAGATCGGAACTTAGAAGGCGACGGTAGATGGCATCCTAGGTTCCCCTTGATCCAAGTCGAAGGTAATCAAACTAGAATCAGAGCAATAAATGACACCTAGTATGGACAACAATGCTTTACACTCTGTTGGGAAAGTTTTCAGCACTTCCAAAGTAGACATGGTTGTAGGATACTGGCCCAAGTCGTCAACTATGTTGTAGTTGAGGGAAGCTCTGACAGTAGCATTGTTTGCGACCCAACACATAGGGAACCGTGGGGAATTGGTCGCCCCCTGTGCGGGGATCTCGGTAAGTGTAGATACATGTCGGTATTGGTATAGGTAGACATCATTAATGGGTCAATGATTTCTACGGTGGATCCATATTGGTTGCGCTGAGTATGAAGGTTGAATTCAGATGACAATGTCCTGAGGTGATGGAAACCAACCTCAGCAGGTGGGGCCGCAGTGGGAGCTACGGGGGAAGGTAGGGCCAAGGGTTGGGTTGCAACCATCCCTTGGTGTGGTAGGGGGTTTTGGAGTATCATGGGAAGAGGAACTCATGGTGCTGGGTTTGGTTGAGATGGATCAGCCACGTTCGAATCACGTTGTTGGTCATTCTGTAGGAGTTGCTTAATGTGAGCCATGTGAGGACACAGATGAGTGTAATGATCGTAGGTGTTCCAGATAGAACATGGATGGTTGGTCTGTAACTGTGGACTCTTCCCCGATCAATTAGGATGCTAGGGTTTCTATGTAGGCAGGTCGACACCATTATTGTTTGTAGGGTTGGCCTATTGAGTGCCTCCTTGGGGTTGATTATTGCCTTGGTTTTTCCTCACTTATTCTTACCTTGCCCTTGTTGGTTATTGGGGGAAGGTTGATTTCGAAAGTTTTACTGAGCATAAAAATATAATGTAGAGACTGGAGGAGTTGGGGCCGGAGTTGAAGTGGGTTGCACGGGTGGTGCATAATAGACTAGGGAAGATGGAGGGGCTAAAAACCCAGACGCTTGGCTAGAACATGATTGTGCCGAACAAGTCGACCCATGGATGTGATGTGTTGGTGCAAGAGGCGCATAGGAGGTGGTGGCTTTAGATTGAGCCATCATACGTGAGTAATTGGGGGTGAAATTGGCTTGGGAAACACGATGGATGATACCCAGGTGTGGTGGCATCATGGGAGAGGCTGTGTAGAACTGGGTATGCTACATGATAGAGCTAATGACTCCATCAACAGTGTGGGATGCCCCTAGGTGTGTCATGACAAGAGGTGTTGACTCGAGGAGCATATGGTATGATGGTGTATAAATACCCAGACTGGGTGTAGATTAAGTCAAACTGCTGAGCCTTTAAGATGGCCTCCTCCTCAGATTATGGTTGTTCAGAGGCAGCATCCTTGGCTATGGGTGGGAGTAAGGTTTTCAAAAACCAGTCAAGGAAGATCCTATTATCCAATTGGATCTTGTACAAGCTACGTCTACATCACCACTCATGGATATGATATGTGATGTGGGTAGTTGTGGCTTGATGATAGGATAAAAATATTTCCACTCCCTCATCATATCAGACAACTAGTTGAAATTATTGGAGGAACATGGAGAAAAGTGAGGAGAAATTGGGGTAAGTGGAATGAGGCAACTCGATGTACCATTTGGTTGCAACACCTGTAAGTGTGCGCTGGAACAACATTAATCTAACGGAGTCATCCACAATGTTGTTTGAAGAACACCATAAGTGGAAAGACATGATATGGTTTTGGGGTCCTCTCTTGCCTTTCCCTTAAACTTTCGGATGTCTGAGGGAAGTTTTGTAGGCATGGGAGGCCAGTGTAACTGTTGTAGCTGTAACTATTTCCCAAATTTTTAAAAATTTTGGACCCTCCTTTTAATTTTATCTTGCCTAGATTTGTTTGGGATTGGTGAACTCTGTTGTTCCTCTGCTACAAGTTTGGATCTTTTGAGGTTGAATTGAGGTAAATTGTTTACCATTGTCGGAAGTTGAATGATTATCTTTTTTCCAGTTGATGCTTTTGATTGTGAAGTTGAAATTGATGGCCTTTTTATTTAAAAATGATTTCCAGTATCGCTGTCAGAAGTTTATTTATGTCTGGATCGAGGCAGTAGTTCTCTACGTAGCCACCATTGCGGAGGGTAAGTAATGAACTTCACAATGGACAGTCCTTAGTTTCACTGATGCGCTTTTATTTCATTTTTCTTTGGACTGTCGGCATCTTTATTTTATCGCAGTCGGAGCATTAGCCTTCTATATCACCGCTGTTTCAGAGGACAGATAGAGAACGGGCCGATGGATAGTTTTTCTTTCGCTGATTACGTGGTTTTATTGGTTCAAACTTTTTTCTTTGATATGATTTTTTGTTTTCGCTATCGGAATGTTTTGGCTAAGTGTTCAAGTTCTAGTCTCGAGAAACACCGCCATTTCAGAGGCCTTGTTGTTTATCTCACCGACACTACGGGGCTGCTTAGTTTTAAACTCACCAATCCATAGTCATTAAAGTTTTCGATCGTCGAAGTTTTCATTGGATTGCGGAAGCCGTAGTTCGATTGTCTCCCGTTGTTGCGGCTGTGTAGTACACTATCTCTTCAACGGTTAGTTGGTTCATCTACCGAAACAATACTGGTTAGTCCTCAGAGCCTCTGATCTTCGATGTTTTCGGTTGGTCGCAGAGCCCATATTTTTTCCATCGCCCACCGTTGCAGCTCCTTAATTAACTAATCGTCCGATGTTGTAGTGGTTCTGATGTCCGATGCTGCAGTTTTTAGTGTTTTATTTTGTTGTCGTTTTATTTTTTTGCAAAACCCTTAGTCTGTATGGTTTCCGTCGTTGCGGCTCCTTGGTGAACTAATCACCCAATGCTTAGTTATTTCGCTCATCAATGAAGGTTTTTTTTTCTGCTGACATTTTTCATCAAGAGGTCTATATATTGGGGTGGGTTATTATTTTATTATTACCCTTGTGAACTTGTGTCTGCTCCGTCTTCGCTGTTCAAACTCTACCAACGTGCTTAGCTGTCGAGATTTCGTTCGTTTGAAGCACTGCCATGGAATTTTTGGACCTTCCCATCAACTGCACAGCTTGCTTTCCAGGTATCCCAACCATGGTTTCTCATTTCTCTTGATTTTATTTGGTGTTTTGGGAACTAAGGTCTACTCTTGGTTAGGTTTTCCCGCTTTTGTGTAGTAGCCATTTATTTTGAGTATGTATCCTTGTGATGTAAGGCATCGGTTAGATGGATAGTTTCTTTGACAGTAGGGGTTTTTGTGAACCTGGGTTTAGAGCCATTATGGTTTTTTTATTCATGCCTGAAAGGTTAGGTAGTTGGTGCAGACAAGTATTACGCTGTCTGCACCAACTATTTCGGGGTTGCTTATGGCCATCTAGGGGGGGGGGGAGTTTTAGTATTTGTTTCATCGGAGGGTTTGTTTTTCGATCAGGATGGGATTTTCGCTTTTTTTCAATCACCGGATAGGGCCTCATTTTTTTCGAAGACTAGCCTCACCGATAGAGTGGTTCATTTTTAGCGAGGAGTTTGAATGCAGTTCGGTTTAAGTGATGCATTGTTAATCACGGTTATGCTTAGTTGCATATGGACTTAGAATTTTTTAGACCCAGCTTGCAGAAGTTCCTTTTTCCTACTATTTTCTATTATGCATTAATATTCTGATAGTTTATTTGTTAAGAATGCANTTTTCTTCATTCTTAGAACACTAACTAAAAGCTCCAATGGTCTAAGAACATGTTTGGTTTATGACAGGGTAACTTCTTCAAAGGAGATATGTCTAAAAGAAAAAAGAAGAAGGCTCCTATTGCTGAGGGAGAACCAGATGTGGAAATCATTACCAAGGTGGAATATATATGAAGATACCAGAGCCACCACTAGAGTAGAGCCAGATTACAAATGGGGTAAGATATATCGGATGATTTCAAATCAAGATGTGCTTGATGCAAGATTTGAAGAACTAACCATATATGCCAACATCGAGAAATCTGTTATGATGAAGGTAGCCACTAGACCTAAGCTGTTCCCATGCTCTGAGGTGATCGGCTGGATCCTGCCTAGGGCAGATGTGACCACGATGATTTTAGCAAATACTGCCAAACAAGGCTATGCTGCATATAGTCCTGGTTAAGTCTCACTGGCTTATCACCTACCTCCTGCTCAAGTATACTTAACTGAAAGTTGGCTGAAAGAGATAAATTTGGACCTGGTCGAAACGGTTAAGAGAATGATGCTACCTGGGAAGAAATTTCAAACCAGGCCATCAAGAGAATATGATACAACCACTCTCCGGACTCCTTATAGGTTTATAGCACTGATGCTAAATAGATTTTTTGGGAGAGCTCATGGTAAAAGTTTTAAACTGGGATTGATACCCATTATTTTCTATGTGGCCACTCAGGGGACCATATTCAACTAGGAAAACATAGTGTCCAATAGCCTCTCAGCCTGCATATCTTCAGCTTTGGGAGGGGTGTCATAGAAGAAGTCAGAGTTCTACATGAGCTTTATCTTAGTAGACTGTATATTATGTACTCAGTCATTTCTAGCTTTAAGGTGTAATTGGGAGAGGGACAGGACCCCTGTATACACTGGATACAAACTATTTTGGGCACATAAATATTATAGCCACTACAAAGAGATATGTGAACTCTTCATCATGCCTTTGTACACTCTGATTTTCTTAACTGAATGCAACTGCATGTCAGAGGAAGCACTCAACTTCATTGAGGAACATGGGAATTACTATTTAACTGAAGAGGGAATGTACATCAGAATGTATGGTTGCTCTAGGGCACCTTCTCTACTCCCTAGGTATGCCAATGATTATGTGGTACATAAAGAAGCAGTTAGGCAAGTATATCTTGATGGTGTAGGAAGATTCTTGTTTGAACATAAGAAGGCAGCCTCTCCTGCCATACCTTTTTGGTTGGGAAGTTACGAATTTTCAAAGGTCAAACAAACTGCAGATTTTGTACAGGAGTTGGAGCACTTTCATTTTGGGGAGATGAACTTCCATAGGAATGACTCCCAAAATAAGGTTGTAGATCATTGCAAAGAGGCAAATGTTCACTTCGAATACATAAACTTTTGGGACAAGGATGAAGAAATCTTCAGAAATGCAAAGAATATGACTGCATTGAAGAAGAGATTTAAACAAAAGATCACCATTGTGGGCGGTAAGGGAAAAACCGCATAGAAGAAAGTTGCAGAAGAAGAATCCAAAAAGAGGGAAGAGGATGCTAGGAGTCTAGCACAAGAGGTAGAGAGTTGGCTCAAGAATGAAGAAGAAGAAAGAAAGAAAGCTGTATAGGAAGCAACAAAGAAGGAAGAGGAGGAAAGAAAGAATAAGGAAGATGAAGAGATAAAGAAAAAAAAAGAAGAGAGTGAAGGTCTAAGATTAGCAGGAGCTAAGAAAAACCAACAAACTACTGACCAAATAGATACACAAGAAGCACAGTATCATATCGATTAGGGGTAGGGACAAGATAATCCTGATCCCTAGGAGCCTGCTGCAACTTCTAGCAGCACTTAGTAATAGGTTGTTTTTTTTGGTTTGAATTTGATACCTTTTATGCAGAAATAAGGAGAAGAGGTCCCTGATTTCAGCACCATCTTCTATGACAAGGAGAAGAAGAGGATTTTCAAGAGAACTGAGAAAAAGGTCGAAACAGGAGGACAATCAGCTATGATGATTATTGATAAAACTTTGGTGCATGGGATAGATGCAGATCCACGACTGACAGCCAGAGTTGGGGTGGCATTAACCCAGGCCACTGAAGACAATGTGGATAGACTTATGATAGACCTTGAGCAATCAAGGAAAAATGCAGCACAATTAAAGGAAACTTTAAAAAAGGAGAGGGATGAAGGCTATAAGTTGAAAAGAAAGTTTGAAGACATGCGGAATGAAGAGAGGACTTCAAAGGCAGAACTCCAGACTCTGCATGCAAACAAGATGACCTTAGAAGTTTCCGTGGAGAGAATAGAAAAGGATGCTCATAATAGCTTAGCAGAATTACAGAGGCTACAGCTAGAGTATCAGGTGTTGAAGACAGAGAAAAATGACCTCAAAGTATCATATGAAACTCTGAGTGCAGAAAAGACCAACTACAGAGAAAAATTGCTGATTTGGAGGCACAGAAGGCCACTATAGAAGAGAGAGAAAAGCAATTTCAAGTGCAGGTAGCAAGTTTTGAGGGATAGATTGCTTCATTAACAGCATCACTGAAGGATGCCAGTGAACATCAAACTGATATCCAGCCTTTGAAGGAGCATGTCCTAGCTCAACGAAGAAGAATTCACCAACTGCAAATGTGTATTGAAGAAGAAAGATGTAAAATCTTACAAATAGATAGCAGGTTGGAGGAAATCTTGGACACTACTTCATATTTTGTAGATAGATCTCAAGATATTTTGGAAGTCCTGGATGGAAGGATAGTAAGGATAGAAACCAATGAAGAAACCCCTGTAGAGTTACCAGCTAAAGATCGACATAGCTTAAAGCAGGATTACGACTTATTAGAGTTTGCAATAAATACTGCGGAGGAATTCAAGAAGACCGTGGAGAAAGGGAGAGGAGCCTGTACTGAATACTACAGAAGGGTACTGGTCACCTACAACAAATGCCAAGTTGTCGCAGAACAAATACTGGATGCATTGCCAGAACATGATTTGTTCATAGAACAACTACAAAGCAGGTACCAGGAAGATGAGAAGAAGATCCAACAAGTCAAGGATCTAGATGAGCAGATCCTGAAGAATGCAGTAGCTCATGCAGAAGTCAGCATCCATTTACTTGAAGATCAACTACGTTTGATTCTAGCAAGAATATAGGTGGTTAAGAATCAGGTTGCAAAGTATGAAATAAACATCCTTTTTCTTGAACCCTTAGATTTTGAAAGCATAGCAGCAGAGGCCCAGGCATGGAAAAAATTCATCAATGAACAAGCGGGGCCCTCTTCATAAAAGTGCTCTATTAAATTTTTTTTTAAATGTAATATATTGTATAATGTATGAGCACTCACTATAGGACAAGATTTTGGATTGAAACGTTGGGGAAGCCCAAAAGTCATTTTGGGGCAGCCCAAAAGTTTTTCCTTTTTGTATAAGTATAGGAGAGTTAGAAGTAAGGGGGACTTTTTCCCAGATAGATTTGTGAGATTATGTTGTAAGAAGAACTATTTCCTTTTGCAATAAGAATTACAAGTTTCCTGTTGGAGAAAGCTTGGTGGAAGATTTCAAATGTTGTGCTATGGATTTGTTGAATGTAAACTATTTCATTTTTAGCTTGTGTCCATTGACTGTGAGATTGTTCTAACTCTTTGAACCTATGCTCTTGTTATGAATGCACTCTAGTTTATTCCATGAAAGTTCCACTGTGAGTAATGAAGGCTTTCATAAACAATGATCTATCTTGTTGTTCATATATCTATTAATGTTCATGTGTTTTGAGATAAGTAACAGCTATCCGTGATTTTTCTTAATGCATGTGCAGAAATACATTACTCATTGATAAATGATAATATTGCTCCCTAGGGATAGGTTAGATAGTTAGTTTTAGTTTCTTGTTGTGTGTGATTTAGATGCGAGTGAGTTAAGATGAGAGGTAAGAACCTGCGCATCACATTGTGATCACTCCTCGTATTCTCTATCAATCTGCATTCTTAGATAGGTACTTGCATATCAAACTTTAATTCAAAAAACTAAAATATACACAGTGGACCTGGCCGTAACTGGTAAAAACCTTTATTTTGTTACTTGACCTACGGTAGTCGGACCGTAACCTAGACGGATTCCCCATACCAAATAGTAACGGGCTAGTTGGGAACGTTTACTGGGGAGAATCCCTAACTGTTGTTACCTATGATTTTTCAGGCCTCAACACCTTCCAATCTTGAAACAAAATGGGTAACAAGGGAATTTTGCAGGAAATCGGCAAGGGGGTATAACAGACAGAGTAGGCCTAGACAGAAAAATAGGTATGGACAGAGGTTTGGGACAAAGAGGTGTGTGAACTAGGCATGGAAAATAGATTGTAAACTTATAGTCGTGTTTGTTAAAGGAACATACATGATATGGGTCACACATAACAGAAAGGCAGAGGCGATCTGGATAGTGAACAACCAAGTCATGCCTAATAGAGAGTCAAACACGACTTAGTCACTCAAAAAAGGGTCAGAGGGGCAACTGGGGTCACTCTATCAACCAGGATAGGCACGATCCAACTCTTTGAGCCAGGTCATGCATATCAAGGATAAGGTCATGACCTAGGTCGTGCTTATCAAGCGAAAAGGTGCGACTGGGTCATGGCTTCGGGCCCAATAGGTGTGACTAGTGTCAAATAGGAAAAAATAAAAAAGACAGAGCCAACAGGGGCTAGGGAGGTGAGAATGGATGTAGAGAAGGTTCAGATTGGCCGTGTGGGGGCCCGATTGGTGAAAACTAAGGGTCAAAACTAGAAAAAAACATGTAGCAACCTGTAAAACAAAGATCGTTATGGAACGACTAGTGGAGTCGCCAAAACTATAACAGGGATTTCTCCCTTATTATGTGCAAAAGCACCAACCTTACTTCAATGGGACAATAAGGGAGAGTCCATGGAAAACTAAAACAAAACAAAAAATTAGTAACAAAAAACAAATATATATACGAGGGTTAAACTAAATAAAATAAAAAATAAACAAATGGTATGCCTTCTTTATGTAAAGTGGGCCATCATGGCTGTCTCAGAAGTGGTCTGCCTCTCCACAAGCTAGTTCTCCAAGTGGGTATGGAGATACTAAGTGGGAATGGTATGGCAACAGGATGGTGGAAAAATGGTGTGTGAATAATTGAGAGCAATAGGTGTCCCAGCGTACTCATGAAATGGAAATGTGAAAAAGGTATTTTGGGAGAGCCCTTCACAATGTATTTATAGAATGGATCTAAGTTTTTTTGACCCAATGTGGTAACCCATGGTATTTTCTGTTCCATGGTATTTCCCTATGGTTTTCTCTCTTTTAGGGTTTTTACACCCTTTTTAGGGTTTTGGAATCTTTTTTAGAGTTTTTGACACTTTTTTGAAGAGAGTGAAGGTAAACCATAGTAAATAATAATGTTTTAGATGATTTTTGTGGAAAATACATTTGTGAAGGTCAAAAGTAAGGGAAATATGGTAGGAATATGATGTATGTATGTGGTTTAGGCCATGCAGAGCTAGGTGAACATTTTTTTTGTGTTAACAATTACAATCATCATCATCAACATAATCATTCTCATTCTCATTCTCATTGTTGTCATCATCATAATCATCATTGTCGTCATCATAATTGAGATAAGATGAGTTGATATAAGATATGAAAGATGATTTGAGATGAGACAAGGAAAATGATACAAAGGATACTTGATTATCTCCTTGGTCCTCAGTCCTTAGTCCATGAAGGATGATTAATTATTGATTTTGAATTTGTGACTAGTCTATATTGACAAGTTCATTTCCTTTTGACACATTTCTCATCCTCATATTCCTCACTACTAACCTTTACGACTGATAAAAGGTTCTTAATATATGAAAACAACAGTAAATTGGGGTCATGGTAGAATGACCTCACTATTTTTCAATTTTGATTAATGACTATAAGTGATTCATTGAACCCATCCCATATAAGGAATGGATTTCTTAAAAACTCAAATTATATTATATGTGTAATTGAGCATTCTTCTTGGCACCAATGTTGCAATGGATGTAGTTGTAAGGACATTCCTATGGGAATTCAATATTCTCATCCATGCTTATTCTTTGTCATCCAATATTTATCTAGGCATACGTGTTGTGACTGGTGGCCCTATATCATACTAACCATTATGGACGTCGTATCCCAATTGAAGGTCAAATGGGACCTATATGACACATAAGGCCTCATCCATGCATTATAATCCCACAAAGAAAATTTTATGGCATAAGACCCAGAAGGAAAATGTTACGACATAAGACCTTAGCCTTTGACCATAGACAATGGATTTATATGTTGTAAAAATTATCCCTAGTAGACTACACTTTGAAAATCATCATCAAACCTTCATCTCATGCCAATTTTTCTCTATGTAGGTCCTACATGATTATATGAGGTCCCGAAAATGG
Source organism: Pseudotsuga menziesii (assembly GCA_001517045.1). Classification (NCBI taxonomy): domain Eukaryota; kingdom Viridiplantae; phylum Streptophyta; class Pinopsida; order Pinales; family Pinaceae; genus Pseudotsuga; species Pseudotsuga menziesii. The sequence continues at coordinate 807,148 of LPNX011179825.1, read as the reverse complement.
CATATGGTCCCCAAAGATATTTTATCAAACATAATATTATTTATGGAATTATCCATATGAAGTTTTTAACTACCCTCACGGGAAAAAACTATGCAAAATTTGCAACGAAATATAATAACCACTATGGATTAGAGATGATGGTCGCTGTAGTGGAATGTCATCTCTAATACATAAGAAATTTATAAATTTTACATCAAGAACAAAAAATGGATAATTTACAAGAAATAGTTTGAGGAGTGTTCATCAATCAAATACTTTAAACAAGCGCATAAACCTTAACTAGATTCCCTATGCAGATCTTATATGGTGTCTTTGGCCAGATGCATTGCATGTCATCCCAAAATATAAATTACATGGGGTCTAATACCATATATTGTGTCCATATACCATGGATACTATCAATATTCCCTGGTGCACCCAACGTTGAAATCACCTCCATACTAAACTCATAGACCAAATATTCCCTATTCAAGGGATGTGTGGTTTCCATGGATTTTGAACCCAATTTTCCCTCATCCCTAATAACCATCCATGTAGCGCCAAACTTTGAAGTGGCCACCATATTAAACTTGTAGGCCAAATATTATCTATTATGGAATGCATGATGGCGCAAGGGACCACACATGGTAAATGATCCCCAAACATGAATCTCATGGCTTAAGACCTTATATTTTTGTCTATGGTTCATTGCATGGGTATTGATAAGCATCTATGGTTTGATATAGCTCAAAATGGCAGGTATNAAACATGAATCTCATGGCTTAAGACCTTATATTTTTGTCTATGGTTCATTGCATGGGTATTGATAAGCATCTATGGTTTGATATAGCTCAAAATGGCAGGGATACTCACTCATAGGATAAATATTCCTATGCAGAGCTGTATGGTTATTTTGGGCACAAGTTATGGTCCATGAGCCCATAGGAAATTTTATGCTTTTAAACCATGGATTTCAACCTTGTACAATGGAACATATTCAAATAACCATCCATCATGTTCTATACCTTGACAGGATGACCATATCTTGCTTGTAGGCTAATGATTCCATATGTACGAAATGTATGATAAATTGGGGTTATGTGCATTTCCCATGGGGTCTCATGCCTAGACCTGGCCTATGCATATGTGTGGCACAAATTATTACCCACATACATAAGAGACACACCTAACCTATACACATAAGTGACAATGGTAAGTGCCTATAATTAAGTTGTGTTATGAATATAAATATTATAGTGATAAGTATTTTATTTTTTCCAAGAAAAAAACTGTATTTTTATTCAAAGTAAGAACAAAATATGCATTCTTAAGGCGCACTAACACAGTACAACAAGGTATGAATAAATATTAGGCACAAGAAAACATAAATAAAGTGTATCAAGATTAGTCACAAGTGAATCTATCATGTCTATACCATAATCTACATCCTTCGCCACAAGCACAGTAGACCTCAACAACCTTTCACAGAAAACCATCTATGACAAACCTTCATGTTTCACTAAGAATTATATTATAGGATTCCACAAATACGCTTAAAAAAATAGGTTTGACGACCAATAAGGATATCACACGTAAAATTGTAAGTACATATTTGATGAACTCTAATCACATAGGCATAGTATATTATGAACTATATTCCTCCCTAAATTCTTTAAAATAAATAATGCTAGGATTCTTAAATAGTTCCAATTTTCACAAATAGTCGACCAACATGTTTAACTCATGTAGATATTTGTAGAAATTCTATAAATGAAATAGGAGGCATTTGCTTAAAATTTCATTTCTAAAGTATGGAGAGTGATATCGAAGACATCGTGTTCACCTCTTGATACGGAGAGAAACTTCCTATGGCTTTGGGGTGTACCACAACAAACTGAATGACACCAGAAATCAATCCTTTCCCATATGCAAGAGAAATAAAGACATATAACACTAAGGGGCATGAATCGTACCTCATTCCAGATGGTTGATGTAGATTCCCATTGAGCTTTTCCAATCATGCTTGTATTCCCAATTCACTCTCAACAACAACAAACAAGACAAGCATGCTATGTATTCAAGTGTTAGACCTACTCTAGAATATATAATCAATCATGTATAAGAAAATAAATACATCCATGGATACAATATTCATATTTATGCACATGTATTGGACAGGAAATGGACATTTCTATTAATAAAAACAAAGATACAATAGTGACAACCTCTGCCGACACTTCTTCAAACATGATGAATCGAGTCCTCCACCTAAGCCTCCACCACTTCAGTCCTCCATCTCTTAATGGAAATATCACAAAGCAAAGGAAATCTTGGTAAGGGCAGCACTGTGTGCTCCAAAGGGACAAAGGGATGCAGACTCAAGAATAACAAGTGAGAGAACAATGGACTATAGTTTCCCTACTCTCAATGTTCTCCTCCTTCAATGTATCCAAGAGGCTCAATATATAGCACTCCAAATAGGAAATGGAGGGTCGATTTCGAGCATTCTTAAGGCATATGGAAGGTCAAGAGTCAAGCTATTCAAACCCATATGAGGAAAACTCCAAAAATATTTGTCTTCATGCACATTTCCTGATGTACATGGGTTTTGACTCAAAAGCAGCGTGTACACACGAGTATAGATTTAAAAGTCGTGTATAGGCATAAACATATAATTTTTGGGGAAAATAATGGAACATCAAAGTATAATATGGGAAAAGGGGGGCCAAGGAGTCTATAGAGGGACAGGGAAGTGCATAAAGATGTGATCAACCAGGTGTGGTAAGATCAGCTATAACAGATGCCCCCTAATGTGTGAGGTCAGAGGGGTAACATGATGGCCGAAATACATTATATAATCCATCCTAGAAGTGGAGTAATGAAGACCCAGGTGGAAGAACCAGCCACTCATCAATACAATACAATGATAAATATCTACATATGACTGCAAATATACATATAGCAGTCTCGGATACATAATATTACAATGGCCATGAATAGGCATGATATACAAATGTCATGTGTAGTCATCGCCACATACAATATACAATGGATCAAGATCTCCATAATGAGTGAAGATATCTAATATACACTGGAATTTTGTCACGAGAGCTTAAATATCATGAATACTGGAACGATCAAGGAGGTAGCATATGTGGAATGACACCAATATCGGAGGTCTTCTACACAAACTGCTATGAGTACATGTTCTACTATGTGAATAGTCATGTCGAGGTTGAACATTGTAATCCATCGTCTGGTTACCGGTCATTGATGTATACCATTAACAGACACAAGATCACCCACCGATAATGATAATGGGAATCAAGGTACAGAGTGCAATCTAACAAGTATGAATAGATGTGTTGAGGTCAAACACTTGAAACAATCCATAGATCAGGGGACATTGAGGTATTCCCAAAACTGTCGTTAGTGAGAGAACCTACCACTGATGACTGTAAGTCTCAAGAAACTCAAATGGACTCTAGACTCCTATTCCAGAATAAATTATTTGAATTCAATGGAATGGAGTACGTTGGAAGGAGGGCATTAAGACATCCCCCATCAACCAACATGAGGTACTCAACAATGCTGGATAATGGGGAAGAAATCAAATGAACAAGATGTGCATGAAACAATAACTATATCGAGAATGGCCGACATGAAAAGTCAAGCTAACCAAGGAATGGTCAACTCACGCTTCAACTTCCTTTGAGCAAGAGAATAATGCAAATGGCTACTAAAGGTAGGAATCATGGATTTGATATGCAAACTGGGACATCTCTGTGATGCAGGAGGCATAGACAGAGGCTCCATAGGGACTGGAAGCATAACCAATTGGTGGAGATAAACTCAGAGTAACAAGTACAACTCCTAAATTCAAAATAACAACCCAACCAATGGATGTGATATATAGTGCTATGTTCGGAGGCGACATGACGCGATAGCTACAAAAGATAATATCATTTCCCATCCGGATTTTCATGTTTTTAAATTTTTTTGGACTTTTTTCAAATGTTGACAATCTTGAAAAAGAATAAAAGTGCTTTATAGTGTACAACTAGGAGGAGACGAGTGTCACGAGAAAGAAAACTAGTTCCAATCAGTGGAACATACCTATGCTTAATGCAAGGAAACATATGCAAGATAAGGACACTTGAGGGAATGTCTCCTCTTGGTAAAGGGGTAATCAAGCTGAAAAGGATATGTAAAAAGGATCTGCTTGGCTAGACATGAGACAAGCTCGAGCTACATGGCTTATAACTATGAAGGGGGGAGCCGACGTAAAGGTCAATAAGGCAAGAAAAACTCATGAAATGCAATCACAACTTGATATATAGAAGGGATTCCCTGGGGAATGGCCAACATAAAGTTCAAGAGGAGTATGAAGCTCTTTATCAAGGACACGACGAGATTAAAAAGGGACTCCCCAATCCTAAAGGATAAATCTCAGCATGGGCACCAAATGAAAACGGGGTCTAACTAGGGAATCTATTTATAGGAAATCTCTACCACTCACATAATGCCACTTCTAGTAGCAGCATGAAGTTTCCATGACATCACGAAGTGGGTTCATACCTAAGGTCAAGATGAAACGATCATAAGGCAATGCGAAAATGCAAGCGGATGTGAAATCATAACCTGTATGCCACTTCGACAATATACTTGTGATAGGCACGAATGAGTCAAATTATCGATCAAATCTCACTCAAAACAGGTCCCTACATAAAAAAAAATTAGGCCAAACGGTCCAAAAATATCAATAACGGTCCAGAATTATATAATAGTGTGTAAAATTTTCAAATATTTTTCTATAAAATAGTGAAAAAAATATTTTTTCATACCATTTGGAATTTCACCCCATATAGTGTTTTTGAACCCAAAATGTCAGAAGCTAATTCTGGGAGCCATAATCCGCGAAATTGCAAATCCCTTGGATCAGGTAGATACTCATGCCCTAGTCATTCATTTCAGTACTTTTATTTTGATTTTTCATGGTCAATTTTTTAATTTGAGCAATCCGAAAATAGGCGGTTTTGGCCCACGTGGAAAATCAGCTCATTTCCATGTATAGGGATCGACATACGTGGAAAAATATTCGATACCGACATATGTACACAGTTGTTTTGAAAATAAACGCGTATAAGGACATGTTTGTCATTTTCAAAGGCAAAGACCAATAAAACTTTTAATTTATTGTGTAGGATGGTTATAGAGTGATGTGTGAGAGAGCATCAAGACGTTGACAGGGCTGTGAAAGATGATTTATTGGCCTAACAAGCTTTGAGGGATTGTGGTTTACAATTTATAGCACCTTGGTAGCTTAAGAGAAAAACCAAGGCTACTCCAAATGCTAGTAGACTATTGGGATTCTAACACAAAGACATTCCAGTGGGATGGGATGCCCCTCGGCATAGAGGTTGAGGACATATACTTCATTACGTGACTGTCCCACGGAGGGAAAGTGGTGAACCTATGAGCTTCTAGGTTAGGAGGTGGCCTCAGGATAGAGGAATACATTGCAGTATACTGCCTCCCTAATACATAAAAGGTTGGGAGTCAAATCTGGACGAACTCGATCCATAACCTAGGGTTGAAGGCCATACTATTGGTACTTGGCAGGATTGCAGGACTAGAATCCCTCGATCACGAATCTATACCATTGATGTACTATGCAGTATGAGGCCTATTATATATGATTGGAGTACCTCACTACTGGGAAACATGAAACAACACCTGATAGAGTGCAAGATGGGAAGGTTAAGAAAATTTAGTTTCACTAGCGTCGTGAGTACCTTTTTCTTCAAGCGAGTACTGGGGCTAAGCCCATAGTGGATATCACTCCTCATAGTGCTCGGGATCCAAATTAGCTGTGTTGGGTGAATGTGATGTGGAGACTAGGAGGGGGATGAGTGGCTAACCCCTACCCAACATACTTCTTTCTTTGGTGACGCAGGAAAATCATTTCCATAGATGAATACCCATATGAGGGGATAGACATCTGTGGAGACCCTGATATTCCCATCCCACTAGGATCCGCATATGGAGACATAGGTATCAATCCCGACTCAAACTTGTTTTTTGAATTATTAATTTTTTGTGTTTTTTTATTTAATGAAATAAAAAAGACATGTTTTTGGTGTGATGACATATATTGATACTTGGTCATATACATGTAGATGTGGGTCCTAGACGACTAGATGGTTTCCCTCGTCATCTACGGAGGGGGAGAGGTGACGACATAATAGGTGTGGATGTGGAGCGAACGCTCCAAAACATCCTTACGAACTTCATTAGTTTGACACACAGAGTACCCATGGCGCAATTCAAGGACTAAGGCCATGCAACACCATGTCATTGGGGTAACACGCGCATGGGTACTCTTATTCTGATAGCTAGCTAGAGTTGTCATGTGTTATCATGACCAACACCCTCCATGGGCTTAAAATCCTAGATGTACTTTTTTCTATGTTGACCGTGTAGTATATTTTGGTGGCTCAGAAGCCCCAATTTTGTATTATGACACCACATTTTGGACTCTATTTTAATGAAAAGGACTTATCATGATCGATTATTTATATTTACATGTGTAAATGTGTTGTGTATGGTTTAATTTCTATGTAACAAATTCCAATCTAGCACGTAATTTGCATATGAATCAACAAATTAATTAAAATTTCTTGTAATGTGAATGTATGTAATGTTCTCAAATTGTCGTTCTAACAACCTTACTCTCAAGAATCTTCACAATAAAGTCAGATCTCTAATACGATGCATACAATTTAACTGTAAGGACACTAACTGCGAGTCAATACGTACCTCAAGATACCGAATACCATGTGAAATGGCATCATGCAATAACTCAATCACGACACTATACTCATCAATATTGTTTGATGAAGGCCGTAAACATACACCTCCTAAAAACAAAACCTGACCTATAGGAGTATAAATCACCCAAGTAGATGAAGCTGAGTTTTGAGTGTGGCAGTTGGCACCGTCAATGAATCCTACATATATCGAAGACTCTGTTAACATCTGCCACAACAAACGAAACCAAGTCAATCAACTCTATCACCATAAGGGAACCAAAACTAAACTATGCAACTGTACAATAATATACAAAATATCAGCCCTGACTGGGAATCACCCATAGTATTTTTTGAGACAGAGCCCATTTCTAGGCTCCACCAAGGCCATCCCTTCATAATCCACCGGCTCATAGGAACCTTTCTCTAATACCCGTTTAACCACGTAAGGCCCACGTTACATAGGCTTGAAATTTCTCACCCCTAACGGTTGAATCGCTTGATCCCACAAAAGGACCAAGTTAGCTTCATTAAACCTCCTAGGATGGACATACTTATCATACTGGGCTTTAACGCGATGCTTATTAACCTCAAGAGCCACTAAATCATCTCAACATTGCACATCAAGTTGCTCTAAGTGGACCAGACGCTTTTCTAATGCAAAAGTCTCTTGTAAAATCTCCATGGCTAGCTTCAATGAAAGAATTTTGCATTCAATAGGTAAGATCGACTCCACCCCATGCACCAACTGATACAGGGAAAAAAAGGTGATAGTCTTAACCATGGTTCGATATGCCCACAAAGCAGGATATAACATGATATGCCAATTGTCTTGCTTTGTTCCATGGTTCATTGGACAATGGACTTAAGTGACTTGTTCATTGCTTCAACTTGTCCATTTGCTTGCAAATAGTAAGAAGAGGAGTGCTCTTGCTTATACCCTAGAATCAAAGACAACTCATCCATATTCTTGTTTTGAAAGTGCCTGCCATGGTTAGTGACAAGCTCCTTCGGGATACCGAACCGGGTGATAATATGATTGAATATGAAATGTGTGTCTGTCTCATCGTCGAATTTGATTGTGGGCATAGACTCTTCCCATTTTGTGAAATAATAAACAACCACAATAATGTAATGATGCCCCCCAACTGAAGCTGGGTTGAAGTCGATAAAATCCACCCCCCACTTAGTGAAGGGACCGACAATGATAATCAGATGTAAAGGGATAGGATGTGATCCCATGTTCCAAGCAAACACCTGGAAAGGATGGCATAGCTTGACTACATTAACACAATATTTAAAGATGGATGGCCAAAAATATCCTGCTCTCAAAATATTTTGAGCTGTAGAAATCCCAGATAAATGACCACCACATTCCCCTCCATGGCAATCATTCAACATAGAATCGGCCTCACCATGGGTTAAGCATCAACACAAAATGGAATCAACCCCACGATAATACAAAGTGTCATCAACAATGAGGTAATTATTCGCTACATGACATAGTCGTCGATGCTCATCTCATGAGAGGTGAGAAGGAACCTTCAAAGTTTGCAAATACACGGTAATGTCCCCATACCATGGTTCCGTAGTCCCAATGAGAAAAATGCGCTCATCAAAGAAAGAGTACTCATGTACCTCTCCTTCATCCAAACTAGGAAAATCAGATATGAACTCAACAAAAATTAATGACTTCTTTAACTTTGCCAAAACAAACTCGAGGTCAAATTCTTGCAATATCAAAATCCATTTATTATACTTTCCCATAATCATACTTCTGGTGAGGACGAATTGAAATGAATTAATGTGAGCCACAACCACAGTTTGGTGAGAAGGATATAATGCCTCAAATGTTGGACTGCATGGACGGTATCTAGGGATAAATTCTCGACATGAGTGTAACGAAGCTCTGCATCAATAAGGTTTCAGATAAGATAATAGATGACATGCTCTTGAAGCTCCTCATACTCTTGAATCAAGACCATACCAATCATCTTTTGAAATGAGACCACACATATCAAAAAGTCATGGATATAGTTGGGTGGACTAAGCACGAGGGACAATGCCAAGATTCTATTCAAAGCATCAAAAGACTCTTGGGCTGGCTCATCCCAGATAAACGGTGTGTCTTTCTTTAATAAGTGCATGAAACCATTAGTCCAATTGGAAAAATTGATCACGAATCTTCACAAGAATTTTGCCATCCCTTGCAAACATTGAATATGTCTAATGTTACGCGGGGGAGAAAATTGAAGTATTGCCTCAACCTTCAAAGGGTTGACTCTAATGCCCTCTTTGGAAATGGTGAACCCTAGTAAGCGACCAACCGTCATGCAAAAGACACACTTATGAGGATTTAATCGAATTTGATAACAACAAGATCTTTCGAAAACCAAGCAAAGATGATCAGGATGACACACACTTAAATGATAGTGAGGAGCTAAGTCATTAAGATAAAATTCAATTGTGCTTTTAAGGTCGTGAAATGTGAAGGTCATAGCCCATCAAAAAGTAGCTCTGGAGTTTTTAAGGTAGAAGGGCATCTTCCAATACGCAAACATACGCCAAGGACAAATGAAAGCAGTTTCATGTTGATCCTTGGGTTTAATCTGGATCTAATTATATCCTAAAAATCCATCCATAAAGGAAAAAACCTCGCTCCCTTCACACTCATCCAAAATCTGATCAATAAATGGTGTGGGGAAGTTATCCTTAGGACAGGCTCGATTCAAGTCTCTGAAATCAGTGCATACACAGATCGCTCCTTGCTTCTTTTCAATCAGATTGAGATTTAACACCCATTCATTCAAGGGAACAGGATAGATGAAACCAGCCTTAAGCAGCTTCTCTATCTCTAGATTAATAGTGGGTGCTTTCCTAGGATTTATCGCATGCAAAAATTGTCAAACATGTTTAGCATCTTTATAGGTTTTAATTTCATGTTCAATAATGCAAGGGTCAATTCCCAACATCTCCTCATACAACCAGGAGAAAACATCTCGAAATTATTTAAAAAAATTGGTGTATGTCTCAATCTCATCGGGGAAACAATCCGCCCCAATGTACACATTCTCAATCTTTCCAGTAGTGGTAGAAATGTTGATAGGTATGGTTGGTGACAAGTTGGCCATGTTCCCTTCGACATACTTACTAGAAGAGCCTAATGGGACCACAGGTCTACCAAATTTCTCGCTCAAAATCACCCTATAGTCATCACACTCTACACGATCAAGCTTAGGAAGGAAGTAAGATCTATGATAATAGCCTCATCCGTTGGAAAAATGTCATCGAATTAGTCATGCGAGTGAGATGATGCAACCACCCAAGAAAGAAGTGCATAAGGGTCCTCCTCCTCCTTCCGCGAAGAGGAAGGAATAGGATCTACAACTGGACCAAGATTAGCTTGATAATCCACCAAATCTATAGATAATGACATGTACGTCTTGGCAAATCGAGAGCCTTCATTTGAAGTACCCGAAGAAGGCAGAGTCCAAGGATCCTCCATATACGAAGTCCGAAAAGGAACCGAACTCAACGATGACAAAGCTCTACCAAGACTAGACCCTATCATAAGAATGGGTGCAAGAAAATTAAAAGTTCCCATAAAGGAAGGACACATTCCCACCCCAACACTCTCAGTTGCCAGATGAGAATGATCAATGATCGAGATAGTGGCTCCCAACAATGATTTCGTACTAGAGTTATCAAAATGCCTCTGATCAATCATAACAACCCTCCAATCCAAAGGAAAACAAACCACCTAGAAGAGAGACGACGTGACGACTTGCATGTTATAAATCCAACTACGTCCCAGTAAAAGATTATAGTCAAGGGGCACATCAACCACCTCAACCTCGATCGCTACAGTCTTCCCCCCCAATTAGACCTCAAGGTACAGAAGTATACCATGTGGCTGAAAAGATATTCTGTCAAACACAGTCAACATGGTTCCAGAATTGGACAACGTAGGAGAACCCAAGCCCTTCCAACAAGCTAAAGACATCATGAAAGTCATAGCGCCTTCATCAACCACTGTGATCTTGATGGTGTTGTTTAGACACTCTACATTTACTAAAAGAGACACATAGTAATGCAAGTAAGGATGGACTCCATGAGTTTCAAATTTAATCATTGTGGAAGAACTCCCATCAACAACCCCAAGAGCCGACAATAAGGCTTTCGTTTGCGAAGGGAAAGTATGAAGAAATTCTAAAGTAGACATCGCACAAGGAGTCTGGACCAAATCCTCGACAACAAAATAATTCTGGGCGGCTCGAGAACTAGGATTGTTCACCGAACGCTTTAAGACTCCATTAATAATGCGAGGCGAAGCTTCAGTCTTTTCACTAGGTTTCTCAATACAGAAAGAGCTCTTGGGTGGAGTAGGTTTTTTTCCTAGGTCAGGTTGCGACGTACCATAATCCTTAGAACGTGTCACAACATTTTTGACAGTCATCATGTTGATGCAACCGTTGCCACTAATGGTGTTTGGCGGGTTTTGAATCCCACTAGAAGCACATCCAGAGTCCACGGTCCTCAAGTTCATATTCCAGTTTTACAGTTAAGGATCCGTTAACACAGTTGGGATCTGTGCGATGAACTTCGAGGTGTCTTCTATTTGAGTATAAGTGAGTGAGGTGATCGTCCCCGCCACATTTGCAAGTAAAATTAACCTTACTTTTATGTTTCTTGTCCCCCCCCAACATTACCATTGTTCTTGTCATCATTAGCGTTTCCATTCCTATTCCCACCCTTTCGGTTGTTTCTACCTTTCTTCCTATTCCTTCGGGGTTTCTAGTTACCCTTCTGGTTCGATGATTGCATGGAAATTACATCTACCATTTGGGTGGGATGAGATGAAGTCGTAGCTTGTCCCAACGCAGGCTGGTTAATAGACAATTTATTCATTTGGTTTGTAACCGAGTCTGTAGGTTTAGCACTTGCAGAGCCAACAATACCATCGACATGTGGCCCAGCTTTGAAATTCGGATCGAAATTGGAACGTGGTGCATTCAAAATTATCTCATATAAGAGCCAAGACTGAGCATAAATCAAATTTAACTGCTGAGCTCTAAATATAGCATGTTCCTCATTCTACACTCCGTATGTGGAAACATCCTTTGATATATAGGGAAATAATGATTTGAGGAACCATTCCAAGATAAACTCAGGTGGAATGTGATCCTTAATCAATCAAATTTCGTCTACGCTACTCTTGAATGTGATCAAAGATATGGGTGGCCTTATCCTACTCAAATTTTGACAAGAGTTCTATACCGGCATCGTAATGCACTTGTAACTGAAATTTTTTGAGAAAATTCATTAAATGTCCGATATGTGCCCCCAGGAATCTATATATACCACTTTTCCGCAGGAACGATGAGGGTGCGTTGAAATAGTATTAAATGAACAGAATTGTGATTCAATGAATTCGAAGAGCACCATAGGTGGAAAGTCATGACGTGCTCACCAGGGTCTTCACCAGTCTTACCTTCAAATTTTGGAATGTCTGAAGGAAGCTTGGGAGGAACAATCAACCATGTCAGATCATGAGATACCAGATTGTTAGTCAATGAGGTACATGGTGAGTCTCACTGCTTGAAATGTGTGACCAATACCGGCGGTATGAGTTTATGTAGTCTGAAAATTGTGATAAAAGATCGCGTGATTTCCCAGCCACAAAGTGGTTAGGATATTCTGGAGTCCTATAGAAACTCTCAGGTAAAGTCTTCCCCTCAGGAGGTGGAGAAGGGGAACCATTCAAACCCTCAGATGTGTGACTCATGGTAAGATCTGTGTGTGAATCAAAGTGAGTATTAGTCCACCCAAATTATCTGATTCTCTCTCCCAAAGGAGGAGGATACGTAGAAGGTGGAAGACCTGCCAAATGACGAGAACGGTAGGGTTCCACACCTAGATGCACTATGTCTCAACAAAAAGTAAAAGACTCAAAACTAATTACATCCCCAAAAGCAATCTAGCGTACACAAAGCACTCTCCTAAGAAAAACTACAACCAAAATACAAGCAAACCAAGGGGAGGATACGTGAGCTCCTGAATGTAGCAGGTATGTCTCTCCTAAGAGAGGCCTGAGAATCCCATAAACTACAAGCAAAGGTGTGTAATCAATTATAGTGGTGCTCAGCTTCAATGCATAAAAGCGACTGTGCTTTTCGACCCCTACCTTCCTACGACACTCACAAAATAACCTCTGCAAGTACCCCCTGCGATACCTAGGTAAGGAAACTAAGGTCACCCCAATATAACCAATGCTAAAGAGGACAGTCATAGTCGGTATTGACCATATAGGCAGGGTAGCAAATCCTGAAGCTCGAAAGCACCAACCGGCACCTCAAAAGCCCCCAGATATGGATATGATCCTGGAAATATCTCTGGCACTCACAGAAAGTGGCCAAGGGATATCCCAACCACAATCGTATATGCTTCCTTGTGCTTAACTCCTGTGTAAGAGGAGCCTTCTGAGAAACACTAATTATACCAAGGATTTCACTTGCTCACTTGGACAGACACTTACTTGTTGTGTTTAGTAGTCTTGGAGAATTAACTCACAATGAATTATTCCAAGACTCTAAATCCTAATCTTGTTGGTGAACCCTATCAAAGAAAAATGTGTAGTTCATTTTAATGGTTGTGATTACTCAAAGGGAAATGGCCATGCAACTAATGGTATTATGACTTAGTAGTTAAATAAATGTGCACATCTAACAAACAATCCCAAGTGCAATGTTTGTCTAAATGAAAAAATGGGGTATGCCACTACATGAGATGCATGTTTTTCCTTCAAATGATAATTCAATCAGCCCTAAATGAAAACCTTACTATAACTTTAGTAAGAAAACCTAGTGCAAGTACCATGCAAGAGCAAAGATGTAACAATGCATAAATATACAAAAAATCAAATATTTTAGTATTTTTTGAAATAAACGAGATGTAAAAGTAACAAAAATACTCTAGGACTCCCAGACCCTGCAACCACTCACAAGTAGCAGCCAAGCAAGGCATCAAGATAAAACAGACCTGATGCAATAATCCCAAAACTAAAAAGGAAAAAGATGAAAAGAACAACATCTAATGAACAAGAAAATAAAAAAGGGTCTCTGGTTAGAAATAGAGGTAGTATACAGACACCAACAACATTCAGGAAGACTCAGCAACAGTAAAAAATCACCCAGCAACTTCCCATAATCCAAATAAAGCTCAAAATAAAAGCATATGCGACTGCTCACAACAAACCTACATACATACGCAGGAATTCAGAAGAAAATCGAGTGTATATGTGACTGTGAAGAGAAAACTCGCGTACATGAAGGAAAAGAGGGTAAAATGATAGGCCAAGACAAAAATTACTTCAACCAGACACTAAAGGGTAAACCTACTTCTAGACCCGACATAGAAACTCAGAGAACATAGAGCAATTCAAGCACATTGTGCACCCAACCTCGAAATAAAAAACAACAAGGAACCTCCCTAGAAGATTTTCCAATTCTATTATGGAGAGAAACTTCATATGGCTTTGGGGTTTAACACAACAGACTGAATGCCACCAGAAATCAATCCTTTCCCATATGCAAAAGTAATAAAGACATCTAACACTAAGGGGCATGAATCGTACCTTATTTCATATGGTTGATGTAGATCCCCGTTGAGCTTTTCCAATCACGCTTGTATTCCAAATTTGCTCTCAACAACAACAAACAAGACAAGCATGTAATGTATTCAAGTGTTATAACTACTCTAGCATATATAATTAATCATGTATAATCAAATAAATACATCCATGGATACAATATTCATATTTATGCACATGTTTTGGACAGGAAATGGATATTTCTATTAATAAAAATAGAGATACAATAGTGACAACCTCTGCCAGCGCTTCTTCAAACTTGGGAAACTGAGTCCTCCACCTAGGCCTCCACCACTTCAATCCTCCATCTCTCAATGAAAAGCTCACAAATAAAAGGCAATCTTGGGAAGAGCAGCATTGTGTGCTCCAAAGGGACAAAGGGATGCAAACTCAAGCCTAACAAGTGAGGCAATAATGGACTATAGTTTCCTTTCTCTCAATTTTCTCCTCCTTCAATGTATCCGAGAGGCTCAAATATAGCACTCCAAATAGGCAATGGAGGGTCGAGTTCGAGCATTCTCAAGGCATATGGAAGGACAAGAGTCAAGCTATTCATACCCCTACAAGGAAAAATCCAAAAAATATTTTTCTTCATGCACATTTCCCGATGTAAGTGGGTTTTGGCTGAAAAGGATCGTGTACACGCGAGTATAGCTTTAAAAGCCACGTATATGCATAAACAAGTGATTTTTGGGCTTGGAACATCAAAATATAATATGGGAAAAGGGGGTCTAAGGAGTCTGCAGAGAGACAAGGAAGGCCATAAATATGTGATCAACAAGGTGTGGTAAAATCAGCTATAACACCTCTCATCCATTTTATGACAAAGGAAGAATCACTGTATATATGGAGATGAATAATATTCTTGGAATGAGCCAATTTTAGTAGATCCTATAGTGCAAATATTTTAGTACTATTGTTTGTATCCTTACTCGAATTTCCATAGAACTTCACATAATGTAGTTCCTAAAGGTATATTACCCCACCAATGCCACCGTTTGATACAGTGGCTTGGAAAACACCATTAAAGTATCCCCAAGGCCTAGTTTTATCCACAACCAAATTGCCAACCACTATTGTTTTCTAAATAGTGCCATGAGAAATTATCTATTTATAAATATTTTAACATGATCCTTGATCCAATCAGCAAGTTCCATGGGTGCCATATAATTTTAAGTGACAATACGCATCCATATGCCTTCTTTGGTTATTAAATTCCAAATACTCTTGGATGCTAGGTCATGACGAAAATAAATTGTTTGCTTCATCCTCCAATCACCTTCCTGTTTGGGATTTGTAAATACGTTCCATAAGAAAAAAAAACTTAAGCATCGAATTTTATCTAAGAACCTTTGGATACATGGGCTAGATGAAACAAGTATATCGATATCGCCTCTAGTATAGCCTTTACCAAAGTCAAATGACCTCCCCTTGATAATTTTAGGTCAAAATGAGCAACATTAACAATAATGAGTGAGAAATAAACATTATCACAAGCAACCACATATAGACACACAATATACCCTGGAAACCCCATGCGGGGAAAACCAGCACCAATGAAGATCTTCATTACATGCCCAAAACTGGCCATCTGGGCCAAATGAGCTAGCCACCGCTCACCTCCAGACCTCTTTTACAATGGAGCCTCCTCAAGCCTTATAAAGGCTTAATCACATGCAATACCATGGGACAATACCATGGGCTACAACAAACCATGTGCCCAAACCATGCGCTAGACCTAACCACCTTTGACTCAATCCCGAGTCAAGGTTAACACATGCAATACCATGGGACAATACCATGCGCTACAACAAACCATGTGCTAGACCTAACCACCTTTGACTCGATCTCAAGTCAAGGTTAACCCTAACAATCCCCCCTTTAAACTTGACTTGGAGTAATCACCAACTCCCCTCAAGTATTTACCGAGGAATCTTACATACACCCCCCTATCACCTAGGTCTATCTCTTGACTTTACCGGTGAGTTACCAGGGGTATGCATACCTTACCAGGTCTTACAGCCATGTGCCCATTTACATGCAAACCGCTCCATTACATTTTTTTCATGTGCCTTCATGGTGACTACACCATCACCATCCGTTGTTTCATCCTCTCGCTTTCCATGCTCGCTTCCTTGCTCATCTTTTTCCATGCTCCCTTTGTACCTACATGCAAACTCTGTCATTGATGTCCATATAAAGAAAATTCCATCTACCGGATTACATGGGTCATCGGCCGCTGTAACCGCCAGTTCTCTAGGAATTCTCTTCACATACATGGCTCATCAATCTTGGTCCCAAAACCGAGATTAAACCATCTCACATTTCTCCCGCAATCGAAGACTCAACCTCTCCGATCCACATCAAGCTAGGATACGAGTACACCTGCCACCCTCGTACCTAACTTGATGCAACATCCCTTCTTTGCGCATAAGAGGGATACCTTATGCTTTTAGCATCTAGAGAAATCCAAACTTTCCTACGGCTAAGTTTCACATGGACCAAAAAAATTACTGCTAGGGTGTCGGGTACCACCGAACATGCACCCCACAATTTGATTCAACATAGAAACACCAACGAGCATAACCAAGCCGAACCATGGCTCTGATACCAATTGTTAGGTTAAAACGAGCATCATTAAATAACAATAAGCGAGAAATAAACATTGCAAGAAACATTCAAGATAGACACACAATATACCCTGGAAACCCCATGCGGGGAAAACCAGTACCAATGAAGATCTTCATTACATGGCCAAAACCGGCCATCTGGGCCAAATAAGCTAGCCACCGCTCACCTCTAGACCTCTTTTACAATGGATCCTCCTCAAGCCTTATAAAGGCTTAATCACATGCAATACCATGGGACAATACCATGGGCTACAACAAACCATGTGCCCAAACCATGCGCTAGAACTAACCACCTTTGACTCAATCCCGAGTCAAGGTTAACACATGCAATACCATGGGACAATACCATGGGCTACAACAAACCATGTGCCCAAACCATGCGCTAGACCTAACCACCTTTGACTCAATCCCGAGTCAAGGTTAACACATGCAATACCATGGGACAATACCATGGGCTACAACAAACCATGTGCTAGACCTAACCACCTTTGACTCGATCTCAAGTCAAGGTTAACCCTAATAGATAACCACCTATGACACCATAAATTGATCCTTTCCTCAATATTTCCAACCAACCAATGTTAATCCTTAACATTATAACCACATGGTTTCATATTAAACCCTTGGTAATTCATTCCATCTTGAAATTTTGTCATCTTAAAAGGTAAAAATTAAAAACTTCTAAGAACTACCACTTTGAGTATACCATTAAAATTGATGAATGATTTCTATAAGTTAATATCCATCCATGTTGCCTTACAATATTGTTCAAGAATGTCTTCTAAAGTCTTAACCTCCGAGATAAAATCATTTGCAAATAGTAAGACATTGTACATAAACAATATGTGTGTAATATAAACCAATCCCATTACCTTAATACCTTGTAATGCACCCGCTTGTTTGGTTGTATGTATGGATTTACTCAATTCCTTTTCCACCAAAAGGGGAAAAGTAAGGTGATAATGGACACACCTATCGAAGTCTATGGTTTGATTGAAGAAAGAATTAGAGTCCACACCATTGATCAAGACTAGAAATGTGATAAATGTAACATAATCCATGACCTAATTTACCTCTTGTATATTCATACCAATATGTATCGACAACAAATAGAGATACATCCAAAATGTGTGGTCATAAGCCTTGGAGAGATTGGTTTTAATCACAATTATTGACATTTGGATGACTTCATGCGTAGAGCCCACAACTTTTTGTATAATAGTATGGAAATATTCTTGTGATTATATCATTTCATTATTGTAGATGGACAAGTATTCAAGATGCAATTTTATTCTCTTTTGGCATGGATTAAAACAATGTGAAATCATTCAATTTAGTCTTCTTAAAATGTATTACTTGAGCTCGTAGATTCTAACTTTAAACATATATATTATAGTTACCTAGTTTACTCTTTTCATAATTTGTCCTTTCATCCAAATACTTGGAGTTTAATGATTAAATTTTGCTATCAATCCATCTCATATCATTGCTTTTCTATGGTGACCTAATCATTTGTAGGTAACCAAGAGTAGCGATACAAGGATTGAGCAGTTAAGTACACAAGAACATAAAACAATTGATGTTATAGCTACTACAAGGAATTTCACAAGGCTTACCATTACACCATATATAGGAGTAATTATGGGCTTTTTCTAAATTGATGTAATTCTTAGTACTTACACCATTCTAATTGTGCAATTGTTATCCACTATCAATAGTACTGGTTGGACTAGTTAGTGATGGACCTTGGGATATGATGTGCAATTTGATGATAAATTGTTCATTTAAACTTATTTCTCATGTCTATTTTTATTTCCATCCATTTATAATTATGTGGATGCAAATATAACCACATGATTGTTGTGATTTAAGTGGCAAAGATCAATAGTTGCATCCACAATTTTACTAGTTCCATTCTTCTGGGGATTTTCTCTGTCTGTGTGTAGTTCCATTCTTCTGGAGATTGTGTGTGTGTGTGTGGTTCCATTAT
>LPNX011179825.1:752507-787939 GCA_001517045.1 Pseudotsuga menziesii | reverse complement strand
TGCATGCGTGTGTGTGTGTGTGTGTGTGTGTGTGTGTGTGTGTGTGTGAGAGAGAGAGAGAGAGAGAGAGAGAGAGAGTGGTATAGGAAGGAATTTCCATGGGACTCCTAACTTACAAGTTGAATCTAGTGGTTATTTCCATTTGTCTGTAATAAACATAGCAAGAGGGGTTGTCTTGTTCATAAAAGTATTTTGATTTCACCATATTGGTGAACAAGGTTGTTGCATAGATATGACCAATTGTTTGTCATGCATGGATCATAGCTGTGGCCTGAAGTGATACTTCCACCCTAAAATGTTCTATATTTGGTGCTTGATTTGTGTGGAGCTTACTTTAGTCAACATGTTTTTTTCCTTGTAATACTAGTCTTTTGGTTATAAGTTCTATCTTTATGTAGTCAAAACTTTAATAAAGAACAATGGTCGTTGGGAAAAATATGTACTATTGGTGGCCATCACCTTTCTCTCCTTGTTGATTACATAGTCTTCTTAGTTAACCTTTATTAACTACATTTCCCAAGTGATAAGAAACTTATCTACAATACATCCATCCTTTATTTGATTATTTACCAATCCTTCTAATTCTATTGTGGTGTTCTCTTGTAATAACCTTGTTCTAAGTGTTTGAACCAAACAGTCTTACTTAGAAAGCCCCCTTTGCAAGAAATGAACTAATTTAAAGTGAGAGGGAATTAGTGTGGTGACATTGGCCATTTCCCTAAGTTATCAAAGGGTTTCCATTGATTGAGGGCTTAAATCTAAAGATCATAGGTTTTGTGATCACATTGCTCAATTTTTTTCTATGTTTCCAAATCCTTTTTTATTCATAGATGGATGCTCATTCGTATGAAATCCTTATTCTCCTTGGATAATAATACAACACTAAAAAGTAAAAATGCTCTTTATTCTCCACTTCTTGGAGGGAACAAAGCCTAAAAATTCTATCTTCCTAAGAGATATGATGGTCCATGTCAATGCACAACTAATGGACTGCACCTTGATATAGATAAGACGTGATTGGAGGTAATGTGACCAGTTCTATTGAAGGTAGTTTAAAAAAAACTATCTTTCTGAAATCTATAGAAAATGCTCCAAATAAAGGGATAGCATAAGACTAAGGGGATTTATAATGATGGTTGTGGCACTTTAGATAAAGCATCTATAATGTCCTTCTTGTCCATATTAATAATTTTATCTTTCAAGGGAGGAAGATGAGAAGCCCATAGAGATTCAAATATATAGGGAGGTGGTCAATTGAAATACCTATGGATAAAAGGATCACGGAGGCTTCAATAAACCAACATATGACTAAAGGTGTTGCATTAAAGAAACATGTTTTAAAAATAACTCAGTGTCAATAAAGGATCCCTATTTCAACTTTCACTTGGGTGTCAAATTCCCCATCAACTTAAAACCATGTAAATGCTAGGCTAAAATCACATTCAATGTGAAGGAACACCAAACTAATCTTGGAGAATCCACCAAGTAACAAAATACATGTCACAAATCATATGGTGGAGCATAATAGTTTCTACTCTCTCAACAAGTTCCCAGTCAACATGCCAAAAAGAAGGTCCCTAAATCAGCAAACCATAAGGACATTAGGTTTAAGAATAGTGTACAAAAGATGCACCTTGGTTAAAATTATGTGAAAATGGACCTGAAATATTTTAAGATGCATATCCTTTATACGATTGCAATTGAGAAAAAGGCCTCAAGCTAAACAAAGGACCTATAAACTATGCACCCATATAAGTGTAGGAAGTGGTGATCTCAACTTTTACCTTAAAAGAGAAATGTAATCTAGACAAAGCATATTTGGCGGTGCTATTGATATCCATAACATAAAATTACTAAAAAGTGTCCAATTTCGTCCAAAAAAATAGTAGTATAAAGGAATAAAGGGAAATATTTTTGGCATATAAAACAAGGTCATATCTGTGTGATAAAGAGTGGCAGAGGAAGGAGTGACTATGGATCTCCTAACCTGCAAGTTGAATCTAGTGGTTATTTCCTCATGTCTATAATAAAAATAACACGGGTTTCTATGTAATGCATAAAAGTATTTTCAGTTCACTATCCCGGTGAACAAGTTTTCTACATCAGTATGACCAATTGTTTGTTATGCATGGATCATAGATATCACCTGAAGTGCTACTTTCACCCTAAAATGTTCTCTATTGGATGCTTGATTTTTGTGGAGTTTACTTTAGTCATCCTTTTTTTTTCCTTGTAATAATAGTCTTTTGGTTATAAGTTCTATCTTTATGTAGTCACAACTTTAATGGAGTACAATAGTCCTTAGGAAAAATATGTATGTTAGGTGTTTATTTGGAAAGTGCACCATTGTGTAGTTTGTAAACTTTACAGGAATTATGTCAAAATATCTTCCTCAACCTATGGAAGCAGTAACATTTTCACTTACTTCACTTATGGAGATCCCAACTCAGTATAAAGCAATGACTGAACTTAAAATTTTAGGGTGCTTATATAATTCCAACTTCACTAATATAATGTATTCTAAAGGGTGTCTCTACTTCTTGCTTCTTTACTCTAGAGGAAATTAATTTGACATTCCATGTTACAATCATCGTGTAAGAAGTGTTCCAAATATAGTTCCACAGAATCCTCCTTTTCCAACAATTCGACATGATGGTATCCCATCAAGCCTTCCAGACTCCACAAAAATCCAATCTATGGTTTAACATAGAGCCTTCAGTTCTATAGAGAATTCCCCATCAGAACTGAGTTATAGTATATTCATCATACATGATCTAAGGGTGTTTTTTGTGAATGTCCAATTTGTTGCTATTTTTATTCTAGTTATGGAACTGTATGATGTTCTGAAAATTGTGTTTTATCTTTAATTTTGTCTTGCACTGTTTGTTTGACCAATTCTAGAGAGATGGAATTTGGTTGTGGACATATGGTGAGTTTGTAGAAAATTGGACTTCATTCTTTTCCTATTTTATTTTGGTAGAAAATATTGCATAAATGCTTCAAGTGTTTTTTTTGCTGACATAAATTTTGGTTTCAAAAGACCTATAGAAATTGTAGCCCAAATTTATCAAACTGTCCCTTGTGTTGCACCCATCTCGACATGTTTGAGATTGTATTCTTTGTGAAGAGTCATTTCATATTGATGGTAATGTGTTCACTCTTGATGAATGAATCGTGGTAAAAGGTGAGTTCAGAGGTGAGATTTAAGATGAAAGCTTCATTTCTCTTTTTTAGAAGCGCTATAAAATTGTACATTGCACCACAACTGGTTTAATATATATTTGTGGAATAATATTTTGAGTCAGCACATCTTACTCGGTACTAGCTTCATAACAAAAAAATGACCATTCATGATGCATGTACAAAATTTTTAGTTCTAACGTTACAAAGAATTCAAACATGGTATTAGCACTCTGTAATTTATCTAGAACTAGGAAATGATTTCTTTCTTTGTGGCCTTTTGCACTAATGAGAAAACTCAAGGAATATTCTACTCCTTTTTACCTATAGAAATATGTGTGCATTATTCACAAATTTCATATTCTAATGAGTAAAAGGGTTTTGGTCCGCAATTTTCAAACCTTTCTAATGCTTTCGTTTCTTGCAATTTGGATACAACTTTTCTATGAAAGGATTTTATTGGAATTTCTTTCGTGATTTTCAGCTGATATCATAAGTGCAAATATTATTAATTTTGACGGGATGGAATTGGTAGAAACCTATCACGCATTATTGTAATAATTTAGAGACAATAATTCTACTTAACTTTAGTAGATTTGAATGAAAGATTGTGAGCAAGAAATACTTCTTCTTTGGCCTGTGTGTAGGTGCAAGCTTACAATAGTCTTTGTACACATTTATTCTAGTTATTGCACTACTTTGTCATGATAGGCACTTGGTGTTGTATATGCAAAGAACATTTATAGGTCAAAACATTCCTTCATCACATAATGATTTTTATTGGTGCACATTAAATTATTTATTTGTCTTGAAGATCTAAAAATATAGCAAAAAAACTTTGGCTTCCCTGCCATTTCTTATTAAGTAACGATTGCTTATTATGTGATAAATTAATAAGTATTTATCATTCCAAAGATAGGATGGAAAACACTCTAGTGTATAGGATTGATGGCCTCATCATGTCAAAGATTGGTAATTCTCAATTTGACATAGAAGAAGGCATCATTCAACTAGATATCATTATGTTTTCAAACTTCGTCTCACAAGGAGTTTTAAATTTGATTTTCTAAGTTGCATACTAAGGTGGATACTTTTTTATCGAATTTCCTTACCTAAAGACAAAGAAGTATCTATCGTATGTATTCTAATAGGAACGATCATCAAAGCATTGCTTATGAACTCAAGCCTTTTTTTGAAGTAGGATTTATGGTTCTTTGAATTTTGAATCATATGTTTTTTTTATAGACAAATTAGTTAGTTTTAATAACAATTCATGTTTTCACAATTTCGAAGAGTGAAAGCAAGGTCTTGTTAATTGTTGGAGTACTAGAACTATTAATATTTCTAGTGATACACACAAGATACGGTGCAAGGGTTTTAATACACACAAAGTGTTAAAGATGGATAGTATTAAACAATGTTTAGATGCTATATTGTGAAAAATTATTCAAAGTAAAAATTGACATAATTGCACAACATTCATTTAAGTGGGGAGATTTTGTACTATAAGATCATAATAGTTGCAATTTTTAGTGATTTTTGGAGATTGTCTTGATTTGGAAGATTTTCTTGTGTTTTGAGTTTCATTAGTTTGACAGGACAATATATTTTTATCAAGTGATTGGATATATGGGGTCCTAGCATGGCAAGCAACACCATTTCCCAATTTCAAGCCATTTTGATCACTTTGATTTTTTAGGCATTGATTGCATTTTGGCATGGTGTATTTTTAACTTGGTGGGGTTTACAAGGTGCTAGCACTCAGAATGTACCCAGGTTGTAAAAGGTAAATCCCAAAGGTAACCGCAAAAACCACTTCAGAAAGAAACTGGTTTTTCTTTCCAAAGAGGGATCTCTCAAATATAAATTTTAACAGAGCCAAATATAGGAATCAATACTTTAAAATTATGGAGATGGTTGAAACAACGCATATAACCATTGGGAAATGGAGTCAAATAGATAAAGATATTACAAAGATTTCATACATGGGATTTCAACAAAGGCAATATAACCATCACGTTACATTCATTCATTGATTCCGGTGGATAAGAAAGAAACATGAACAATCCATCAATATAGAGCATCATAAGATGAATTCCATATCAACTTTAGCAGAAATATTTATGAAATATCTAAAACAATAGCCAGAGCATTACAAACATGAATTCTGAACTATTCAACGCTACGCTTCAGATATGAAGCAAACAAAATGGAATGTAAGCACTAAGAAGACAATCACATAGAAAGGAAAGGCACAGACTGTAACGTAAATGGCACAGGAATCTTTGATGATCAACCAACATTCGGCTTTGTTATTTCAAAAATTATATGTCCTCAAAAACATCGATCAAACATATGGGTTCCAAACCCCAATACATCAAGTAAATTCAAATATATAAACAAATAACTTCTTCCCAAGAAGATCAATAACTGAATAATCTGTTAATCAAAGTTTTTTGTAACTATATCCCTAACAACTAGGAATAAACTACATGCTTTGATTCTGATAACAGATGATTTAATTATAATCAACTTGGTGACAGCAAGGCTTGAATAAGCAGCTCCACAACGCGCAACACCTATTTTTTAAGGATGAAGAATATACTTGGTCTTCCCGAATCTTTCCACGGTCCTCCATTGTTCTGCACCTGGCGTGTCATACTCGGTCATTTCTCTGACAGATACTTCCAAATCCACATAGGCCTCATAAGATACAGTGGGAAACTCTCCTCTAACGATCAGAAACTTTTGCAATATTTTGAAATCCTCTGTTAATTTGTCTACGATGATTTTCTCAGTCAGTCCTTTTACCAAGTATTCAAACTTGGAATGGTCCATGCGGTTTTGTACTAACAGACTATGAGAATATTCCTAAGAAAATAGTCTTCCCTCTTCATCCCAGAAAGAAGGGAGGCCGTCTTCGAACAATTCCTTAAAAGCACGCCTGAAATCATTTATCCGTGAAGACATTGCATTTGCCTTATCTTGCACCACCTTCATGAGTTGATGTTTGTTAATGAATTTCTTCGACCATAGTACAATAGCTACTCTGTCTTTAATCCCTATTTCTTGCAACTTTTGATATGTTAGGGAATTCAAGAAATTCAGAGCATTTTGAGCTGTGTTCAAAGGCTTCTTCTCCATGGTCTCATTTGCCAGCTTTAATCTTTGAGTGGCTAAATTAACTAATGCACTATGATCATCAATAAAATTTAGATAATATCTAAACTTATTAACTTCTACAGATAATGTATCCCAGATTATATTCTTAGCTCCTTGTAGAGGGGCCTTTCCTATATTTCTTTCTTTCAACTCATTAAACTTTTTCTGCAATTGACTTTGATCATGTAATATTTTATTCTTACTTTCAACCATTTTAGCCAATTCTGATTTAATCTTCTCATTTTCTTCTTTCAATTAATTGATTTCCACATCCTTTAGGCTCACCTGTGACATTGGCACTAACAAATCATCAGCAGAAAATTCACTTAAAGGATTTTTCAATATTTACAAGAGATAAATTTGTATCAGCATGAGTCTGGCTCATCAGTTCTTGCATAATTTCCTTTTCGTCGTTCTGGTATTTTTTCAACTTTGAAATCTATGTCATCAATTCAGTTCTCTCTATTTCCAATTTGCTTTTTTCCTCCTACAATTTCAATGTTTTTCCTTTATAATCCATCATCTCTTGATAAACTTTATCTTTCTCTTCTTGCAATGCCAATAACTCTTGGGACTGAGCGTGTTCAGAATTTGAGATTTTCAACTTCTTTTTCAATACCTGGATGGTATTGTCTTTTTCTTCCAAAATCTTTCTAGTGGCCTGTGTATTTCCTGGTTCACTTCCCGAACTTATAATATCTGTCTGCAGCTTCTTAATCTGGATCAAAATTTCTTTATTCTCTACTTTCTCGTGTTTCAACTGGACTTCCAATTTATCTATAAGGACTTGCAATTTGTTAATTTTCATAGTGGCATGTAATAAATCTAAATAAATAATATCTCCCGTCTACTTGTGGAGCTGTATCTTGTCAGGTACACTGATTTTATCTACTCTTACTTCCATTTTAGATACCTTTTTCTCACTTACCATAGCTAATTTTAAGTTGTTCCTCTCTACATCCTGAGTAGACATCAGTGATGCTTTTTGGTTGCCTAGACTTCTAACTCAAGGAAGTATATTTTTGGTCTCCTCCAATGACTGCATCTATTTTTCAACATAACTTGTCATGAACTCTGCTCTGGATTTGAAGCCTGAACTAGATTCTGCACTATTTTCTCCTTCAAAAGAAAATTGATGCATTTGTACTGACTTCTTAGGGAACAAAACTATTTTCTTCAAATCCTCCGAAACTATTTCACCTGAAGCTTGATCATCCTGAGAAAGTGTTTTAGTCTTTTTACATGAACTGTTTTCATCCACATCCATATTTTCAACCTCAGAACGACTTCTTTTAATCAAAATGCTAGAATTTTCAGGTGCTTGAACTGTTATAATCAACCCACTACTCTCGCCTTCATCAATTCCTGTACTTTCTATAAAAAAAGACAAATTGGCTATTTCCTTTAAACCTTCAACAACCTGATGATCGAATGGTTTGTTCTTATGTGATTGCTTCCTTTGAGAAATTATATGATGTGGATCATAATTAATTCTTTCTTCTCTCTGGAAATCCATAATTTCTAGTAATTTTTCCACAATCATCAAGGCACTTTTGTTTTTGAAGATAAATCGACCAACTTTAAAGGGAAATTTAATATTAGAAGACTTCTTGAATACTCCAAAATTCTCCTCCTTTGCACATAATCTTTGTCTCATGAACTCAAGTGGAAAAATTCTAGGGGTAAGAAAAACAGGTAACCTGTACGGTTCCGTAGTGAAACCATACACCCTCAAAACAGTAAAATCTTTGTATAAAAATGAATCCCCGACTCTGTATTCTGAGCATGATTGCAGCATGAGCTTCATTTCTTCTAGTACTCTGGGTAATACCTCATTAAACAAAAACTTGTACATCTCAGACATAATGGAATTTACAAACTCAAACATATTGATTTGCTTTGGAAGGTCTGGAGAGAAAAAAGTGGACAGGAATTGTAATTCTGTTACATTTGAACATAGCGACATGTTCAACAAGTATGAATGGTATTTGAAAAACCATTCATCCAAACTGAAATAATGGACTAGATGGGACTCGGGAGTAATTGAACTCATTCTCAATAAAAAAACCCAAGACAACTTCGCTGATACGCATGTCATCATCTAAACCTAAAATTTGGCAGACCAAAGACATGACCAATTGCACTTCTTTTTTGAAAATGTGAATATTATACGGTAGAAAAAGACCCTCTAACCACTGACCTTCATTAAGAATACTGGACAGAAACTCACATCTAATCTCAGTTTTACAACTTTTGTATATTTCGACTAATACAGACTCATTCACAGACTCACAATTGTCAGGGAAACTATCAAGCAAATTATGAATCCCGCGAATGGTTTTTGAATCAATCTTACACAATATTTTGGATGTGGTACGAATCATGATGACTCTCTTAGAAGGTGAGTAGTTGCTTGCGCACCATTCAACAAACTCTGGAAACAGTAAATTATGTTCAATGGCGAAATAATATGAAAAAGACTTGCAGAAACTTAAAACGTCATTTCCCTGCAAATTATACTGACATAAAAGTTCTTTAGAAACTGATACTTCTCCAACTGATAAAACTGGGTCATACACATTTCTGTCTCTATCAACAACAAACTCCTCCTTTTCATCCAGAACTTAGCGTACAATTCCTAACCCCTATTCTCTTTCCATAACAGACAATGGTGATAATCCTTTGAATGAAACTTAAGTGTTTAAGGCTTACCTGTGACTGTGACTGTAGATATGTAAGGTTGACCTCAGAAAGATGGCGGGCTATTTCCTTCACTCGTCCGCAGCATGCAAATAAAAATGATTTTTTAAAACAAAGTCAACTTCATCTTTATATAATGGTCTATTCCGGAGGCTCCACTAAGCGATTTTCTCTTAACTACTTTCCTCCGCAGAATCCACTCCGATCCGCCACGTGTACCATGGTTTACTTTCCGCTACCGCCTTTCTGTTTTAATCATCATGCAACTTTATCCTCCGGAACCATTAACAACCGTCAATGAGTCTCCACTTTTTGCTTAAGCCGTCAGATTAAAATTGGATGTACACATTCCGCTAGCCCTTTTTTATTTTTAGAACATGCATCTTTATTCAGCAGAGTCTTTATCAACCGTAGATTTCACCCATTTTATTCCACCACCATTGATCTTCAAGTTGCGTTAACCACATCCGCTTCTCCTTATCTCCCGCGCATCTTCATTTAGCGGATCTATTTCAAACCATAGATCTTTACCTCCTTTGTTTTACACCATCGGATCATGAGCCAAATTAACTTTTATGCACCATTTTATAATAGAATCAAACTATTAATCTTAGCCAAGTTCATGTATCCTTGTATTTTTCCTCCATCATATTTCTTCCTCAACTGTTCAAAATAGAGGTGCTAACACATGGAAATATTTGTTGATGTACAACATCATGATTCATTCTCCAGTCTTGTGAGTAATATCAAGTCCTACCAATATCCTCAAGTATTGAGGTGGGATGCTAGTACTGAAGTCGTGCAAGTGAAATCAAGACTATATACTTGTTTGTAAGGTTAGACTTGTGAGTAATATCAAGTCAATTATTCTCATAGAAATCCTATGAGATGGACCTTCAATTATGGAGGTGATCTTGTGAGTAATATCAAGCTAAGCTTGTGATTAATATCAAGCTGGGTCTTGTGAGTAATACCAAGATAGTAGACTTGTGAGTAATATCAAATCCTACAAATATCCTCATTTATTGAGGTGGCATACTTTGCAGTGGTAAAGTGCTTATACCAAAGACATGGATAAAGCTAATAAGTCACCTCTAGAGATTGATAACCTTTAAAGTGAATTACTTTAGCATATGACTATATGGTCCATGGTAATATGTATGATCATCAATATGAGTGACAATTCTTATTGGTATAATATGATATGATAGATTATTAAACATAAACCATGCAGTATTATAAAGATATAAGCAATAAAGAGATTATGGGAGAAAGATAATTCGAAGTGAACTCAAGTTATAAAGCTTCATTTAAATATGAATGCCTCAATCAATGCTTTAGTTAAAGCATTGGTTGAACAATTAATGATCAACATTCAATTAAGTGAAGAAGAGTTCAATGTCCATAAACCAACAAGATTCAATTAATAATGGTTAACTATGTGATTAAAGAAATATGGACTAGTTAACTAAAGTGTTAAGACACTTAAGTTAATCAAATGACAACACTTCAATTAAGAAAGTGTGTTGCAAGCGACACTTGAGTTATTGCACTATGACACTTATGTTAGCCTTTTAACTAAGTGATCAATATTCAGTTAGAGACTGAGTCCACTCCAATTTCAGTTAACTATCAGTTAATATCTATGATTGAAGGTATGGCACATTAGTTGTGCATGATGAATATTCAATGCATGAATTGATTATTTGGAAAAAAAGACAATTCAAAATTGTAATGCATGTGTGGATAATTCTCATGCAACCATTCACTAGGGTTTGCATGGCAGTCATTATGGCTTGTTATTAATATGCTAGGCATATGGAAAGTTCTTGACAATTGTAACAGTGGATCGGTCTTCTCTATTGCTCCATATTCTCTCTTATCGAGCAATCTGCTTATGTTGTAAAAGTCATTCTCTACAATCTATATATTATACTCTGAAGAAGTGTTGGGGTTTTTCATCCTCCCTATTATGAGGATTTTCCCGATAGTACATCATGTGTTGTGGATGAATTATTGTGTGTGATTGAATTGTTAATTGTTAAAGGTCCTCAACATATCATTAGAAAAGTTTTAAAATTCAAGAATCTCCATTATTGCTCAAAACATTAACATGGTATTAGAGCATACGATGTGAAGGAGCTTAGTTTTGCTTAGGAAAAATAAATCCTACGTGATCTTGAGGAGTTGAGAAAAATCTTGGAGCCATGACATCGATATCCGTCCAACTAGAAGACCGACTTGAAGGTACTTCTAACTTCAACGCATGGAAGGAAAGGGTGTTAATCATTCTTGAGGAGAATGGCCTAGATTCCTACATGACCTCAATGAGTGAGGAGCCTTTATCCAATACAAGAAAAATTCAAGGCAAGTCAATAAGCACCATTCTCATCAATTTTCAGGATACAAATTTCGTGGAACATTTCTGATCAATCTATAAGGAATCAAACAAAACTGTTGAAAACCCACTTCCCAAATGGGCTGATTTAGCTTATTTGTGAGTTTATTTAATAAATTCACAAATTTTTGAGAGATACGTTCGGGTATTTAAAGATAAAAAATTTAGAATTCATGTTATGGGCGTCTTTCCAAAACTGGACGAATTGGTTGAATGATGAAGGGATTTATGGATTGGATATTATCCTTCTTCAATGGATATTGTGTGTAATAAGAGCCTAATAAATATTAGAACTCATTTAAAGAAGATGGTGATGATTGTTGGAAAAAAATTTCCCTGAAGAAGAGCATTAACTCTAGGTTGCATGGGATCCAATTTCTCCATGCAAAGATTCACTACCTCCAGCATGCTCTCAAATCTGCAAGGAGATCAAGACCGAGGGACTCTAGTAATCTCCGCAAGGAAGCAGATACCAAGAGGGAGCACAAATAAAATAAAATATAAGTACTTGTATTTTTTTATTATATGCTCTTTAGATCTATATGCTTTTCAATGTTTTCATTACAGTCATATAGAGATTCATATTCTTGGGATTAGCAATTGTGAGCATATATGTAGATTATCTTTCCTTTATTTCCAAATAAAAAAAATCATAAGATATGAATATAAAACATACATGATTGTTTCATAAGATAGGAATATAGACCTACATGATTGTTTCATAAGATATGAATATAAAACATGCATGATTGATTAATGAGATATGAATGTTGGGATGCATGATTATTTGATTATCATGTGCTTTTATAAAATCAGATTTTGTTTTATTACAATCTGTATTCCTGGGATTAAGAATGATATTATGGTATGAATATGATTAAAATCATATGCTACAATCTTTCTCTTTATTGGTAAATAGAAAACTCATGTTAAGAAGAATAAGGGGTTGCATAAATCTTAATGAGATATACATATAAGACTGATATAGAACTGCAAAATATTACATGAAATATGAATGAGGTTATGTCAAAACATTGATTTAATGTGTACATAACTATATGAACCACCACAAATACATTGAAGTATTCATGTGATTAAAATTCATTAGATATGGTTAACTGAAACATTGGTTAAAATGTTTTGCATGTCAGTGTGTGTTGTTTGTCATTCTATTGAAATGATTGGATTATGCAAGGTTGCTAATAACTTGATTGAATTTGGCTTGTAGGGAAAAACTATATTCCATGACCTACAAGTAAAAATGAAATGTATTGAATGAGGAGTAACTCCAATGGCTGATCCTGAAAGAGAAAAGGATGTTGTGAAGAAAGAAGATTTTGGTAGTAGATCGGGAGGTTCCTATGTATTAGGAAGAAGTCAGGTTATAAGACCTAATCCTATTATGAGATATGTAACAAATATTTAAGATAATTAAATTATCTTATTTACATTCATATGTCAAGAAGAGCTTCAGACATAAATGAGCATGAAGTCTCTGTGATGGAGGAACCAGATTATAATTCTCACATCCTAATGTTGAGAGGGAGTAGCTATTTTCACTAGCTCTTGAAGAACCGATAAAACTCGTTGATGTATCTTCTGTTAAGAGGAGACATGCATGATGCTCATATTCAAAAGGAATTTGATAAATGTATTCAAGAATCTTGTTATGATTCTTATGATTAGTGGTGTGGCAGTCACTAGACAAAGATTTTCCTCTGTTAAGGAAAATTTGTAGTAAAAGAGCCTGAAGATTTTCAGGACGATGGACTCTAAATCCATGGCCACACATATGAAGATAAATATGAAATATTATAATTTTATTTCATATTTGGAGGATCTCAATTCAGTTCAGATGTATTTGGTTAGTCACAGGTTCCATGATCGATTATATGCTTTGCAATCTATACATAAACATGTACATTAAAGCATGTGTTGTGGTACCTACTTGGTAAAAGTGTATATGAACTTAGATATGTCTCAATCAATGGAATAAATATTCAAAGATATATGAGATCTAACTAGTATAGTGATCGAGAAAAGATCACATGTGTTTCTCTAGATAGAGCATTTTGTAAAGTAGTAAATCTTTATGAGGTTCCTAGTCAGTTATATCCGAGACATGATACAAAAAAGAGAAATACAACTCCAGTACATATCTCTTGATTAGACAAGAGTGATTCATATCTATTGTGAATGTCAAGAGTGAGTCATATCTCTTGACAAGAGTGAGTTATATCTATTGTGGCGTTTAATACAGATGAGCGACATTACCAACATTTTTACTAAGCCTCTGTCCGAGACAAGCTTGGTAATAGAACAGAAAGGCTCCTCTAGTTGAAGAGGGAGTATCAATGTGTATTCACAGGAAACAATAGATAAAGTACCCACCAGTTAGTCATGGTACATGAAACATGAAACCACGAGTTGTGATATCTTGTGGACATAATCCACATGAGCAGAGACATGGTCAAAGTCTCAGAGACTATTAATAAGAAGAGTCATAGTTTGAGCTGTCAAAGAACAATTAAACCTATTGGAGAAGTAGTTGGGGTGTTGCAGTATAAAGAGAAGAATATGGAATCACTATGAAAGTGATCAAGCCTTGAAGAACATCATAGAGAATGGAAATATCATAGGAAACTTCTCCAGATAATAGAAGATTCAAGAAGTCAACAAATGTTCAAAAGTGAAAGAAAAGATGAGACTTTCTGTTTGCGTGATATTACACATTTGATGTGTGTTGTTGTATATGATGGATGTAAAATCCATAGTTTCTAGTTTAGAGAAACTATATTTTGCATTGGATCCAGATGATGCTACTATGTGTAAGTAGTTGGTTGGTATCTGAGCAGACATGTTGTATTTTATGCTTACTACTAAGCATATGTTTGAGTACTTTGAGGTATATTAGGATAGGTTTTTTATTGTATTGGATACATGGCAGACCTAATATATGATTGTGATATCCAACTATTGTTTTAGCTTGAGATAAGCTATGTATGTTGCAGCTAGTACTACAAAAGCTAAAGAGAGGTTAGTACTATTGAAGCAAGGTGTATTTTCAACTAGTACTAAGCAAAGTGTATTGCAGATAGTACTACATGTTGAGGAGTAGTGTAGATTGGGAAACTACCTACTAGGGTGAAAGGCTTGAGCCTACACTTATTAGGTGTTAATATTCAAGATTTCCGAAAAACCCTATGTGTGTTATGATAAAACACATTGAGATGAAGTTTTACTTCATAGAAGTCATGGTCTTGTAAAATGAAATTTCAGTACATAGCTACTAATGAGCAGATTGCAAATTTTTGGACAAGCCATTTTCAATGACAAAGTTGAGATACTTCCGAGATAAGCTTGGTATGGTAGGAAAGTACTGGTAAAGCAGAGAATGCCTCCCTCACTGAGAAAGAGTGTTGATTGTACAACATCAAGAGTCATTCTTCGATCTTGTGAGTAATATCAAGACAATATACTTGTGAGTAATGTCAAGTTATACAAATATCCTCATGTATAGAGCTAGGATGCTAGTACTAAAGTCTTGTGAGTAATATCAAGACTGCATAATTGTGTGTAATATCAAGTCGGACTTGTGAGTAATATCAAGTCAAGTATTCTCATAGAAGGTACCCTATGAGATGGGCCTTTAGTTATGGAGGTGATCTTGTGAGTAATATCAAGCTAAGATTGTGAGTAATTTCAAGATGGGTCTTGTGAGTAATATCAAGTCCTACAAACATCCTCATTTATTGAGGTGGCATACTTTACTTGGTAAATTGGTTATACTATGTGATGTATTACTGACCATGGTCATTTGATATGGATGAACATATTAAGTATCCTCTAGAGATTGATCACCTCTAGAGTGAATTACTTTAGCAGATGACTATATGGTCCGAGGTAATATATATGATCATCAGTATGTGTGACAATTATTTTGAGTATAATATGATATGATAAATAATTAAAGATAAACAATGCATTAAGATAAATATATAAGCAATAAAGATCCTTTATGAGAGAAAGATTATTCAAAGTGAACTCAAGTTATAAAGATTCAGTTAAATATGAATGCCTCAATCAGTGCTTTAGTTAAAGCATTAGTTGAACTATTAATGGTCAACATTCAATTAAGTAAATAAGAGCTCAATGTTCATCAATCTGCAAGATCCAATTAATAATGGTTAACTATGTGATTAAATAAAGATGGAATAGTTAACTTAAGTGTTTACGCTTTAGTTAGACTAAAGAAGACACTTAAGTTAATCAAATGACGATACTTCAGCTAAGAAAGTGTGTTGCATGTGAAACTTGAGTTATTGCACTATGACACTTATGTTAGCTTGGTAACTAAGTGATCAGTATTCAATTAGAGATTGAGTTCACTCCAATGTCAGTTAACTATCAGTTTATATCCATCATTGAAGGTATGGTGCATTAGTTGTGCATGATGAAGATTCAATGCATGAATTGATTATTTGGAAAAAATGCAATTCGAAATTGTAATGCATGCATGGATAATTCTCACGCAACCATTCACTAGGGTTCGCATGGAAGTCATTATGGATTGTTATAATTTGCTAGGCACATGGAAATTTCATGACAGTTGTAACAGTGGATCGATCTTATCTATTGCTCCATATTCTCTCTTATCGGACAATCTGCTTATCTTGTAAAAGCCATTCTCTGCAATCTGTCTATTATACTATGAAGAATT
The DNA here is from genome assembly GCA_001517045.1 of Pseudotsuga menziesii. NCBI lineage: Eukaryota > Viridiplantae > Streptophyta > Pinopsida > Pinales > Pinaceae > Pseudotsuga > Pseudotsuga menziesii. The sequence goes on along the minus strand of LPNX011179825.1, from coordinate 771,779 downwards.
GTTGAGGTTTTTCATCCTCTCTGTTATGAGGATTTTCCCTAGAGTACATCTTATGTTGTGGATGAATTATTGTGTGTGATTGAATTTTTAATTGTTACAGGTCCTCAAAATATCATTGATAAAAGTTTTAAAGTTCAAGAATCTCCATTATTGCTCAGAACATTAAAAATACTGGCTATATTATTAGATGGTGTAGAGACCTTTTAGGATTTCATATGACCTTATCATTTGAACTTGAGTTTTTACTTTTGACCTTGTGGTAGAATAACTAGAAGCCACCTCCCTTGTTATGTTTTCCTTATTCTTTTTCATATTTTTATGAACTTTATCCTGTCCTATAAATATCCTCATCCACTTCTCTATTTTCATGTCTCATCCATACATAAAAATAAGGGTATCCACTTTTTATTTAGAAGCCCAAAATCATGGTTTGGAATTAATCTCACTTATCCCATTTTTTTATTTAGAAATTTGTAGGGTTTATTTTGTGTTTATTGTAGGCATGAAAAAGTGTATTAAAATAAGTATTTGGATATATATATTTGAAAATTTTCTTATGGATGGCTATAATGGAAGGAGATAGATATTTTGGAGGATTATTTTTTTCATACACACTATTTCATTCAAAAAGAGTGATATTTGGAGATGATTTTTCTTATATTTTGTTTTTCTTATTCTTTTCTCTATATATTGTTTGAAGCAAAGAGAAGATGGATTTTCTGGTTTGATTTTGTATTGTGATTTTGTTGATCTAGTGTTATTACCCTTCTCTTTTGTTTTTGTTTTCTAGAGATTGAGATCTCTAGCTAGCATGGAGTACCCATGGTGAAGAGTTGGTTTTGTTGGGTTGTGATTAGTAATGTTAGATCCAACATAGTTACTTTGTACCTTGGAGTGTTGATGTCCAAACCTATCAGGACTTTGTTCACCCTATAAATCTTGATAATAAAGACAATATTGTTTGGCGACTATTGTAGGTGTTTACATGCATGAAACTTCTATTTTAGGCTTTCATGTGTTATTGATCATGATCTTCATAGGGTTTGAGTGAATATGCCTCGCATTATATTTCACCTAATTCACTTTCATGAATATGCCTCGCATTATATTTCACCTAATTCACTTTCTCTTCTTCCTATATATTCGAATCCATTAAAACACATTGGTTTATTGAAGTTTAATTTTTGATTTATCATATAAAAATGAATTATCATATCTACATCGAAAATTGTGCATCTTAGGCATTTTAAGTATATAATTAGGATTTTTTTAGATCACTTTAATTACAAAAATTTAATTACAAGAACATTAGTTTTATTTTATTTTATTTTTAAAATAGAAAGAGACAGACTTTATCATTTGTTAGTCTAGAATTACATTGGTTCATGTTCCCAACACTTAAGTAAATTTTGCATCATTTTCCATGTGTTTTTTTTAGTGATTAATTCATGTTTTGTTTGTTTCATTTTCATATTTATTAGTAGAATTATTCAGGGTGCTATCTCAATGGAAGAGCACCTTCCTTACAAGTAGGAGGTTGGTGGTTCAATTCCTCCATTCCCTAATGATATTGCAATATTGGTATTTCTAATAAAATATTTTTTATGATGGCTTCTATTAATGGATACAAGAGTGGTCTAAAATCATCTTTGTATGTTTCAACGATAGGGGTTCCACACCACCTTTGTAAGTTGTTATGAGGTTTGTTTATAGCTGCCCCCATAGGTGTCTATGAGGGGGATTTTAAATTGTTCTCGTATGTCTCTATGAGGGGGGTTTATAACTTCCCTCGTAAGAGTTTATGAGGGGGGTTATAAATTTCCCTCGTAAGTCACTATAAGGGGGGTTTATAACTACCCCTGTAGGAGTCTATGAGGGGGGTTTATAGCTTCTCCCATAGGAGTCTATTAGGGGGGTTCTAAACTACCCCTATAGGAGTTTATGAGGGGGGCTTATAACTGCTCCTATAGGAGTCCATGGGGGGTTTCAAAACCACCCCCATAGGATTGTAAGAGTGAGTTTATGGGGGGGCCTTTAGAACCGCCCCCGTTGGCTTGTAAGAGAGACTTTTAGGGGGGGTTCAAAATTACCTCCGTAGGTATATATTAGGGAGGGGGTTCAAAATTTCCCCCAAAATTCACTTATGGGGGTGGTTTAGATCTCTTCCAAAACTGACCCTAAAAGCCAAGAATTTTTAAACTGATGCTATTAGGGGGAGTTGTGTCAAGACCGCCTCTAAAGCCAAAATTGCCCCCAAAAGTGACTTTTGGAGGCAGAAGACAACCCCACTAAAAGTCAAAATTGTAGTAGTGAATAGCACACAATTCTCTAATACATGTGAGGTAAATTATTTGACGATGGTAGGAGAATATCACCTAAAACTATACAAGAAAAATAATTAATATATTGAACAATGGATATTAAGGGCCTATATATTATAATCACTATATATATAAACACAAGAAAATATTGCATACGTTAGGATATGTATCATACGTGTGTTTGAAATATTGTTTAGTACCTTCAAGTTGACCAATAATAAAAGAATAGAGATATGACTTGTTTTGAGTCTTTGTATAATGGTTTTTGTGCCTTATTAATAAGAGGAACATCATGAATATCTTCATAGATATTATACACAAGCTCCTTCTTATCCATGGCAATAAGGGTGTCATGGATTGACATATTTATTCCCTCATTCTCAATAATATCAATGTCATTTTCTTCCACAATATTTGCTTCATTTCTATCACCTTCACCATCTCTACTATGAATTGTAGCATATGGAAATCCAAGCATTGGTGCTTTTATCTTTGTAATTAAAAATAAATAAATATAATTAGTATTGAAATATTAAAACATTTATAACTATTGAAAAATGACAAAAACATGTTTTTGCTATCTTACCAAGGGGTGATAGCCCCCCGCCTTCGAGTTTCCCATACTACAAGCAATGTTTCTTAAACATTGACCTGTTAACTCTCATTATCTTTATGCCTTTGCATTTCATGCAACAACAATAACATTTTCAATAGCCAATATTAGGAACTTTGGCCTGATTTAGTTGAGATGGTTACTTAGGATTGCTAGTCTATGGAAAATATTACATCCATCAACATCCATAGTAAGATCCATTGCTTCATTGACTATATATTGTATATAATCCAACTGGTTCAACGCAGAATTGCCCAAGTTGGGGTTATTTGATATTGTTTATGTTTCAACAAAATATTTAATCCATTCATTAGCATAGTAATAATACATTTAAATAATTTCATAAATTGAGTATTCGAATGGTATTAACAAATTATAACTGAGTATTTATTATTATTATTATTATTATTATGGGTAGCCAAATTTACCTTTAGCAAAATTTCATTTACTCTCAACTCTTTGAAAAATGACTTATTTTATTTTTTGGTAGTTGTATTTTCAATGCCATGGGAAAACACCTTTTGCACATCGAAAATATAGAATAGTCATTGCTAGTTTAAAAAAGAACATGAAACATTGTTTAAATGACATCAAAATAAATGCCTAAGCAACATTTGGTTTCAAAGTATTAAAAAAATTCCTTGGGATAATGTGAAGTCATTTAATAGTGACATCACTTAAATGATGTTAGTGGCCTAACATCTCTTAAGTAGATGTTTATTGGGGCCAAAAATGGAAAAATGCACTAGAATCCTCTTTTTTTACAATTTTTTAAAACTTTAAATTAGTTTTTTATTATTATCGGATTTCAATTCAAATGTCGAATTGGACTAAAAAGGTAGCAATGAATCTAATATCCTTGTGCTTCTATGGAATTTCTTGTCATACTTGTTTAACCATTAGAAGCATTGTACTGCATCACAATAGAAACATTTTTAACTATAATTATCAATATCATGATTTATTTATTCTCACAACTTATCCAACATCAAATGGAAATCATGCAAAGTATACCAATCATAATAAAAATAAATCATCAAAATCTACCAACTACGTCTCGTTGTTAAATCATATCCAACAAAAGAGGGCATTAACTATAGAAATTACCCCCTCTTCAAAAAAAATTGTCTCGAAATTCTAAAATAAATATGGAAATTACTAATGCATATTAGCAACAATCCAGAGTAGCTTAAATGGGACTATAACTACCCCACTAAACCTTTACCATGTTGGACAAATATTGTTGAATTTCTCGAGTGCACCAGTCTAATATGTGGATTGCTTTGGACTTCAAATCCCTGTTTTTTATCAGTAAGAGGCGTTCCTTCTATTGCATAGTGAAAAAAATATAGATACATATTCGTGGTTGACTCCATAAGCATGGAGTTAGGAGATGGTCATGGAACCACATGAGAGAGGTGTGCAAAAGGTCCCATACCAAATATCTAACCATAGATATTGCTTCTCAACCTTTATACATTGACAACTTCATACAACTTAAGAGTCTAAAGAAAAAAGAGGGCCTCAGAGAGATCATCAAAAATAGAAAACAACAATGCTAGGAAGGGCTGCTAGATTTTCCTAGAGGATTAAGCCACATCCTCAATGGCCTTGCTAGTGATGGCTTCTTTGGCGTCCTTGTTGGCTCACTGGAAGGGAGGTTCTGAGAGCTGCATGAGATTGGTCATATGGACAAAAAATCGCTCAACATCCTCCTTGAATGTGTTGACAGTGACCTTCACATAGTCCCCATAGATTTAATGCTCGCTCATTTCCCTGGCCAAAATGAATTCCAACCTCCAATGATTTGAGACCAAGCCTGAGCTTGAATTTCCCATAGATATCAGCCTCCATGGCTATGATGGAATCACGAATGTGTTCAAGATTTTCCTCTCGGAAGAGTGCCTCCCAGTCTTCCTCTTTCACATCTTTTTTAGCCAAAGAGATTGTCGAGGAGGAAGGAAAATGCTAGGAAAGGCTACTACTATCTAGAGCTTTCATCGAGAAGGGATCAAGATGTGCTCGGCTTGATTGATGCAGCCCATGAAGGCTCAGAGATAGAACCCTATTGCAATGAAGGTTCAATGAAAAAACCTTGGCGATGGTGCTCCTGTAAACGATCCCCTAAGAATGAATGTTGTCTAACTGTCTAAAATATGGATTGTAGAGCTCTAGGTCACTCTTTTTGTAGCCAATTTGTTGTTGATGGAGTATCCACTGGATCTAATCTAGGTACAATGCAACATGTCGCAAGGTTCATGAGAATCTATTTGGTGCAGAGACGAAGGGGCGTAAACCATGGCGTATCTGTTGTGAATAACATGAGCATCGTGAGGGAGGTCTTTCAACATAAGCCAAGGATGTCGATCGTTGGTTTCGAGACTAGCCTATAGGTACAAAGGCATGGAAATGATAGATGTGGCGACAAAAGCAACGTGAGTGCGGTCTATCAATCCTGCCAAGGATGCAACATTGGATTTAAGCCTAGAGGTGGGGAGGGGAGGGGTTTCCACATGCGACGACATGTGCCCTCTCTTCTCTATTCCAACCATCCTCACTTCCATGCACACCCACATCCAGAATATTGTGGTATTGTATGGAAATTTGTTCCCAGTTTTCCTTGTCATCAGGCTTGATGTTTCCCAATAAGAGTAATCTATTGCAGAGTTCTAGGTAACTCCCCTATTAGCAATAGAGTCCACTAACTTGTTGGATTTTCTTCTAATGTGCTGGAAGATGATCGTTGTATTTTCCATGAGTATGGTGCTTAAATTTTTGAGTTTTATTTCGAGCCTCCAATTGTTGGTCACCTTACTACTAGTTGATCCCTCCTGTAGTCATATGGCCATATTGGTGATTAGAAGAGAGTCCAGGCTTCCAGGATGAGAGGGATCCAATTCTTTTCTAGATCCCAGATGAGGCCAACTAGTAATCCTTCCAGCTCAGCCGCATTATTGGTGGATATGCCTAGAGAGCCCCATAATAGTCCCTGAATTTCTCCTTCATTGTTTCTGATGGCACCGCCGAAACTTGCAGGGCCCAGATTTCCTTTGGAAGCCCCATCGAAGTTGAGCTTGTAAGTGTGCCAAATGGGGGGGGGGGGATCCATTGGCTGGGATACCTCACTTTGATTTTCTGAGTGCTGGCAGGGCCTATGTAATTAGGGATGGTAGTGATTCCCCAGTGTTGGAGGATTTTCATTTCATTTTTATTAGTAGTTAGGTCCTTGTCTTTCCAAGATGAGAGTTAAGAGTTTCAATTATATGTTTTTTAAAGATTTCCCAGACGTCCTCTTCCTTTCTACTCCAGTTGTTGAAGATTCTATTGTTTCTTTCTATCCATATTTCCTGGACTATGAATCCTGGGAGGAGCTCCCAGATTCTATTAAGGAGCATGTTGCTGAAGGGTTGGTGAGGCTAGTTTTCTACGGATAAATCTAGGCAACCTCTAACTCTGGCTGTTTTTCTGAAAATTATTTCTCCTTCTTTCCAATTGTTGTCAACAAACTTGCAATCATCAAGGAGGTGGTCGGTGGTTTCCCCATTATCTTTTCATAAATAGCACCAAGAGGGTCCAATGCTACCTCTCTTTTTCTGATTCTCCCAAGTTAGGATGCACGTGTGAAGTAGGATCTAGATGAAGGTAGAAACTTTGGGCCAGAGGTTGGATTTCCAAACCTTTTTCCATCTATTGTCTTGTCCGTCATTGGTTGAATTTGAGAGAATGGATGTTGCTTATTTCATGTTGAAGGTGCCGAAATGTGAGAGCCCCCATATTATTTTTTCATTATCATGGTTGATTCTGATTTTTCGGATTTGTAGATCATCCCAAAAACCTTGTAATTCTTCGGAAGGACTGATGGGTTGCCACCAGTCATAGCATTTCCATTTCCTGGAATGATCACCCATGTTGGTGTCTTGCCACATATCACTCACTTTGGAGGCGCATCTAAGTATCATTTTTTCTTGAATAATATGGAGGTTGTGGTCTTCTCATAGCAGATGTTGTTGGTTCCATGAGTCCTGAAAGAAGGCTGATGTGTTTCCATTTTGCACCTCCCAAAAACTGTAGTTTTGTATTAAGATCCGGTTGGCATGTGTCGAGTTCCATATTTGTGAGCCTTTAAAATTGATGTTGAATCTGATGAGGTTTTGTTTAGACCAGGTAGGGGCGTATTTGGCCTTCCATTAGAGAGACCAAGGTTCTGAAGTATGTGTGATCCATCTCCAACAGATCTTTTCATTGCCAATTTTATTGCTAGTGGTAGGGTCTCTTAAGCTGAGGCCCCCATCCATCTTGGGCATGCAAAGAGTATTCCAATTTACCAGTGGAAATTTCTTATGATTCTCAAATCCTCCCTAGAGGAAGGCTCACTGCAGTGATCTGAGTTTTTTTTAATAGATTTCGGGGGGACAAGGATAGAGAAAAGATATAAGGGCATAGTTTGCAGGACAACTTTGACAAGAATTGGTTGACTAGGAAGGTTAAGAGATCTGAGGGTCCAACAACTAATTTTTTGGTTCATTCGATCCAATAGATCTCTCCAGGAGACCTTTCTTTATAGGGAGTTAGTCAGATGGGCTCCTATATATCTAGCAGGTAGAGATCCTTCCGAGAATTCAAGAATACAGAGGATGTTGTGCTTGGTAATCTGACAAGTATTGAAGAAATATATCTGGGATTTATCTTTGTTGATGTCAATCCCACTGGCCAGGAGGAATGTATTGAGATTGGTTTTGAAGGCTTTGGCTTCCTGCACCAAGGAGTACCCCATGAGCATGGTGTCATCCACGAATTGTTGATGGGTTTGTGGCTCTAATCCAGGATGTGGTGAGAGGCCGTTACGATTTTGGTTCTAGGATTTTTCTTTGAGGAGACATCCCAGGCCTTCCATCATGAGGACAAAGAGGAAGGGAGAGAGGGGGTCTCCTTGTCTGATGCCTCGAGAAATTGTTGAAATACTCTGTTCATTAAACTTGTAAATACTCCAGGTACATTCCTTCCTTAAGGTACCACTACAAACTAATAATAGCCAAAGTGTGACTTAAATTTTACTTAAGAATGTATTCTTTTATAATCCTCAATTGATGATATTCCGATCTCGAATTTATTTTTGAAAACACCTTATCCCCATTCATTTAATTGAAAAGGTCATTCAGGTCACAACTAGGTAATAGATAATGATTTCTTATTGCATATTTTTTTAATTGTTTATAATCAATAGAGTCTCTATGATCCATCTTTCTTTATAAAAAATATCACAAGTGATCCCCACGATGACATACTAGGTTAAATAAATCCTATGTCCAAGAGTCCTTGGAGTTTCTTTTGCAACTCTCTCAATTTTGGAGTTGTCATATGATAAGGGGCCTTTGATATGGGATAAATTCTTGGTTTGAGCTCAAAAGTGAACTCCACCTCTCGCTTAGGTGGTAATCTAGGTAACTCCTTTGGAAATACTTCATAAATTTTTATAGTACTAGGTATTGTACTATATTTTATGTATCCTCTTTCTTATTTATGGTTGTTACAATATATAGTTTGCAACCTTTTCTAATACTTTTCTTTAATTGTTCCATCAAGGTAAATTCGACAGACACTTTTCCACTAGTTACTCTTAAAATTATTTTATATCCAAAATCATCAATAAATAAAGCTTCTTAGTTTTACAATTTAGTATTGCTTCATGAGATGGTCACTAGTCCAACATCACCATGATCAAATCATAGGACCCCAAAGTAGTATTCATATAATAACACTTGGCTTAAACAAATTATAAATTCAATCTTGCAATATTTAAGCATTTAACCAACCTCTTGTTTATCTCTATAGATTACTTCAAGTAGGTTGAAATCTTTTTCACTACCTGCCATCATTTTAGATCTAGAATACACATTTAATGAAATGAAACTTTAATTTTCTCTAAGATATAATCATAGTAAAAAAATATTACAATGGATCTTATAAGTCTAAAGTACTATTCGTTGATGCTTGAGTTGACAATTGTTATTTGCTACCAAAATATTATGTGCTTTTCCCAAATCATAATGAGAGTTTGGCTTTGTCCTGGGCCAAATCCTCTTTGCACATGTGGAAAATATCTCTAGAACTGTGACACTCCACATGTTGAACATCTCCTATTAGGAGGTTTATTTTGACCTTCAAAATGAGTGAAAGTAGACCTTCTAAATTCTTGAGTTTATTGAGTCTATTGAATTGTTGATATGTATGGTGTCATATGTCCTCCTGCTAGATGCCTTTGTTTCCCCATCATTGATCCTTTTGATGCATCCTTGCATCCTCCTACTACGCTTGATGCACTAACAGACTTAGAAAATTATCATATTCCTCCTATTCCTAAAGGTTTAGATGGTCACATATGACTACCTCCCATAAATTTCTCCTCAACTATAATGGCCCTTTGTACCACTTCATGTAAGATTCATGGAATCAATATTGGAGATATTTGACACTCACTACTATTTTTTTCCTATGTTCATTAGTTTTGGGATGGGGTCCATTAGTATTGCTATTTATTTACTATGTTCATTAGTATATGGTGTGGGCACTCGTTGTATGTGGATTTGAATTCCACATCCAACAAGCGTTCCCGCTTAAAATTTAATTAAAACCAAAAGGAGATAAGTTGAATATACAAATTTTAAAAGTAGTAACAAATTATTTTAATGTACTGTTTCTAATTTTTCATGGGGTGGGGTCCATCAAAAGTATGCGGTAAGGGTACTTGTTGGATGCAAAATTGAATTTCGCATCTAACGAGTGTTCCTACTTGAAGTTTTAGTAAAACCACGAGGAGATAAGTTGCATAGAAGAATTTAAAAAATAGTTTTTTATGATAAATATGTCAAATCAACTATTATGGTCGACTCATTTTCTTGAAATTCTATTGGTTCTCAAATTCCAATGCATCGATGGCTCGTTTTCTTATAAGGCCCATTTTAGGCCCCAAATTTGCTTTAATAGTGCATGCATTGTATATCTTACATTGGTTATGATGCGTCACTTATGTGTGTCACTTATTATATGGTACATTGCTTAATTGTGTCTCTTATAGTGCATGAGTGGGATGATTATGTGTAGTGTCTTCTGGAGTGTTACTTTTGTTCAATGCGCTGAGAGGCGCTCTACAACCCAGTATGAGGGAGATCTTGTAATGTTTGTCATGAAGGAGATCTTGCAACATTTTTCCATCTTGTAACATTTGTTACAAACAAAATAATAAAAAATAAAAATTTTAATTATCCGCCAAAATAAATGTCGGCGACAAAAACAACCTAATATGGGAGATATGTTGTAGTGTTCATACCTAACAAAAAATTAAAGAATTAAATATTTAATTATCTGCCAAAAAAAATGTCGGTAAGAAAAAACAACACAATATGGGGTAGATGTTGTAATGTTCCTGCCTAACAAAATAATAATAAAAAAAAATTGATTTTTTTGCAAAAGAAATGTTGGCCTGGAGGGCTCCTAAACAACCCATGGTTTTATTGTACATGGTTTAGGAGGGATTTGCAAATGGTTTGAANAAACAACCCATGGTTTTATTGTACATGGTTTAGGAGGGTCTTGCAAATGGTTTTAAGACCATGTGCAAGGCCTCCTAAACAACCCATGGTTTTAGGAGGGCCTTGCACATGGTTTTAAAACGATGTATGGAGGACATGTTGTAATGTTAGTTCCTAACAAAATAAAAAATATTATATATCCACCATAAATAATATTAATATGTCCACCTTAAATAAAAAGATAAAATATTTTTGGTTTGAATCAAATCAATGGCTATATTGATCCAGGAGGATATTGTTGGCCACCCACCTATTCCACTTGGACCCCCACCATTGTTTATTTCAATTTTCTAGTTTCCTTAATTGTAGCAAAATTTACTATTTTTGATAGTTTTTGGGACCTAAACTTCCGAAGCCGTTTTGAGGCCCTAAACGACGTTTTTTCGGCATCGAATGGTCGGGAAAATATGAGTCCATTTTGAACTTAATATTTTCTATGAGTCCATTTTGAACTTAATAGTTTCTATTTATACATGTAGTCCTTGAATATATCTTTCTAACGATGTATCATGCGCGTCAAACGGAGGTAGTATGCCAAAGTTACGACCCCAGGAAATTGATGTACCAAGTTACCCAACGGGGCCCACATTCTGGCATTTCACCTCCTAGGGTTAGGTTTTTGGATTTGTAGGGTTTCCATTATTTCCCAATAATATATAGGCCTTTGAGCCTCATTGTAACATAGAGTTCAGAGGCATGTAGCCGCCACATCTCTTCTCAGAGATAAGCTACCAGCACTCTATCTAGTTTATTTCCATTATGTATGTAACCAAGTTTCAGTTCTTTGATTAATGAAATGAAGTGTTATTTCCGTTGCATATTTGTTTCTATGGTTATTTGTGTATTCTGTTGCGTTCCTGCATAAATCCGAATCAGTGGTATCAGAGCAATCTGCTCTTTCGCGATCCTTCTTTGCATGTCCCCAACGAGAGCGGGGTATAAAGAGTTAGGTCTCGGTTTGGTTGAACCTTTGCAAGATCAGCCTCACAAATCCCGACGACCTCCCATGGGGGATGAAAATAAATACAAGGGAGCAGAATATCCTATCAAAATGTTGCTCGAGGAGGCCCTTGAAAAACAAAGGAACACGATGATGGATAACTTCGCCCAGATCCTTCAATGACTTCCCATTGGCGGTGCATCTGCATCTATCAACCACTCTGGAGGTACAACCCCTTTTAAGGTACAAGAAAACTTCGACATTCCCATATTTGATGGCTAGATAGATGCAAACGCTGTAGATAGATGGTTGAATCTATTAGAAGGATATTTCTCGGTTCAGGACTTTTTCGACCGGGAAAAGATTACTTTTTCACTACTCAAAGCCACCCCCCCGTGTCAAGGATTGGTGGAAAACCTAGTGTGAGAGAAAGGACGAGGAGGAACCCTCTCTGTTCCCGGTCATACCGACTTGGAATTCATTCCAAGATGCCATAAAGGGACAATATTATCCCATGGGGAGCTATGAGGACAAGTACATACAATGGACTACGCTGCGACATCAAGAGATCAAGATGTGCATGAGATGACGAATCTGTTCCATACCCTATGCACCAAGTTGGGTATCAAAGATTCAGAGAAACATTTGGTGCTAAAGCACTGCAATTTTCTGGACAAATACATTTAGGAGGAAATGGATTTCCTTGACATCTCTGCGCTTGGTACGGCATACCGGTATGCTGCCAAAATTGAGCAAAAAATCAAATAGAAAAAGTGAGACTTTGGATCTATGAATCAGAAGCAAGAGAAAGGTGCCCCTAAACCGCAGAACCAAGGACACAACCAAGGCATGGTGACTCAAGAAAACTTGCCAAAGTCGCAAGAAAAGAGAAACACTGTGAATCCAAAGAAGGAAGCAGGAAAGTGGTGCGAGTTCCATAAGAGCCCCACTCACAACACTAGTGAGTGTCGGGCCAAGCAGTCACTAGTGGCCGAGATAAAGGCTTATGAATCAGATGCATACTCTGACACTAAATCAGAACCTGAGAAGGGGAATGACAGAGGGAAGAATATTATCGATGCAAAGCCCAATGCCACCATTTCCACCACAAAGATCCAAAAGGAAGAACCCGAATATTTAGAGGAGGAGGAGCATCTTTTCCACTCCTAGATGTGGGTAAAGGGTTTCTTCTACAGTTCATTGTTGACAGTGGGAGCTAAAAGAACTTCATTTCAACAGAGGTTGTGAAGTGGTTGGGATTTCTGACCACAACACACCCACAGTCATACACCATCGGGTGGCTTCACCAAGGATGGGATCTCCACGTCAGCCAGCAGTGCCGCCTTCGCTACATCATCAAGCCCTTCACCGATGAGGTATTATGTGATATTGATCCTCTTAATGTTTGTGATGTATTATTAGGTCAACCATACTAATGGAAGCGACATGTTGTGTATGAGTCTCGGCCTCGTGCTGTTATTATTACGTTGGAAAATAAGTTGTACAGGATACCAGAGGTACCACCTCCTGTCGCTATCTCTTTGGTTACTGCAAAACAATGTAGTAAGCTCATTTCCAAAATTAGGAAATTTGTTTTCTTGATGATCTGCCCTCAGGACAAGAAGAAAATCGTGGCCACAACCTTTAGACAGGGCCCATCTACATGACAACAAAAAATGGACAAGGTCATGGAGGAGTACCGAGACATATTCACCTCACCCACAGGGGTGCATCTGCACTGTCAGGTCAAACACTCCATCGATCTAACCCCAAGTGCGCCACTTCCAAATGGACCGATCTATCGATGCTTTGTTCTGGAGAATGTTGAAATAAAGAGGAAAATTCAGGAGCTGCTGCAAAAGGGTCACATCCGGCCAAGTTCATCATCCTGTGGGAGCCTGATCGTGTTGGTACATAAGAAGGATGGGACTTGGAGACTTTGTATTGACTATCGGGCGCTGAACAAGATCATTGTGCGGAATAGGTACCTGATCCCACTGATTGATGACCTCCTAGACCAGCTTAAAGGGGTGAAATATTTTAGCAAGATCGACTTAAAGGCCGGGTATCACCAAGTACTGATCGAACCAACCGATGTGCGGAACACTGCCTTCAAAGCCAAGGAGGTCCTTTTCGAATGGTTAGTCATGCCTTTCAGGTTGACGAATGCTCCTGCAACCTTCATGAGATCGATGGACGACATCTTACGGCCATTCACCAACTCATTTGTAGTAGTGTACTTGGATGACATCCTGATATTCAGCCAAACTTGGGAAGAGCACCTCCACCACATCCGACAGGTCCTCCAAACATTGCAGAAGCACAAGTTGTGTGCCAATTTGGACAAGTGTACTTTTGGCATGACCCAGATTTAGTATCTGGGATACATTATTGATGAGTATGGGGTACATGTGGATCGAACCAAGATCTAAGTCATTCAGGATTGGCCATCCCCAACTACTCTAATAGAGCTTCATAGATTTCTGGGTCTTGCTAATTTCTACCGTAGGTTCATGTTGGGATTCTCTCATATCACTTGGCCCTTGAGTCAAGTCACCAAGGGAGGGGAAAAAGCAAAATTATTCTGGTCAAAAACTCAACAGAAGGCGTTTGTAGAATTGAAACATTGCCTCTGTTGTGCCCCAGTGCTCACATTACCAGATTTGCAACAACCGTTTGAGATCAATACAGATGCCTCTCACTATGCTGTTGGGGCAGTCCTTACTCAACAAGGGAATCCAGTGGTATATCACAATGAGACACTGTCTAACACAATCCGCAAATATCCCACTTATGACAAAGAGATGTATTCTATTGTACAGGCTTGCCGACAATGGAAGCATTACATTTTGGGGAAGGAAATGATCATCCACATAGACAACCAACCCCTGTAGTTCATACAGACACAAGGGAAGTTGCAGAATGATCGCCATCAGAAGTCATCTACATATTTACAACAGTTTCATATGAACATCAAGTAAAAGAAGGGAAGCACCAATATGTTGCAGACTTCCTCAGCCGACCGCTGATAGTGACGATAACCACCGTGCTCAACTCCTACGAGCATGAGACCTCTAATTGGCCACTTCTCTACAAGAACGATCCATAATTCATCCACACATACAGGACGCTCTTGGAGGGAAACCAAGTTCCAAATTTTCACCTTCAGGATGCACTACTATGTCACATGGGACACCTTTGTGTTTATTCAAGCGAGCATGACGAGCTAATTTTGGAAGCACATTACAGTCGCGTCACTGGGCATTTTGAGGTCGAGAAAATAGTGGCAGTACTGCAGAAGTATTTCTATTGGCCAAACCTTCGACAGGACGTCGGGAAGTACATCTGATCTTGCACTGCCTGCACCATTGCCAAACTGTCCATCAAGAAGCAAGGCCTTTATACTCCGTTGCCTACCCCTAGTCGACCTTGGGAATCCATCTCCCTAGATTACATGTCAGGCCTTCCTTCTACTAAGCACGGCAACTACTGTGTATTTTTGGTCATCAATAGATTCTCAAATATGGCTATAATGGTGGCCTGCAAGAAGAATATCACAGCAGAAGCCACTGCTAAACTCTTCTTTGAATGAGTGTGGGTACACTTTGGGATCCCACAGTCTATAATATCATATCGGGATAACAGGTTCCTTAGTACATTTTGGTCTAGCCTATGGTCAATGCTAGACACAAAGCTCACAAATTCCACAGTTTTCCATCCCCAGACTGATGGCCAGACAAAGGTCATCAACAAGATGATTGTACACATTTTGTGCATGTACAACTCAAAGCATCCACACACATGGGATGACAACCTCCCCTATGTATAACATAGCTATAATCGGGCCCTCCACAGGTCAACCGACCACAGCCCCTTTCAGGTGGACTTGGGATTCCAGCTACTATGTCCCATTGACGTAGCCATGCCATTCTTAGCTACTCAGGCTGATTCAGCTCATGTCCAGTCTGAAGTTTCCAAGGCGAATAGCTTCATTGAGCACATTCAGCACATTTTCTAACATGTTCATGACATATTGGACAGATCCAATGCTAAGTACAAGCAGTGGCATGATAAGCATTGAGTGGAACACAAATTCCAGGTGGGCGACAAAGTGTGGCTACATTTGCAGAAGGAGCACCTCGCTGGACCCCACCGTAAGATTTTCCCGCTCTGATATGGAACATACACCATCACCAAGCCTGTCAGGGATAATGCCTTTGAGCTCAATATTCCACCATTCCTTAGTCTGCACCCAGTGTTCAATGTGGACCGCCTTCGGCTCTACTTTCCACCTCTACTGGACACATCAGACATGGCAGAACAACTCACACCAACAGAGTTAAACCTATACTGCATGGAACAAGCCACAACTGATCGGATTATGGACACACAAATCAAGAACACCCACCAGCAGAAGATCCATCTATATCGAGTTGTCAAAGCAGGCCAACTCCTTCACCAGGGAAAGTGGCTCACCAGAGACCAAGTTCAATAGAAATTTCCTCATCTCATGGAGGAACTCAACGCAATGGGGACCATTGCTTCTTAAGGGGGGAGGAATGATCCAAGAGGATATTGGTGGCCACCCACCTATTCCACTTGGACCCCCACCATTGTTTCTTTCAATTTTCCAATTTCCTTAACTGTAGCAAAATTTACTATATTTGGCAATTTTCGGGTCCTAAACTTCCGGAGCCGTTTTGAGGCCCTAAATGACGTTTTTTCGGCATCAAATGGCCAGGAAAATACGAGTCCATTTTGGATTTAATATTTTTTGTTTATGGATGTAGTCCTTGAATATATCTTTCTAACGATGTATCATGCGCGTCAAACAGAGGTATTATGCCAAAGTTACGACCCCGGGAAATTGATGTACCGAGTTACCCAACGGGGCCCACATTCTAGCGTTTCACCTCCTAGGGTTAGGTTTTTGGATGTGTAGGGTTTCCATTGTTTCACAATAATATATGGGCCTTCGAGCCTCATTATAACATAGAGTTCAGAGGCATGTAGCCGCCACATCTCTTCTCAGAGATAAGCTACCAGCACTCTAGCTAGTTTATTTCCATTATGTATGTAAACAAGTTTTAGTTCTTTGATTAATGAAATGAAGTGTTATTTCCACTGCATATTTCTTTCTATGGTTATTTGTGTATTCTGTTGCGTTCCTGCATAAATCCGAATCATATATATAGGACACACCAAAGTTAATAGAGATTTTCACCTCAAAATATTTGATCCCTCTCGGCCCTTAATAGAGCCTAAGATTTGGATCTATGCTAGTATATTTGTGCTTAAGTGCATCGCTAAAGTTTGTCACATAAGGTGCATCATTTATGTGTATCAATCGAGAGCATAATTATAAGCATGACTTATGTGTTGCCAGTTATGGTACATCCTCATATATGTCAATTAATATGGTGCATCATCACTTATGTGTGTCACTTGATACATTGCTTAAGTGTGTCATTTATGGTGTATCAATTATGTGTGTCACATATGTGATTGTAATAGAACTAGAGTAAATTAAGTAATTTAAATATTATTTGTGTTAATAAGGACACACCATTCAAATGTTCCTCTTCAATTGTATGTAAGCCACGGGTACTCTTTGTAATATAATCATTCAATAAATAAATATATAACTTTTGAAAAATTCATTACAAGTTAGTATTATAGCAAGCATTATCACCATCTTCTTCCAGTTCACATTCCCATCTTCCATTCTCCTTCTCCACCCACTGCACATTCCCATCAAATTCCCATCTTCCATTCTCCTTCTCCACCCACTACACATTCCCATCAAATTCCCATCTTCCATTCTTTGTTTTCATCCACTCACACCCCTTTGCACATCCATGCACCCCCCATACTCCACCACCTTCTCTGGTGCCACACTTCACCCGCTCCTCTCACTACTCGCTCCTATCTCCTCTTCATTGCTCGCTCCATGCTCCTGTGCACACCCTCTTGTACTCCATCCCTCCATTCTCCCTTCCACCACATCCTCCACACCTTTGCCCCTTATTGAAACCCTCTCGCCCTCCTTACAATACCCTCCAATTCTTCCCTTTGGCATATGTCTCCCCTCCTGCACACATTCCCTACATGCATTCCACCTCCAAACCATGTCAATTTCCCTAGTGTTTCGTAACCATACCTCTCGCCATCTCCTCACAAAAAAAATTGTTATTATTATTAAAATAATAATTTTTATTTTAATATAAATATTTTTAAAACCTTTTAAAAACGATTAATTTTTTTTACATACAATAATATTATTATTATCATTTTAATAATAAATTATTATTGTAATTAATATTTTAATAGTTAAATTTTCCCAAATTCGAGGTTAGACAATATTAATACAAGAAATACTGAGAGAAACCCTCCTAAGAACACAGATGCGTTCAAGAAGTCAGAATATGATTTAGAAAGTAAAGTTAACAAGATTTTAGCAAAACTTGAGCAAAAAGAGGAGGATGTCCATGACATAAAGATAAAAATTGAATCACTGAGATACTAAGTTAAACGATTCCATAACTCACATATAGGCCCAACCCACAGTGTCGTTCACAAATTTAAGATCAATTTACCAATATTTGATGACGAAAAAAATCAAGACAAGATTCGATGGATCAACAAAATCAAAAAATATTTTGAAATGTACAATATATATGGTGATGACGACAAATTGAATGTTGCAGCAATGCACATGGATAAAACCCCTTATGACTGGTTCTTATGGTGGGACTCATGTATGAAAGGAGGAAGACCGGTGAGATACTGGGATACCTTTAAGAAAATTTTGTTTAAATGATTTCAAGGCATGAAAGAAGTTGAAATCTACAACAAGAGGAAATCGTGGATGAATATTTTAGCAATTTATTGGTGCTAGCCACTTGTGTCCAAGATGTACCGGAAGAACGACTCTTGCAAATTTCCGTTGGTGAACTAAAACATAGTATCCAAAATGAGATAAAATTATTGGATGTGAAAGACATGGAACAAGCTTGTTAAAAAGAAAAACTAATTGAAGAGAAACAAAAATCACAACGTTCGTCAATTTATATCCCACCCTACCTAAGATAAAATGGAAAAAGGATGAAAATTTGTGTCATAAGGGTAATGCCCCTAATTGGCATCCAAGCCATACGTGTAAAAACAAGAATTTCTTCTTGTGCAAAAAAATGATAATGACGACAATAATAATGAAGAAGTTGGTGGCATATCTTCTTCTGACATAAAATCAGATAGAGATGAATCCAACATAAAGGAATCTAATGCCACCCCAACACCCTCAGTGGCTACAATGATGGGTATATATCAACCCCAAACTCTCAAAATGTTTTTCCATATCAAGAATGCTAAAGTGACTGTGTTGGTCAACAATGGGAGTACACACAACTTCATAGACTCCAGGTGAGAAAAACGATTAAGCGTATTCATCTACCCTACCTCTAGCTTCCAAGTATCAATACCAGGGAACAAAACCACCTTGTGTGATGGGAAATTACATAAAGTAGAACTAGCTATAAATGACTACCAGTTAAGATTGTTGATGCATGCTATGGTGGTCAGAGGGGTTGACATTGTTTTAGGTTCCCATCATGGTTGGAAACATTCGGAGCTATAGGATTTAATTTATAGGAACATTTTATAAGATTCTGTGAAAATGGGAGGAACTACAAGATTTATGGTATCAACTCCCCCCTCCCCAAATTGTCTCATCCAATAAGATGGAAAAAATGATAAAAAAAAAGGGAGCTCAAGATTTCTTCTTACATTGCTATGCTATGGAAGGGACAT
>LPNX011179825.1:604341-752479 GCA_001517045.1 Pseudotsuga menziesii | reverse complement strand
CCCAGGGCCCCCCCCCCCCCCCCCAACGTTCTAGGGATCACATCATAGAGTGATGACAGACTTAAATCCAATTAGAAAAAAATCATACAGATAATCTCACATAAACAAGTTAGAGATTGAACGACTTGTGCATTAATTATTAGACATTGGCATAATCACACATAGTAATATTCCTTTCTTTGTGCCATTCATACTTGTCAGGTAAAAGGATGGATCATATAGAATTTGCATTGATTATTGAGCGTTAAACAAAGTCACCATAAAAGATAAATTCCCCATTCCCTTTGTTGACAAATTGTTGGATGAGATCCATGGTGCAAAGTATTTTTCTAAATTAGACCTAAACTCATGATATTACCAAATATGAATTCAAGAAGAAGATGTCCCCAAAGCTGTTTTTTGTACCCATGAAGGCTTGTACGAATTTTGAGTCAGGTTGTTTGGATTATCCAACACTTTGACAATATTTCAAATAGTAATGAATGACTTGTTTCATCCATACCTAAGGAAGTTCGTGTTGGTATTCTTTGATGATATCCTTATTTATAGAAAAAATTGGAACTCACACCTCAAGCACATAAAGAGTCGAGACAATATTGAAACTTCTAGAAGAAAACAAGTTTTACACTAACAAATCTAAATGTAGTTTTGGGAAAAAAGAAATATGACTTTTGGGGCATATCGTTTCAAATAAAGGCATCAAGGTCGATCCCAAGAAAATTGTGGCAATCACTAAGTGTCCTTCCCCCCAAATCAATCACATCATTAAGGGGATTTCTTGGTTTGGAATGTTATTATAGAATATTTGTTCACAACTACGCATAAATTATGTCACCCTTAACATCGTTATTAAAAAGGGATGCTTTCAAATGGGATCATTATGCAAAAATTTGTTTTGAAAAGTTGAAAACTCTAATGACATCCACTCCAATAATAGAAACCCCATATTTCACAAAACACGTATCCATGATTGTGATGCTTCTGGGACAGGTGTAGGAACCATGCTCATGCAAGATAAACATCCCATCTCCTTCAAAAGTCAGAAGTTAAAACCAAGTAAGCAAACAAAATAGACTTACGACAAAGCAATGTTGGCAATAATGCATGCCCTGGTTAAGTGGAAGCAATATTTGTTGTGGGGGGGGAGGGGGGTTCTTGTTAAAACATACCACAAAAGCTTGAAGTATTTTCTAACCCAGAAAAATATCTCTCCATAACAACAAAAATGGGTGAGAAAAATCCAGGTTTTTATTTCGTCATTTTGTATAAGAGGGGTAAGAAAAATGTGGTTGCAGACAACTTATCAAGGAAGCATGAAATTAATTCCTCAATATGTGCCATTTCAATAGTTGTTCCTGAATGGATTTTAGAAGTCCAAACTAAGTATATGAAATACCTAGAGACAAGGAAGATAATTGAAGAAGTTGAAAGCAAGAAGGAAACAAACTCCAAATACTCATGGGAGAAAGACATACTATGATACAAACAAAGGATATATTTACTGAGTTCGTCAAAATACAAAACTCAAGTCTTACAAGAGAACCATGATTCTCTCACAACCAACCATGTTGGGTTCTTTAAAACATACCACAATATTCATCAGTCCTTCTTTTGGAAGTGAATGGAGACCGATATCCAAAAATATGTGGTTGAATGTGATACTTGTCAAAGGCATAATTTTGAAACAACGACTCCTCCTGAGATTCTCCAAGCCCTTCATATCCCAACCTAGAAATGGTCTGAGATATCCATGAATTTTATCACGGGTCTTCCTGCGTCAGAAGGAAAGGATAGTATATTTGTAGTAGTCGACCAATTAACAAAATAAACCCACTTCGTTAGCATTTCATCAAAATCAAAAGCATCCAAGTCGCAGATAGTTATGTAAAGAATATATTTAAGCTCCATGGATTTCCCAAAGTTATTGTTAGTGAAATGGACCCCAAATTTACCAACAATTTTGGAAAGAATGGTTCCACCAAGTTGGGTCTTCATTAACTATGATTACCTCTTACCATCCCCAGAGAGATGGAAAAACTGGAGTTGTAAATAAATGCCTTGAAGGGTACCTTAGGAATTTCGTGAACGTCTGTCATACTCAATGGGTACATTGGCTACACCTTGCAGAATGGTTGTACAATAGTATGTATCATACAACAAGAAAAATGCCCCCTTTTGAAGTCTTATATGGGTATCCACCTCCTACAATGAAGGAATAAGTTATCAACAATTTCAAGGTTCTAACAGTAAAAGATTATCTAGCAACATCTGATGAGGTCATCCATATTTTGCATAACCATCTTGAACGAGCAAGAAACTGCATGAAGCAACAAGCAGACTCAAGAAGAACTAATCAAAAATTTGAAGTGGGTGATTTAGTGTTTGTTCGTCTCCAACCATACAAACAAACTTCACTTAAAAGTTCCAAACATCATAAACTTGCACCCAAGTTTTATGGTCCATATCAAGTACGAAAGAGAGTAGGACAAGTGGATTATGCTTTGGACATACCAAATAAAGGGAAAATACATGATGTTTTACACGTGTCCTTCTTAAAGAAGAAATTGGGTCCAACTACTCACATACACACATAATTACCTATGTTAGATTATGAAGGGAAATTGGTTCTAGAACCTTAATGCATTTTAGAACTTAAAGCCAAAACACTTCGTTCTAGATAAGTCAATGAATACATTATGAAGTGAAAAAACTTACCAGATGATGAATCTACTTATGAGAAAGTATCCTTACCAATACTTCTTGGACAAAGTATCTTCGAGAGGGATGACTTGTAATATAACTAGAGTAAATTAAATAATTTAAATATGATTTAATTTGTTATTATTATTATTTAAACATGGACATTAGAAGGATGCACCATTCAAATGTGTCAATTCAATTGTATTTAAGCCACATGTACTCTTTGTAATACCATCATTCAATAAATAAATATATATCTTTTGGAAAATTCATTCCATGCATCTATTATGGTGAATAGCTTATGTGTTACTAGTTGTGGTTCATCTTTCATGTATTACTAGTTAAGGTGTCTCACTAGGTGTGTTGCTTAATATGGTGTAATGTCACTTATGTGCATCACCTAAGTGTGTAGACACTTAAGTGCATTTCTTATGTGTTGTTTATGGTGCATCAATTATGCAAGTTAAGTCTTAAGTGTGTCACTTTAGGTGCATCTCTCATGTACCTCACTTACCATGGTGAAACTCTTTGGTGCATCATTTATGCTATGTGAGTGGGTCATATATGTGCACATTGCCTATGGTTTGTTACTTATGTGTGTCACTTAATTATGTTTCTTATGTGTGTCACTTACGTGTTTGGGCCTTTTGAAAATCATGCGGAAAGTGCATTCATTTTCCCATGTTGTATAATTTATCGAGATCTTTTCAATAAGCTATTGTGTACCTTAGTTAGAGTTTAGAGTGAAAAAATATTATCCTAGAAAGTTGATATGTCGATCTGACTATTAAATTTACACTAACAAAAATAATAATAAGCCCACTTACCTTGAAACGAAATTATGAGATGGTATGTGTCTTAGTCTACATCTCAATATGTGTGAATTAAGACAAAAGTTCAGATGAAAAAGGGACACAACTTGAGACTATTAAGATGCATAACCACACATGTCACATAAAAAATTCTAATAAAACTAAATGTATTCCTTTGAAATACCTAAAAAGTTTGAGAAAAAAATACGCTACCTTGAAACAAAAAAAATGAGATGGTATAATTTTTTTTTAATTTTTTTAATATGTAAATATAGGAGTTTAAAGTGAAAAAATATTGTCCTAGAAAGTTGATATGGTGATCCGACTATTAATTTACATTATAACAAAAATAATAATAAGCCCACCTTACCTTGAAACAAAATTATGAGATGGTATGTGCCTTAGTCTCCATCTCAATATGTGTGAATTGAGACAAAAGTTAAGATGAAAAAGGGACACAAATTGAGACTATTAAGATGCATAACCACACATGTCACATAAAAAGACGCTAATAAAACTAAATGTATTCCTTTTAAATACCTAAAAAGTTTGGGAAAAAAATACTCTACCTTAAAACGAAAAAATGAGATGGTATAATTTATTTTTATTTTCTTAAAGTTTGGGAAAAAAATACTACCTTAAAACGAAAAAATGAGATGGTATAATTTATTTTTATTTTCTTAAATATGTAAATATAAGAGTTTAGAATAAAAAAATATTGTCTTAGAAAGTTGATATGTCAATCTTATTATTAATTTATATTATAAAAAAAATTATTAAGCCCACTTTACCTTGAAACGAAATATGAGATGCTCTGTATCTAAGTCTACATCCCAATATGTATGAATTGAGACAAAAGTTAAGATGAAAAAGGACACAAATTGAAACTATTAAGATGCATAAACACACATGTCACATAAAAAATACTAATAAATATTCCTTTTTAAAGATGCTAATAAAACTAAATGTATTCTTTTAAATACCTAAAAAGTTTGGGAAAAAAATACCCTATCTTGAAACGAAAATATGAATGGTATAATTTATTTTTATTTTCTTAAATAGGTAAATATAAGCGCAACAAAAACACATTCAAAACTATAGAGGCAATGCTATCACGAGGGCCCGGGGACACTTTTGATAAGTTAATCATCGAGATTTTGAATTGCTTAGGTGGTGATAAGAGAGACCATACTAAGATTTCAAAAGGTGGAAAAGCGAGATTCGGAAGTGGTGATCAGAAAGACTATTGGCCAATTTCTCATAAGGTTGAAAAGCAATACGGTAAGATATGATTTACTCTATTGGGCAATTATCCATTATAATATTCTAAAATCCACATTGCAGCTTTTAATCTAAATCCTGTTCATAAAGTTTCCAAAATCAGTGGAACCCAACTCAAAAGCACAAGTGTCCCACAATGATTAACCTTTTCTTAGGACGAAGACCTTGGGAAGTAAGTAGGAGTTTAATTATTCTTAGAGGGCCAACTAGGATTCTTATGTTAATGTTTATAAATATTTTATTAAGTTGTTCACGAAAAAGATTGCTCAGAATGTTTATAGATATTTTATAAATTTTGAAAGCCCATAGTGAGGCATTCTCACCCTACCCAGGATAAAATAATAGATTGACCTATTTACCCAACCATTTGCATCGATCGGACGACCGGCAACGTCGGATGTGACCAGTTACGCGAGCCAGGTCCTCGGATCGGTGCAAATGGTCGGTTAAGTAGTTTACTCCTAAAAAAATTAAAGGGTTAATGCCTAAAAATAACATTAAAATAATATTTAATGATTCAATTTTATTCTTTGTAGGGACTTATACTGATGTTCTTTAGTCACTAATCCTTCTATGTGGACAAAATAATGCAACAAATTTTGGTAAACTTTGGTTTTGTAATGTCGTGGAGGTTTCGTATTTAAAAACATTTTTCGTAAATTTGAGATTGGATGCTATGACGATAACATTAAATGTTAAACTCATGGATTGCAATTTTTTTTGTAAGAAGAAAAAGATTGTTCCTTGTTATATTATATTAAAGGAACTAGTTATAGAAGAGGCGGCGGCTAGTTGATGCTATACAGCTTTCAATGCTTACCAATTCTTCATTGCTCTGCATTCATTTCTATGCATTACAGTGAATGCACCGCATTGATTGTTTCGATGTGTCATAAGTATTTGAGTTAGGTAGTGGTTGTTG
Organism: Pseudotsuga menziesii; assembly: GCA_001517045.1. NCBI lineage: Eukaryota > Viridiplantae > Streptophyta > Pinopsida > Pinales > Pinaceae > Pseudotsuga > Pseudotsuga menziesii. The sequence continues at coordinate 746,764 of LPNX011179825.1, read as the reverse complement.
TTCTGCTTTTTGTGAGGTTTGTGTTTGAGTTATTGGATCATAGATTTTGTTGTATGGATTTGAATTTTAGAGTGCAAAGTTTTTGGATCATAGGCTTTGTTGTTTGGATTTGAATTTTGAAGTGCGGCAATGTGCAATGGTAGTGTGGTTGTTTGTCCATGGTGTTTGGATCAAACATAGTGTATTAGTGGTGTAGATTTGAGTTCTAGAGCACATTGACATGTGATGGTTTGTTGTTTGGGTTTTTTCCCATGACCTTTGGTTTTGTCACACCATATTCATTTTCTTAAGATGTTGCACAGGGCATTTCAATTTGGCTTAGGTAATTCATTTCCTTGTTGTTAGTTGGTGGTCTTTGTCTAATACTGCATTTGGTTGAGGTATGTGTGTTAACCAGTTTGCAGTGTTTTCAATTATCTATGCTTATCTTTTGGTGGTTCTTTTGAGCTCAGTGTTTTACCAATTGGCCAAAATGCTCTCGTGATTATTTCATATGTGGGTCATTTGTTATGTCCTAGATTTTTGTGATTGTTTCTCCTATGGTTCATTTTCTATATTCGATAATAGCGTATAAGTGGTTTTCATTTGGGTTCTAGAGAAAAGTGTTGTGTGGCGGTTTGCTTTATGGTTGTTGGATTGTCGCCTTTAGTTCTCCCACAATGTATTTGTTTTCTTGACATGTTGCGATAAGATTTCTAATTTGGTTATGGTCGTTCGTTATGTCCTTGTTTGTTAGTGGCCTTTAGTTAAGGCAACAATGAGTTGAGGTATGTGTACATTTATGGGTATGTAGTGTCTTCAATTATCTAGATTTATTTATCAATGGTTCTTTTGGGCTCAGTGTTTTGCCTACTAGTCAGAATGTTATCCTAGTAATTATTGGCTAGTGGTTTGTTTTCCCCATGGTGGGTTTTTGTTGTTGCATTCTTTATTGGTCTAGTTTTATGGATGCATAGGGCTCATGAATCTCATTAACTCTGACCCTGAATATTTAAGGCCCAATAAGTATATGTTCTGAAAATAAAATATGAAAAGGATTTTACCATCCTTAATGGATATGAAAAAAAAACAAGCACACTTTTACTTATTTCAAGAATGTATTTAAATCAATTTCTTTGACAACACTTATCGTTAATGTGTATAACAAATGAAGCAGTTGAAGGTGAAAATGAAGACCAAAAGCAGTTGAAGGCGAAGACAATTGACGTATAAGGCTTGAGAAGAGTTCAACTAGAGAATATGTAGAGACCACCTCAGTCATAGCTCAATATCTTCAAAGGACCAAGGAAGCATATAGATATATATCTTGGTTTCGATATACAAGATCCACTCAGTGGTTTATCCAAGTAAAGGCACAGAGTATCAATGACTGTCAAAGATCAAGTACAAGTGGCACTAAGTCAAGACAACAAGGGACAGCAAGGGAACCACCTCCTTCCTTCAAAAAGCCACCTTCTTCCTGCCAAGAGAACATGAACATTAATAAAAAGCTAAACATTAAACATTTGAAATTAATGCTTAGTCTTGTAGTGCATTCGAAACTAATGCAAACATTAGTCTCACAACATTTGAATTTTGATTAAAAATGGACCTTATCCTAAGTCTGAAACCAAAAAAACATCCTCAGCCTCAATATGAGGCCAAGTAAGAGGAAAAATCTCTTGATTGGTGGAGGAAAAAGGTGTGTCATACTTTGTAAAATGCAACTCTTGATTGGTGGAGATGAAAGGGTGTCATACCTTATAAAATGCTTGATTGGTGAAAAAAAAGGTTTGTCATACTTTGCAAATAAAACTTAAGATAAATTGTTAAAATTTGTATTGGTTTTCATGGAGACTAATTGAAAAAGGTGGCAATCCCTTTCATAGAGTCTCTGTCATTTGTCATACTTTGCAAATAAAACTTAGGATAAATTGTTAAAATTTGTATTGGTTTTCATGGAGACTAATTAAAAAAGGAGACAAGCGCTTTCATAAAGTCCTTGCCATCCTGAAGGCAAGGACTAATAAAGATTTACAATTTAAAATATATTCTTCAAATCTTGCTTTATGTATCTACGTAAAGGACTAATTATAAAAAAAGGAACCCACCACCTCATGACATGCACGGTCACAAGTTTCAATGGGAGATACATGGACTTAGAGTTCTATAACCCACATATTTAGGGTATGCTTATAGATTTTAATATTATCGTAACTAGTTTTTTGGTTAAGCAATGGTGGTCCCTTTCATATTGTATTGCACACAAATGGATTCTGAGTCAATACACTAGTTGGGTTGATAATGCTTGAGTTTGGTGTGGTTTGGTTACCTATGAGTTTATCTTTTGCGTGATTATATTTGTATTAATGTTGTCTAATGAGTTTTCTTTTTAAGCTTAAATTGAGACATTAAATCGCTAAGTAAAGTATGCCTTTTTCCTCATCCTTGCTTTTAATCATGTCATTTGGGAAGGAATTTCCTTCTTGTGGTTAGCTAAGTTTCTTTTGGCCATATATGATAAAGTTATGCAATGTATTCCTTTCATGGATATTCCTTTGAAAGTCAAAGTACAAAAATGTTTTTTTTACATAATTGCGAGTCTTATCCTTAGTATTGGGAGTAAGCAGAGGTGGGGTCATTATTCTCATAGAGTATGATTGTTCTTAGGTTAGAGTTGTTATTGCTTACATATCATCCTTAATTTACTTTCAATATTTTAATCATCTTTGGTTTCCCACTTTATGTTTAGCCGGCCTCTTAATTAGTCGATGTGGTGGCAATTTAATAAGATTTCATGGATTTGGTTGGAATCGTCTTTGGTTTCCCACTTTATGTTTAGCAAGCCTCTTAATTAGTCGAAGTGAAGGTGGCAATTTAATAAGATTTCATGGATTTGGTTGGATAGTGTTGACATTAGGCTATTGTTGTGGAACTAGAATGTTTTTTTTGTCAAATGGAGAGGCCATATCAACAAACCTTGCATAATCTTATGTATTCCATGGAACATTTGACCAATCACAAGGAGGTAGTTATCTCCCTAGAATTATATAATACTTCCTTAATATTAATTAATTGCCACCTATACCATCCACCAACAATAACTTTGGTTGTGATTTTAGTCTTTACAGAAAATGTTTGTCTCCCATTATTGTAAATTTAGTCAAATAATTAATTTGTTTTTCTTCAAACTAAAACAACTCACCCTAGATAACCTATGTGCCAAAATTTTGTAATCTTAGTCATTACCCAAAATCATATCATGTTATTCCAACTTCGTCGTATCATGATAGAGGACTATCATCCTTAGAGGTCAATACGATATTTCAACATAATCATCTACACTATATATTATAACAACAATTATATTTCTATCACAAATTTGAAGATCTCAAAGGCCTAGTTCAGATAATCAACTCTAACATTTGAAATCTCACTAAGCATATGAAGCTACACTCTTCATCTATAAATTCAATGATGCAACCTAATATTCCTTTAATGTATTATGGTGATGTATTAAAAGAACAAAAGGTAGGGTAGGTTCATATTTCCCAACCATTTTAATAAAAACCCAACGTACATAGTAGTGGCACCATCTCTCTCACCATTCTAATATTTTGGTGACTTATAGCATCACAGTCACCAACATTGGACATATGTTCCATCTTAGGGAAATAATTTATGGGCCAATCTTAATCATTTATTTCTATGTGAAGCATGGAAATTTGCATGTAATTATTTTTTCCTATTATGCATTTACTCAATGTAAAGATTAGAGATCTCAGTAGATACCTCTTTTTCTCTTTGTCTAATGGGATGACCATATCAAATAGTTGGTATTTACATTTATACATAACCCTCATATGAGATTAAAAATTAGCTTTTATATCTTAAGATCATTACTACAATACAAGTTTATAGCATCTTATTTTTGTCTCTTGCATGGTAGGAAAATTATTTCTGGGATTCATGGCCTTTTTTAAAAATCCTCTACATCTTGCATCCTAGTTTGAGTCACCTTAATATTTTTTTTATTTGTTATGCATCTCTTTACATCCCAATATGTCCATAATGTCCTTAGTTGTGCTAAAACATCATTTTACGTCCTAATTTGTGTCTTGATTTATATGTTGAACTTCTTGTTGAGAGATATGCACTTACCTATTGTGTGTCCAAAGCTAACTATGTATGTAGGATTTATGGTTTGAGAACATAACTATTTGTTTTTCGAATTGACTCGCCTAACTCTTGGTATTCTAGTATTTAGTAGCTTAACTTTCTTGTCTTTATCTCTATATCATAACTTATCTTAAGTAGAGGCATTAATCTATTGTCATGGTCAAGGCTTAGAGAATAGATGACAATAATTCCACACATCTACTATTATAGATTTATAACAATGTACAAACATTGCTTATAGTGCATCGATTATGGTGCATCACTTATATATGTCTCTTAAGTTTATTGTTTTATATGGCGTGTGTTTTTAAGAAAGTCTCTTATAATGCATGAGTGGGATGCTTATCTATATTTATTTTGGTGTGTTAATTATGTACATGTATTGGTGCTTAACTGAATCTCTAAAGTGTGTCACACATGATTCGTTACTTACACACATCACTTATGTGTCAGTAGTTATGGTGCATTGGTTAATATGGTGCATCATCACTTATGTGTGTTGCTTGAGTACACTACTTAGTTGTGTCATTTATGGTGTATTGATTATGTGTGCTTCTCATGTGCATCTATTATGGTGTATAACTTATGTGTTGATTGTTATAGTGCATCGCTTATGTGTTACTAGTAAAGGTACATTGCTATGCGTGTCACTTATTATGATGTGATGTTACTTATATGTGTCACTTAAGCACATCACTTAAGTGTGTCAACGCTTAAGCACATTGCTTATGTGTGTTGTTTATGGTGCATCGATTAAATGTTGCTTAAGTGCACCACTTAAGTGTATCAGGTTTGGCACATATCTTAAGTGCATCTCTTACTATGATGCATCTTTTAAGTGCATGATTTATGCCATGTGGTTGGATCATTTATGTGCACCTTGGTTATGGTGTTTGTGTATGTGTGTTACTTAAGTACACCACTTGTGTGTTTCAGTGAAAATAATGGGGAAAGTGCATTCATATTTCATGTTGTATACTTCCTTGAGATCTTTTCAATGAGTTATGGTGCACCTTAGTCAGAGTTTAGAGTGAAAAGTTATGGTCTTGGGAAGTTGATGTGGCATTCCAACAATTTAATTTACATTATAACAAAAAAACAATTACCTTACCAATTGTAAATTAGAGCAAGTGGGTAATTGTTATGTCACTAGATGGTAGGTCATTGAGTTCGCAAGTAATAGGTTAGGTGTTCAAATCCCAAATTGGAAATGTTACACAAGACACTAGAAATGGAATGCATGACACTAAATGGGAGACCCACAATTTTTTGTGTCATACTTTGTATCTCAATATCTGTCCCAAGGGATCCAAATTGGGATGCAAGGGGTCGTTAGGATGAAACAATAAAACACAGATTGAGAAGTTATTGTTAGTTGAGATGACTTGAGTCACACGAATGCAAAACGTGACTCGGGTTAGATGCAAATGTGACACCAATATGGACACAAAGACATAAATAACTCAAGACATAAATTAAAACACAAGGACAACTTAAAACAAAATATGAAATGCAAGGACATAATTATGGAACTATTTAAAATAGAAATGTAGATATAATAGACACATTAGATATAAAATGCAATATAAAATGAGAAGTAAATGTAACATACAATAAAAAAGGACCAAAAAACACACAAATATGACATAAAAAGACAAAATTTGTTGAACATTTGTGTTGTCATTGATGTCAAACAATAAACATGTTCATGAACCTCAAACATGACGATGAAGCTTTGAAGATTATTGATGTCAAGCAAGAAACATGTTGATGAATCTCAAACATGATGATGAAGTTGTGAAGATTGTTGAACTTGGGTGTTACAATTGACGATGTCAAGCATGAAGCCAATTTAAAGAAATATATAGAAAATGTGAATACAAGGCTCAGAAGTGCGCAAAGCCCATAAGGTAATGGTTCTATATATACATGAAGTCAATTTGAAGAAGTATATAGAGAATAAGTGTGCAAGTTTCGGAAGTGCGCAAATCCCAACAAGACATGGAACTCATATGTGTAGATACCACCAAGTTATTGGACTTAAGTGCGCAAAACCCCATGAGGTTGAATGATCAAAATATGTATGTCGAGGAAAGATAGAATGAGGTGGTTAGCTTGACCAAGAAGAAAGGAAGTATGGGAGTCACCGACTCAAAGGAATCCAATGTGTGGGTACATCTCTTGAGCAAGACTAGTATAAGAAGAAAGAGATGGAAATGTTGAACTAAGCTTGAAGATGAAGAAGACGTAATATTTTGATTCAATGGTAAGCTTCGAATCAATGGCTCGTTGATATAGAAGATGTATGTACGACAAAGAGTTGCATGCACAAAAAACATGAAAAAAAGCAGCAGGTTGTGCGCAAATTAGAGAGATTCCCTGTACCAAGATGTGCGAAGAGAATATACAGTAGAAGATGCAGATTGAAAAAGTTGCAAAGTGTTGACATTGCATATTGTCGAAATCGCATTTCACATATTGTAGAAGTTGTAAAGTGGTTATATTGTAGATTCCAAGAGACGTAGTTTAAGCCGATGTCATAGATCGCAGGTTGTTGATAGCGCAGAAGACGTAGAACTCAGAAGATGCAGATCGCAGATCTTAAAAGTCACAGTTTTGTTATAACTTATCTTTATTTTAGGTTAGCAAGAAAAAGAAAGGACGGGAAATTGAAGCTTCATTCCAATTGGTGTTAGAGAATATAAAACAAAAAGTCGTAACTTCCTTTCAGTTGGTGTTTAAGAACAATAAGAAGATATTGCAATCTCCATTCAAGTTGGTTCTTGAGTACTACAAGTTGGAGCTTGCGCAATATGCACTCAACTTAGTGCTGCGCAGAAAATTGAAGTCCAAGCATCCATTATCTTTGCAATTACTTGCATATGCAAAGATAATTTAAATGTATCCGAAAGAGACCCTACCTAATATCTCAAAAGGTGAAAAAGCGAGATTCGAAGGTGGTGATGAACCCTACCAAGTTATGAGAAGGTTGAAAAGCTATATGGAAAGATATGGTATCAAATGTAAGAAGTGCAAATAATCATTAGATAATTTAAAATGGCTCTGAAAACCATAACGAAGCTTTTAACCTAGTGTGTTCATCAAGTTTCTAAAAGCATAAGCACAAATGTCCCACTGATAAACCTTTTCTTAGGATGAAGACCTTCGCAGATAAATATTGATTTAATTATTTTTAGAGGGCTAACGAGGATTTTTATTACTATTTATAAATATTTTATTCATAACCCTGCCCTTATACAGCTGCACGTATATAACCTTGGATGGTATGCATAATATTTTTTTTATAACAAATATCATAATAGAAGTAGTCAATTCAAAGCATTCAAACCTAATAATAAATTGACACACATATTGATTTTAACTTAAAATTTAATTATTTTTATGAATATTGTATACTATCATTTTATATTATAAGGAAGCAAAGCCAATAATCTATGTCGTAGGTAGGGACTAACAAACCTATTATAGGTTAAAAAAACAAATAAGATGTCCATTAAATACGATTAAAATGATTTTAAAATATGCTTTAACGTTCTTAAGAATAATGTACTTTTTATATTTTAAGTTTATTTTTAACAAGGTTAATTTTCTAACACGGAGCTATGGTTAAGAATGAGGACAATATATCACGATCGTGTTATATAGAATATAAATGTATTTTTAGCATGAAATTATAATAAAAAAATTGGGGGAGGCCTTATTCAAAATATTAAGAAATGAATGCTAAGTAGTTTTTTTGGAGGGGGAATTCAAAATACTAAGAAATGAATTAAGTAGGTTTATTTTTTTGGGTATTCGGTATTCAAAATATTAAGATAGGATATTGGTATTTTTAATTTTGAAATTTAATAAAAGTTATTTTTAATTGATGGAAATTTAGATATCACCTGTTAGTATTGTATAATTAAATTGATGAAATCTATTTTGGCAATAAAATGAACAATTTTATGTATCTATAATTTGTAATTTTGACAAAAAAATTCCTAACCAAATTTTGGTGATAATAATAAGAAAAATTCAAATTTATCGAAAATATAGTTTCTTCTAAATAGTCAACTACTACCATTATATAAAAGATTCAACCATAACTAACTTAATTATGAATTGGTGTTAATTTGATTTCAAAACATAAATAAAAAATACTTTAAATAAAAAATAATTTAAATAAATCAATTTAATTAAATTATATACATAAAAGTTTGAATTTAAATGAATAAAATGAACTAAAAAAAGAAAAATTGAACATAATTATTAGGTGGAAGTATTTTACATTAATTTATGAATCAAAGTGTGATTAACATCTATCTTTCATCAACCTTTTAATGAAATTAGATGATTGCATGAACATGTGTAATCACAACAAGAAAATTGTCATATCCTTCAAGCTCAACCTTCCAAGGTCAATAATGGCAACAAGGGTTTACATTTTTTCTCCTCTTTTATGGCGATCAATAACCAGCCTGTTGCACAGGCTTTAATGTGATGGTGATTGCGCAGCAGGTCGTTGGATGCCAAGCTGCTTGAGATCCAATGGTTTGTTGCGCAGTCGTTGTCGCATTAAAGCCTATGCAACATGATGGTTAATTATCGCTCTCTCTTGTGGCCTTAATGGATCAATTTAAAAAACTAGTTATTAAAAAAGGACATACCACCTAATGACATGTATGATCACAAGTTTTAATGAGAGAGACATGGACTTACAATTCTATAACCACGTATATTTAGGGTATGCTTTATAAATATAAATATTAGGGTATGCTTTATAAATATAAATATTCTTAGGACGAAGACCTTGGGAGATCAATAGGAATTTAATTAATTTTAGAGGGTCAACTAGGATTCTTATGTTAATGTTTATAAATATTTTATCAAGTTTGTGTATGAATGTTTTCATAGTGTTTAGTCATTGTGAGTAAGCTTATGGATTTGCACTGTGTATGAATTTAAAAGTGATTAACGCATTTCGAGTGGACCCTCCATTCATTATCATGATCATTCGAAGCTATGACACAACTTTGAATGATCATGATGATGGGTGGAGGGTCCACCCAAAACGTATCGATCACTTCTAAATTTCTACACAGTGCAAATCCACAAGCTTGCACACAATTTTATTAAGTTGTTCACCAAAAAGATTGCTTAGAATGTTTATAGATATTTTATAAATTTTGAAAGCCTATAGTGAGACATTCTCACCATGCCATGATAAAAAAATTAAAGGGTTAATGCCTAAATAACATTAAAAAAATTAAAGGGTTAATGTGTTCTTAAGGTGTTGCACGTAGCGTTTCAGTTTGGCTTAGTTAATTGATTTCCTCGATGTTAGTTTGTGGCCTTTGTCTAATACTGCATTTGGTCGAGGTATGTGTGTTAACCAGTTTGCAGTGTTTTCAATGATCTATGCTTATCTTTTGGTGGTTCTTTTGAGCTCAGTGTTTTACCAATTGGCCAAAATGTTCTCGTGATTATTTCATATGTGGGTCATTTGTTATGTCCTAGATTTTTTTGTGATTATTTCTCCTATGGGTCATTTTCTATATTCGATAATAGCATAAGTGGTTATCATTTGGCTTCTAGAGGAAAGTGTTGTGTGGCGGTTTTCTTTATGGTTGTTAGCTTATGGCCTTTAGTTCTCCCACAATGTATTTGTTTTCTCAACATTTTGCGATAAGATTTCTAATTTGGTTATAGTCGTTCGTTATGTCCTTGTTTATTAGTGGCCTTTAGTTAAGGAGACAATGAGTTGAGGTATGCGTACATATATGGGCTTGTAGTGTCTTCAATTATCTATATTTATTTGTCAATGGTTATTTTGGGATCAGTGTTTTGCCTACTAGTCGGAATGTTAAGTCTAGCAATTATTGGCTAGTGGTTTGTTTGCCCTGTGGTGGGTTTTTGTTGTTGCATTATATATTGGTCTAGTTTTATGGATGCATAGGGCTCATGAATCTCATTAACTCTGACCTTGAATATTTAAGGCCCAATAAGTATATGTTCTGAAAAATAAAATATGAAAAGGATTTTACTATCCTTAATGGATATGAAAAAAATAAGCACACTTTTACTTATTTCAAGAATGTATTTAAATCCATTTTAAATCTATTTCTTCGACAACACTTATTGTTAATGTGTACAACATATGAAGCAATTGAAGGTGAAAAGGAAGACAAAAAGAAGTTGAAAGCGAAGACGCTTGACATACAAGGCTAGTGAGAAGAGTTCAACTGGAGAAGATGCAAGGACCACCTCACTCATAGCTCAATTTCTTCAAGGGAGATGGGGAGCATATAGATATATATATTGGTTTCGATACACAAGATCCACTCAATGGTGCATCCAAGTAAAGGCACAAAGTATCAACGACCATCAAATATTAAGTACAGGTGGCACTAAGTCAAGACAACATGGGACAGCGAGGGCACCACCTCTTTCCTTAAAAATACACCTTCTTCCTTCTAAGAGAACATGAACATTAATAAAAAGATAAACATTAAACATTTGAAATTGATGCTTAGTCTCATAGTGCATTCAAAACCAATGCAAACATTAGTTTCACAACATTTGAATTTTTATTAAAAATGGTCCTTACCCTAAGTTTGAAACCAAAAAATCATCCTCGACCTCTATATTAGGCCAAATAAGAGGAAGAATGTCTTGATTGGTGGAGAAAAAAGGTGTTTCATACTTTGTAAAATGCAATCTCTTGATTGGTGGAGAAGAAGGTGTGTCATTCTTTATAAAATGCCTGATTGATGAAAAAAAAGGTTTGTCATACTTTGCAAATAAAACTTAGAATAAATTGTTAAAATTTGTATTGGTTTTCATGGAGACTAATTGAAAAAGGCGGTGATCCCTTTCACAGAGTCCCTACCATTTTTCATACTTTGCAAATAACACTTAAGATAAATTGTTAAAATTTGTATTGTTTTTCATGAAGACTAATTTAAAAAATGACAAGCCCTTTCATAAAGGCCTTGCCATCTTGAAGGCAAAGACTAATAAAGATTTACAATTTAAATTATATTCTTCAAATATTGCTTTATGTATCTACTTAAAGGACTAATTATAAAAAAAGGAACCTGCCACCTCTCTTTTTTTCAAGACGAAAAAATACTTAACCTTGATATTCAAAATGAATCAAAGGGTAATGTTTACATCAACATAGAGGACCAACAGATCCTTTAGTATCATCAGGCTAGGATACAAGACATGCAGAAAGAAATCAAAGCAGAAGTGGGTGTGGAAGCCCTTGAACCCACTTTCACTAAGAAGAGTGACAAGCAGTCTATCAAGAGTACAAGAGCATCAAGCAAACTGAGGATCCTCGGAAGCACTCGGGGAGTCAACTAAACATAATATACTGCACTTCATCCATGGAGACTAGAGTTAGAAAAATCATATGTGCCAAAAGGAAAAGTGTCTAGAAAACACAATAAAAGTAATGCATACGTGAGACTCTCAGAAATCTGAGTCTCACCTCCCCCAATAATATGTCCATTGAAAAAATTAGAGTAGGACAAGTGGCCAATGGAAAAAATGAGCGCTTATTTGGATAGAAAGTCGGCTTTCTGGTTGTGTTTCCGATAGACATGTTGAAACTCCAAAGAGTGAAAAGAGGATTTGAGGGACTTTATGTTTTCACACCGTCCATCTAAATCAATAATAGACAGAGTGGTCTTGTCATTTACCCAAGTTATAATAACATAGGAGTCCCCATAGATGGAAAGAGAAGGAATTCCAGTATCTGCAACAACAACAAAAAAGAAGAGTCCAAACAGCAAGCAACTCTTCTCTAGTGTTTGTACTTGATCCACAACCCAATTTCAAGCAGAAGGAGTGCTGAATATTCATAGCCAAGATAATACCCGCACCACCAATAGAGTTATGAGAGGCTCCATCAAAGAAACCATGAGGGTAATGGAGGATGAGCTACGATGCAACAAATCTCAATTTTGTTTTTTCCTTGATGTATGGAAACATATATAAAATATCTGAAATCGTGAGACAGGTAGGGACAGTCCCCACCCTTCTGTCTTCGAAGAGAGTATGATTGCGGCATATCCATATGTTCCATAGAAGAAAAAGAGGAAGATGAGAGGAGGCCGAAGGATTCTTGTACCAAGCCTCAATATTTTCCAGGATCGAAGAGTACGACCATAAGATCTTCAAACTATGAGAACACTTTAGCTGATGTAGCAAACTTTTCACAAAGGAACAAGTTAAAAAATCATGGTTGATGGTATCTTCTGCATTCAAACAAAGACAACAATGCCTTGGTCTATACCATCCTTTCTTACGGAGAGAGTCCCAAGTGTTGATTCAATTATTTAGAATAAGTCACAGGAAACATTTTATTTTTAAAGGGATATCGAGTTTCCAAATTTTTAGCATAACTTTGTTTTTGGAGAGAGATACATGTGCAAATACAATTAAATCATAATACAAAGCTGTTGAAACATATCCAATCTTTCAGTTATGAAACCAACGTATAGAATCAAAGGAGTCTTTGAGGGTGATCCCACCATGTGTGAGACCACTGATATATTCATCCCATTCTTTCTTCCACCTGCCACCCAAATTCAAAGCCTCCGAGGATAGCCAGCAAGAGAGTCTCGGGTCATCTTGATTCTAAAAAAAAGAATCCCTCATGGTGTGAAGACCGACATCTTCAAGGAATAGTTTGAGGTCTTCAGAGAGCAAGTAGAAGGATTTTAGTCCCACAATTGGGTCCATCCCAGCCTGATATGAACACCATCTACAACTTTCCAACCGAGTTCTCTGCTAATCCAGGAGATGTAACAAATGAAACCATTCCAGAAGTAAGAGGCCCCCGAACATAGTAACAGTGTTTGCGCAACAAATCCTCCAAAGTCATCTTGTTAAGATATTTAACTTTGATAATCTGGATCAATAAACCATTGTTGTTGATGGCAGTCCAAAAAAAAATTAATCCTGAGATAGGTTCCAAACCACTCAAGGTTTTTAATGTCCCAACTACCATATTCCACAGGCAACGATAAGGTCTTCCAGTCTACCAAATGCATTTTGAACTGGCCCTCACAACTGCCCCACAAAAAAGAGAAGATACATTTCCTTAAATGATTCGGAATAGTCTTTGGAGTTTTTGTAAGAGAAAACCAATAAATAGGAAAAACTGTAAGTACAACCTTTATAAGAGTGACTATACCCCCCAAGGGCAGAAGTCTGTAGGACCAAAGACTGATTTTTTTCAAACCTTTTGACTAGCCATCTCCAGTCCTTAGTTCCATAGTTTGTATGAGTTAGATGATAGCCCGAATACTTGAATCCTTCATCAATGTGTTGCATTATGTAAGGTAACAGAGCAGAGATGCTATCCATGATCAACTCGTCAGTCTCATTGAAGAGGAATGATGATTTCTCCAGACTGATACACATACCAGAGGCTCAAAAAAAGAGTTTCAATGAGTCATAATAAGCCTTACATTCGCACAAAGACCTGATGCCAAAAAGAATAATTCCATCCATAAAGAGAAAGTGGGTGACTGGAAGATGAGCATTAATCCTCGCACCTTTGATTCTGCCCAGGATAGGAGAGTCCTTGATAATGAGGTTGAGTCCCTCAATCACCAGGAGGAAAAGTAGAGGAGAGAGGGGACATCCCTGCCATATGCCTCTAGAAGCAGAGAAGAATTTGGTAGGCGTTCCATTTATAAGGGAAACAAAGTTTGTGGAGGCTAAGCATCCCATAATCCAGTTTACACCAGTGAGAGGGGCACCAATTTGCAACAGAATTAGTCTCACAAATGTCCATTTTACTCTATCGAAGGCTTTAATAATATCAAGTTTGAGAACAAGAGCTTCAAGTTTTTTAGATTTTATGGTATGGAGTATCTCCTATGTGATTCCCACTGGGTCTAGAATACTTCAAGATTTGAGAAACCCAGACTGTTTGCAAGAGATAGAGCTATCTAGGAAGGTATTCAAACAAGTGGCATCGATTTTAGTAATGAGTTTGTAAACTAGGATGTAGAGGGAAATGGGTTTAAAGTCAGCAAAAGTGGAGGGCTTCTCTACCTTAGGTATAAGAGTGATGAAAGTAGAGTTTAGTGGAGAATGAAACCTGCCCTCCCTTCTGGAGAGCTCAATATCATCAAGAAGATACTTTCCCAGTAAATCAAAGAACCAAAGAAAAAACTCAACTATCCACCCATCAAGACCAGGACTTTTGTCCTTTTTAAAACTTTTAAGAGCATTTTTGACTTCTGCAATGGTCACTTCTGAAGTAAAGATAAGACCATCCTCTTTGGAAATGAAAGAGGGAAACAATTTGATGACCTTAAGTTGGTCTCCAATATTAGTGCAATCGTCATCTTTGAACATAGCAGAAAAATGGTGGAAACCCAAGGATTTAATTTGATATTCCTCCTCAAGAAGATTTCCCTCATCATCATGTAAGGACCAAATGGCATTGAATTTCCTGCGTGCAGACACAAAACTATGAAAGAACTTAGTATTGGTATCCCCCAATTCCATCCAGTCTATTTTTCTTTTAAGTTTCCAGGTGAGGGCCTCGGGTATCAGAAGCTTTTCTTTTTGACTTTTGAGAGTTGAGAGAAGGGAGAGCTCAGCTTTGGAGAGGATACCAGAGGGGAAAGCCTCCAATAAAATGAGATTTCCTTATAAAAAACCAGCAGAAACTTGGATCAAAGATTTTTCTGTGATTTCTCCCAGGATTTAACCTTCCCCTTAAGTATTTTGAGCTTGAAAACCAGCTTGGACATGTCATCCAGATCCTCCAAAGGGATATTTTCATCCCATCTAGCCATAACAAACCTGGTGAAAGACTCCTCAAGAATCTAGGCTCGGTTGAATTTAAAGGGATAGGAGTGAAAAAAGTGAAGAGGGTTCCACTCAAGACAAGTAGGATAATGATCAGAGATTATAGAGGGGAGTGCCCAAGTGAGATGTTTATGTAGGTGGGGAAGAAGAGAATAAAGAGCTAAGAATCTATCCAATCGTTGTTGATACCATCCTGATCATCCCTACCATTCCTCCAGGTGGGCCCAAAGCAGAGGGGGGCCAGATCCACATGGTTATGTCGATCAAGAAGCCAAGAGAAAAAGGATAAAGGGGGTATACACGAGCATTTGTACCCCATATTTCAACATCATTAAGTGTAAAATTGAGATCACTGGCCACAATCAAATTAGGGAGGTCAAAAATGCCACCACTAGCTGCTCTATAACAGAAGTACTCCCTTTGGGAATAGGGGTCGTAGCAGTTAAGGATTGAGAACTGTCTCAAGGAAGCCCTGAAACAGGCTTTGACCAATAACCCGGCACAAGTATCAAAGGCTTTGCATTGAGTAGACAAAGGATTCCAACCAGTGAGAAGACCACCAAAAAGGCCCTTAGATTCAAGGGCACAGTACTCCCACCTAGAAAGGAGTTTGGAGAAAGCAAGAAGGGCAGGGAAGCTGCCACACATCGTTTCCTAAAGAAGGATCATGTCAGGTGCAACATCGGCAAAAAGGTGACCGAGGGATTTTTGTTTGGCCATCCCTCCAAAGCCCTGAAGGTTCAGAGAAAGGATCTTCATAAGGCAGCCCCATCGTCAGGTGATGTTGATCTAAGCACCCGGGGAATGGACGTACTGAAGGAAGAGGAAGATAGATGTCTAGATGCTTCTTTAAGATTTACAAGAAAAGGTGTGCACAGGCTAGGCAAGGAAGCATCCTCAAAAATAGGGGAAAATTTATTTTTCCTACTCCGTCTAATGGTGAAATTTTCACACCTGATCGATTCCAAAATCTTGGTCGATGGGTATAAGGGGGTTTTGTCGAAGAAGATCAAGAGGGTTTTTAAAAGAGAGGGGTCAGAAAATGAAGGAGAGTTCCTTGGGCTACCAGATGTAGGACTGGAAGTACCGGGAGGAGTGGAGGAGGGGCCAAAAGGGAGGAGAGGAGGAAAGTACTCCTATGAAAAGAGAAGGGGGTCAGCCTATGGGGTCAGGGCTGAAGAAGGCTCAACAAGAAAATGCATGTCATATGAAAAAGAAGGAAGCGGTCCAGGATCAGATGGGTGAGGCTGTCCATAGGTATCCAAAGATGCCACAACAATCTTAGCAACAAAGTTGCAATAATCCACATCATGGATATACAAGAGCACTCCTTTAGTTAAATATTCATAAGGAGTGGGTGAGGAGGATTTGTACATACCAGGAGGCGACGAAACCAACCCAGGATCGCTGGGAGAATTTGATTGTGGAGGCACCACCACCTCCGAGCTGATAGATCAAGAGGAACCATAAAGCAGTGATGGGCATGTCCGATGTATATGACCCTCTTTGTGACAGAAGTGACAACGAAATGGGATCTTGAGGTAGTTAAGTGCTTGAGTATACTTGAAGAAACCACAGTCAAGTTCAATCTCTGCAGGGAGGCCATGAGAGACATCTAGTTCCGCAAGAACTTTTGCAAATCTCTTGTCAAAATAATGAATAATGTCATTATCGATAGCAACGAAATGACCAAGGACATTTGCCACACCAACAAGGAAGTCCTTGTTCCATAGGGGGAAAGGGAGCATAGGGAGAAAAACCCATAGGTGGCGCTTGACTACAAACTCCCACAGGGGGTCGAAGGCTGAGTTCCATCTGTTAAGAACCAGGGACCCATCATGAATTGACCAAAGAGAGCCAAGAATGAGGGTAGCATCCTTATCCTTAAGAAAGATGAAAACTAGCCATCGGTTCGCTAAAAGACTAACCGTAGGAACATAGTTGAGGAGAGGCTTCCAAAACTAAGTCGCCTAATCAGTCCATTCTTTCTTGTTCAAGGAACAGTATTCTAACCTCCCTACCAGAGCTCTGGAGCAAAGCGTTTCAACTCTATCCATGAAGACGTCTTTACCCAAAACAAAACTAATGTTTGCCTCATGGGCTTTGTAAGCCTTGGTGTGCCTACGTTCCCGTGCATGGGACTTATTTCCATGCAGAGATGGGCACAATTCCATCATGGAAGGGTGGCACAAAATTCTGCGGCAGCATGACTACGGTGACAAGTTTCAACACTAGACAACCGATATCAGGCCGACAAAATACCAGGGTTCAAAACCCAACAGTGTTACGAAACCCCAAACCCTAGCAGTTATACATCCCCAAGAGACGAGAACACGGGAAAAGAAATAAAACAAAGGACCACAATCACCAGCAGAAATAAACACTCCAAAAAGAGCGGGGACAGACAGAAATCTGCTAGCAGAATGGGGCCGGACAGAAAATCGCTAGTAAAGCGGGGAAACCTAGGATAGGACAGGTTCCGAGAAACCTGTACCCTATAGCAGTCACAAAATAATAAATGCAGCCCCTGAGTCAAACCAAGAGAATGTCCATGGATGAACCACCACCATCAATCATCAAAAGTCAACAAGTTTCTCCAAAGGAAATAATGATAAAAGAGTCACAAGTGTTAAATTTTCATATGCTTAGCTAAGACATCAGTATTTCATTTCATTTTTCATGACAAAAGCATATAAATAGGATCACTGAAAGATAGACAAGCACAACCATAAAAAAAGGAACACAAAGATTTATCCTAGGAAAACCCTAAAGGGAAAAACCCAGCAAAAGCTTCCTCAATATAGATGCCCCAAAAAGATAAAAGATAAAACCAGCAAGGAGATCAAAGCCTGATCCTCCTCCTTCTCTAGCTACTTCTCTTCTCCACTAATGCGCTACCCAAGTGAGAGTGTGTGTGTCTCACAAATGAGGAGCACTACACCTCTATTTATATTCATCCGTTCACTTAAGTTAACTCATTTGACATGTAGGCTCGAGTTAAATCATGTAGGCTCGAGTTACACATGTAGGCTCAAGTAACCACACTGGGGTGCTAATGACCCACCTTTACAATTAGAGGGGACTACCTCATGACTCTTATTAGTTCTTCCGATTAGGAGCATCAGGGTACAATGTAATACAAGTGGTTCTCCCGGTAGGACCATCGGGGACCACAAAAAGATACATATAGAATATTCTTCGAAGTTACAATATTTCAACAACAAGCAGAGACAAAAACCTACCGGAACCTTGCAAACCCAAAAAAGACATAGAGTGACGCCAGTAGCATCACGAGGTAACCCATTCCCACTTTTTTTTATGAAGCATGGTTGGTACTAAGCCCCTCGCGAAGGGGAGAGACTCCATGCTGAGAAGTAAAGCATGAAACCAGTAGGCATCATTAAAAAAAACACAGTGAAAAAAAACTAGAACCACAGACCCAAGACTAGGAATACCAGAGCAGAAGGAGGACTAAAGGTAAAGAAAATTCACCAAGCCAGATACCGGGAGGAGGATCCGACCTGGTTCATTCCCAAGAGCCGCAGGGTTCATGACATGCACGGTCACAAGTTTCAATGGGAGAGACATGGACTTAGAGTTATATAACCCACATATTTAGCGTATGCTTATAGATTTTAATATTATGGTAACTAATTTTTTGGCTAAGCAATGGTGGTCCCTTTCATATTGCATTGAACACAAATGGCTTCTAAGTCGATACAATAGTTGGGTTGATAATGCTTGAGTTTGGTGTGGTTTTTTTACCTATGAGTTTATCTTTTCATGATTATATTTGTATTAATGTTGTCTAGTGGGTTATTTGTAAGCTTAAATTGAGGCATTAAATTGCTAAGTAAAGTATGGTTTTTGCTCATCCTTGCTTTTAATCACGTCATTTGGGAAGGAATTTCCTTCTTGTAGTTAGCTAAGTTTCTTTCGACCATATATGATAAAGTTATGCAATGTATTCCTTTCAAGGTCAAAGTACAATACATGGTTTTTTTATATAATTGCCAGTCTTATCCTTAGCAATGGGAGTAAGCGAAGGTGGGGTCATTATTCTAACAGATTATGATTGTTCTTAGGTTGGAGTTGTTATTTCTTACATGTAATCCTTAATTTACTTTCAATATTTTAATCATCTTTGGTTTCCCACTTTATGTTTAGCATGCCTCTTAATTAGTCGATGTGAAGGTGGCAATTTAATAAGATTTCATGGATTTGGTTGGATAGTGTTGACATTAGGCTATTGTTGTGGAACTAGAGTGTTTTTTTCCACCAAATGGAGAGGCAATACCAACAAACCTTGCATAGTCTTATGTATTTCACGGAACATTTGACCAATCACAAGGAGGTAATTATCTCCCTAGAATTCTATAATACTTCTTTAACATTAATCAATTGCCACCTATACCATCCACCAACAATAACTTTGGTGGTAATTTTAGTCTTTAGAGAAAATGTTTGTCTCCCCATATTGTAAATTTAGTCAAATAATTAATTTGTTTTTCTTCAAACTAAAACAACTCACCCTAGATAACTTGTGTGCAAAAACTTTGTAATCTTAGTCATTACCCAAAATTATAGCATGTTATTCCAACTTCATCCTAGCATGATAGAGAACCATCATCCCTAGAGATCAATATGTTATTTCAACATAATCATCTACACCATTAATTATAACAACAATTGTATTTCTATCAAAATTCTGAAGATCTCAAAGGCCTAGTTTAGATAGTCAACTCTAACATTTGAAATCTCACTAAGCATATGAAGCTACACTCTTCATCTATAAATTTAAGGATGCAACCTAATATCCCTTTAATGTATTATGGTGATGTATTAAAAGAACAAAATGTAGGGTAGGTTCATATTTCCCAACCATTTTAACAAAAACCCAACGCACACAGTAGTCGTGCCATCTCTCTCACCATTCTAATATTTTGGTGACTTATAGCATCACAGTCACCAACATTGGACATGTGTTCCATCTTAGGGCAATAATTTATGGGCCCATTTTAATCATTTATTTTTGTGTGAAGCATGGCAATTTACATGTAATTATTTTTTCCGCAAAGATTAGAGATCTCAGTAGATACCTCTTTTTCTCTTTGTCTAATCCCATTACCAAATCAAATAGTTGGTATGTACATTTATACATAAACCTTATATGAGATTAAAAAATAACTATTACATCTTAAGATCATTACTACAATACAAGTTTATAACATCTTATTTTTGTCTCTTGCATGGTAGGAAAGTTATGTTTGGGATTCATGGTTAAATCCTCTACATCTTGCATCCTACTTTGAGTCACATTTATATTTTTTTATTTGTTATGCATCTCTTTTACTTCCCAATTTGCCCATAATGTCCTTAGTTGTGCTAAAACATCATTTTGCATCCTAATTTGTGTCCTGATTTATATGTTGATCTTCTTGTTGAGAGATATGCACTGACCTATTGCGTGTCCAAAGCTAACTATGTATGTACGATTTATGGTTTGAGAACATAACTATTTGTTTTTCGACCTGACTCGCCTAACTCTTGTCATTCTAGTATCTAGTAGCTTAGCTTTCTTGTCTTTATCTTTTTATCATTATTTATCTTAAGTAGAGGCAATAATATATTGTCATGGTCAAGGCTTAGAGAATAGATGACAATAATTCCACACATCTACCATTAGAGATTTATAACACTATACCAGCATCGCTTATAGTGCATCACTTATATATGTCTCTTAAGTTTATTGTTTTATATGGCATGTTTTTTTAAGAAAGTATATTTTAGTGCATGAGTGGGATGCTTATTTGTATTTATTTTGGTGTGTTAATTGTATACATGTATTAGTGCTTAAGTGAATCACTAAAGTGTGTCACACATGATTTGTTACTTACACGCATCACTTTTGTGTCACTAGTTATGGTGCATTGCTTATGTGTGTTGGTTAATATGGTGCATCATCACTTATGTGTGTGTTGTTTAAGTACATTACTTAGTTGTGTCATTTATGGTGCATTGATTATGTGTGTTTGTTATGTGCATCTATTATGGTGTATAACTTATGTGTTGACTGTTATAGTGCATCGCTTATGTATTACTAGTAAAGGTACGTTGCTATGCGTGTCACTTATTATGATGTGATGTTACTTATATGTGTCACTTAAGCACATCACTTTAAGTGTGTCAACACTTAAGTGCTTTGCTCATGTGTGTTGCTTATGGTGCATCGATTATATGTTTCTTAAGTGCACCAATTAATTGCTTTGCTTAAGTGTGTCATTTTTTGCATATATCTTAAGTGCATCTCTTACTATGATGCATCTTTTAAGTGCACGATTTATGCCATGTGGTTGGATCACTTATGTGCACCTTGCTTATGGTGTTTGTGTATGTGTGTTACTTAAGTACACCACTTGTGTGTTTCAGCGAAAATAATGGGGAAAGTGCATTCATATTTCATGTTGTATACTTCCTCAAGATCTTTTCAATGAGTTATGGTGCACCTTAGTCAAAGTTTAGAGTGAAAATTTATGGTCTTGGGAAGTTGGTGTGGCATTCCAACAATTTAATTTACAGTATAACAAAAAAAACAATTACCTTACCAGTTGTAAATTAGAGCAAGTGGGTAATTGTTATGTCACTAGATGGTAGGTCATTGAGTTAGCAAGTAATAGGTTAGGTGTTCAAATCCCAAATTGGAAATGTTACACAATACACTAGAAATCAAATGCATGACACTAAATGGGAGACCCAACAAATTTTTGTGTCATACTTTGTATCTCAATATATGTCCCAAGGGATCCAAATTGGGATGCAAGAGGTTGTTAGGATGAAAAAAGATACACAAATTGAGAAATCATTGTTAGTTGAGATGACTTGAGTCACAAGAATGCAAAATGTGACTCGGGTTAGATGAAAATGTGACACCAATATGGACGCAAAGACATAAATTAAAACACAAGGACAACTTAAAACACAATCTGAAATGCAAGGACATGATTATGGAACTATTTAAAATAGAAATGTAGATATAATAGACACATTAGATATAAAATGAAATATAAAATGAGAAGTAAATGTAACATACAATAAAAAGGACAAAAAAAACACGCAAATATGACATAAAGAGACAAAAATTGTTGAACCTTTGTGTTGGCATTGATGTCAAACAATAAACATGTTCATGAACCTCAAACATGATGATGAAGCTTTGAAGATTATTGATGTCAAACAAGAAACATGTTGATGAATCTCAAACATGATGATGAAGTTGTGAAGATTGTTGAACTTGGGTGTTACAATTGATGATGTCAAGCATGGAGCCAATTTAAAGAAATATATAGAAAATGTGTATACAATGCTCAAAAGTGCACAAAGCCCATAAGGTAATGGTTCTATATATACATGAAGTCAATTTGAAGAAGTATATAGAGAATAAGTGTGCAAGTTTTGAAAGTGCGCAAATACCAACAAGACATG
The DNA here is from genome assembly GCA_001517045.1 of Pseudotsuga menziesii. NCBI lineage: Eukaryota > Viridiplantae > Streptophyta > Pinopsida > Pinales > Pinaceae > Pseudotsuga > Pseudotsuga menziesii. The sequence continues at coordinate 724,282 of LPNX011179825.1, read as the reverse complement.
GAACTCATATGTGCAGATACCACCAAGTCATTGGACTTAAGTGCGCAAAAGCCCACAAGGTTGAATTATCAAAATTTGTATGTTGAGGAAAGATAGAATGAGGTGGTTAGCTTGACCAAGAATTAAGGAAGTATGGGAGTCATTGACTCAAAGGAATCTAGTGTGTGGGTACATCTCTTGGGAAAGAATAGTATAAGAAGAAAGAGATAGAAATGGTGAACTAAGCTTGAAGATGAAGAAGATGTAATATTTTTATTTGGTAAGCTTCGAATCAATGGCTCGTTGATATAGAAGATGTATGTACGATAGAGAGCTGCATATGTGAAAAACATGAAAAAAAGCAGCAGGTCATGCACAAATTAGAGGGATGCCCTTTACCAAGATGTGCGAAAATAATATACAGTAGAAGACATAGATTGAAAAAGTTGCAAAGTGTTGACATTGCATATTGTTGAAGTCACATTTCACATATTGCAGAAGTTGTAAAGTTGTTATATTGTAGATTCCAAGAGACGTAGTTTAAGCTGATGTATAGATCGCAAATTGTTGATAGTGCAGAAGACGTAGAACTCAGAAGATGCAAATCGCAAATCTTAAAAGTCATAGTTTTGTTATAACTTATCTTTATTTTAGGTTGGCAGGAAGGGGAAAGGATAGGAAGTTAAAGCTTCCTTCCAATTGGTGTTGGAGAATATAGAACAAGGAGTCATAACTTCCTTTCAATTGTTGTTTAAGAACAATAAGAAGATATTGCAGTCTCCATTCAAGTTGGTTCTTGAGTACTACAAGTTGAAGCTTGCGCAATAGCCACTCAACTTAGTGCCTAAAGTTAGCAAGTTAATGATTGCACAGAAAATTGAAATCCAAGCATCCATTATCTTTGCAATTACTTGCATAATCATCCAGTATCTTTGCAATTACTTACATATGCAAAGATAATCTAAATTTATCCGAGAGACCCTACCTAATATCTCAAAAGCTGGAAAAAACAGATTTGAAGGTGGTGATGAACCCTACCAAGTTATGAGAAGGTTGAAAAGTGATATAGAAAGATATGGTATCAAATGTAAGAAGGGCAAATAATCATTAGAGAATTTAAAATGGCTCTGAAAACCATAACGAAGCTTTTAAACTAGTGTGTTCATCAAGTTTCCAAAAGCACAAGCACAAATGTCCCACAATGATTAACCTTTTCTTAGGATGAAGACCTTGGCAGATAAATACTGATTTAATTATTTTTAGAGGGATAACGAGGATTTTTATTACTAATTATAAATATTTTATTCATAACTCTACCCTTATACAGCTGCACGTATATAACGTTGGATGGTATGCATAATATATTTTTTATAACAAATATCAGTAAAAGAAGTAGTCAATTCAAAGCATTCAAACCTAATAATAAATTGACTCACATATATTGATTTAAACTTAAAATTTAATTATTTTTATGAATAGTGTATACTATCAATTTATAATTGTGTAGAGAGGTGCTCTATAGTCTAGTATGGAGAAGATCTTGTAACGTTATGTAACATTGTATAACACTATATAAATGTCGGTTTAAAAAATAAAAAATCTAATTATCCTTCAAAATAAATGTCGGCCACAAAAACAACCTAATATGGGGGAGATTTTGTAATGTTCCTACCTAACAAAACAATAAAAAATAAAAAATTTAATTATTGGCCAAAATAAATAAATAAATAATTGAATTGTTTACAAAAAACAATGTTGTTAGTGCACATGGTTTAAAAACCATGTGCAAGGCCTCCTAAACAAACCATGGTTTTATTGTACATGGTTTAGGAGAGCCTTGCAAATGGTTTTAAAACCATGTGCGAGGCCTCCTAAACAACCCATGGTTTTATTGTACATGGTTTAGGAGGTTGTTGCAAATGGTTTTAATACCATGTGCAAGGCCTCCTAAACAACCCATGGTTTTAGGAGGGCCTTGCACATGGTTTTAAAACTATGTATGGGGGAGATGTTGTAATGTTCTTTCATAACAAAATAAAAGAACATTACAACATTATTTTTGAAAGAGTCTATGGGTAATGGGCAGCTGTTTGTGGTTGAAATGGAATCTTTGTTGAAGGGATGGACTTTTTTATCCTTGGATGCACGGGGCAAATCTCGAGGCCTTCTATTAGGCTGGAGATCTAGATTTTTTCACCTTCTGAATGCATGGGGTGTGGATTCGGTCCTTTGTGCATCATTGTTCTCTATTGAACTTAATTTGGATATTTGTGTGGTCAATATCTATGGCGCTTACTGTGACAGAGAAGGGTTTTGGAGAAATCTTTTTGATTTGATTTGCCACAAAGGTGAGAAATTAATCCTAGGAGGGGATTTGAATTTCTCATTGGGATTTTCTAAGATCTGGGGTAATAGAGCTAGACTGTATCCTCTTTCTGATTTTTTTACAAAATCCCTGGAAAACGATGATCTGGTGGATGTTGTTCCTTCAGTCATGCTCCCCACTTGGAATAATAGAAGAGTTGGAGCAGATAACATTTGTAAAAGATTGGATAGGTTTTTGTTATCGGCTGATTTACTTGATTTTGATTACTTCTTTAGACAGTGGGTGGGAAGTGGAGGTGAATCTGATCACCATCCTGTTTTTCTTCATATTTTGAATAGGGGGATACATCTGAAAAGTCCTTTCAAATTCAACCCTCATTGACTTGAAAATGAGGATTTGGTTAAATCTTTGAAAGATTCCTGGGTGGTTTATTCTGATAATATTCATGAATCCCCTGCTTCTCATTTTGCTACAAATCTTAAGAAAATTAAGGAGGTTTCTGTTGCTTGGTCTGTAAATAAATAGGAGATGGAATACAAAGACTTAGTGGAAATGGAGCTTATGTTGTCTGTTTTTTCTCATCGGTATGGTTTTGGTTTCCATATTGAAGAGGATAGGGTAGCATTGATCGAATTGGAAGCTCGTAAGAGGAAAATCCTTTTGGAGCATGAACATGAAGCTAGACAACAGAGCAGGGCCACTTGGCTTCTGTGTGGTGATGACAATACACCTTTTTTCCATAAATTTGCAAATCAAAGAAAGAATACAAATTCAATATGGAAGATAAAAGATGATGGGGGAAAGGAGGTGGAAGGTTTTGAAGATATTGCTGGGGCTTCTATTAGTCATTTTGAGACACTTTTTAAAGCTTATTCTAATCTTAATCTTTCTGAACTTTTGAAAGTTTCTGCTAATTTTCCTTCTTCCATTTCGGCTGAGGAGAATTCTGATCTTATTAAACCTGTTACTTTGGAGGAGATTCTTTCTATACTTAATCTGAGCAAAAATGATAAGAGCCTTGATCTGGATGGGATCCCTGTAGAGGTGTATAGGTCACTTTATGAGGTGATGGGTTTGGATATGTTAAGGGTTATTGTGGATTCCAGGAAGAGTGGTAAAATCCCTGCTGTATTTAACACAACCTTTATAGTCATGATTCCAAAATCTGCTAACCCAAGCACTTTTGATGGTTACAGACCTATATCTTTATGTAATTTCAGCTACAAGATCATTGGTAAGATTTTATCTACCAGGATTAAGAAAGTATTGGGAAAATATATTTCTTATGAGTAGTTTGGGTTTCTGCTTGGTAGACAAATTCATGATGTTGTTGGTGCTGTTCAGGAAGGCTTACATTCTATCCACTGTAAGGGTTTAATGTCGGTGGTCCTGAAAATTGATCTATCTAAAGCCTATGATAGGGTCAGTTGGATTTATTTGTGGGTTATATTAACCAAAATGGGTTTTGGGGTACCTTTCATTACATGGGTTATGAACAGTTTAACTTCTGTTTCATTTTATGTTTTGACTAATGGTGTGGCTTCATGTTTCTTTAGATCTGGTAGAGGACTTAGACAGGGGTGTCCTCTTGCACCTTTACTATTTCTTGTTGTTGTTGAAGGTTTGAGTAGGGCTCTATTATCTGCTACATCCACTGGTATTTTTAAGGTCATCTCGTTTGGTAATAATATATCATTGACACATGTTCTTTTTGTTGATGACATTGTAATGATCACTGATGGATCAACTCAGTCTTTGTCCATTTTATATGAGATTTTGATGGACTTTACAAGAGCTACTGGAATGATGATAAATGATGATAAATCATCATTTTATTACTCTAAGCTTGATGAAGATGAGTTAATCTCATTACAAAATATTTTCTCATATATTGTTTTATATATTAACAGTGGTATGCAATACCTTGGCTTTTATTTAAATCCATGCATATATTTGTTGAAAGACTGGGATTGGCTTATTGCAAAGGCTGAAAAATGCATAAAGCTTTGGAGCCATAGATGGCTTTCTAGGGGAGGCAAGCTTGTTCTGATTAAGTCTGTTCTTGAAGCTTTGCCTGTTTTCTGGATGCACTTCTGGATTCCTACTGGGATTATTGAGAAGATAAGAAAACTTTGTTTTAAGTTTTTATGGTCTGGTGGTGATGGATCCTCATCTGGGATGCCATGGACTTCATCGAAGGTTTTGGCAAGTCCAAAATCTTTGGGAGGGTGGGGTCTGAAAGTAACTACTTTATTTTCCAAAGCACTTGCAGCCAAAAGTGTTTGGAACATCATTCATGGATCTAGTTTGTGGGTACAAATTGTTTTTCAGAAATATATCAGACCTCTCTCTTTGCTGGATTGGATTAGAGTAAGTGATAAGAAGAAATCAGGTATATCCATATGCTAGAAATCTGTGCTCTAGTCTTTTCATCTTATTGTTGATTTTCTGGTTTGGAAGATTGGGAATGGAGCTAATGTAAGAATTGGTTTGGATCCTTGGGCAGGTTGTAAATGGCGCCATATTTTACCTTCACAGTTGATTAATAGTCTGCACTCTGCAGGTTATTACTTTTTAAAAGATGTTGGGAATTTGCCTGTCTCTAACCTGATGGAACAGGGTTGGTTAAGCTCTTATGATTTAGGACTTGTTGAGAATCATGATATAAATGCTTGGAATGGTTATTTAGCCATTCTTAAAGCCAGCTTTATAAGATTTAAAGATGAGGAAGATGTTCTTGTCTGGAATCAGGCTAAATCTGGTTTTTACTCCCCCAAATGTGGTTACATGCATTTAATACAGGAACAACATGTTAGGGAAACAGAATGGTGGTGGAATATGTTCTGGCATTTGAAGAGTCCTCTTAAAGAAAAGCATTTTTGTTGGGCTCTTTTCTCAGTTAAAGCCCTTACTTGGGATACTCTTATTAGAAGGGGCTGGGAAGGTCCTAGTCGATGCCATTAATGTAAGTGTGATTTTGAATCAAATTTACATCTAAGGGTTGAATGCCCTTATACTAAGTCTGTTTGGAAGGAGATTGAAGCTAAGGTTTCAACATTTAGTTTGGGTTTGCTTTCATCTTATCCATTGGATACTTCTACTTTGAAGGTTAGAGTCATTACTGAGGAAGTTATTGATAAAACAAAACCATGGGGTTTTTTTTATGGATCTACTTCTGGTAGCCCTCAGGCTTCGAGATTTCAGGTGTATGGTGATTCCTTGCTTGTTATTAACTGGATTTTGGGCAAATACAGAAGTCATAATCTACATCTTGCACAGCTACTGTGTGAGGTAACCAGACTTAATGATTTTTTTTAGCAGGATGACTATCAACATATTTATAGGGAAAGGAATACTTTGGCTGATAAGCTTGCTAATGATGGTGGGAAAAAACAGATTGGGCATTGGGTTATTAGTGAGTATCATGGGACTAGAAGACATGATACCTTTCAGGTATTCTAAGCACTTTGCTTTGGGGAGTATTGGGTCTCTGATGATGATACTTAGTCCCAAACTTATGGAAACTATTGTTTTTTATCTGTTTTTACATATTACGCTGATATAGCTTGAATATTTTGACTTTCGGTTGGTACTGTTTATATAGGTGCTTGAAGCTTACTAACCTATACAGACAATGCTAATGAAGAATATTGGACATTTCCCAGTATGAAGACTATTCCTTTTTGGATAGTTTGAAATGATGATGAAGATCAAGCTGTGAACAGCAGCTGTTGTTTAAACTTTTTAAAACTTAGTTGAATGCATACTTTGTAATAAGACTTTTTTATTTTTGAAGTATGGATGGGTATTTACTCAGGATTAAATGATATTTTGATAGTTTATGATGCTGGTTTATATTACCATTTTTGCTGTAATAGCTTTTTGACCTGAACATATGGGTATGATGCTGGGTTTTAATACCACTTTTGCTGTAATAGCTTTTTGAGCTGAACATAAGGGTATGATGTTGGTTTTTTAATGCCACTTTTGATGTAATAGCTTTTTGAGCTGAACATATGGGATAAATGATCACTTATCAAAATATTGATAGTGGATCATCCTCACAATGTATTTTGTATATATATATATATATAATATGATTTTTTTCTTTGGAAAAAAGAAAAAAAAACAAAATAAACAAAATAAAAAATATTATATGTCGGCCATAAATAGTATTAAATATTAATAATAAAAATATTATATGTGGACCTTAAATAAAAAGATGTGCCTTTCGATCTGAATCACACTAAATTTGATAGTTGAGTGCAATACTTAAGAATAGGTTTGCATCTCCAAAGATTTAATCATTCTCGGCGCTTGATAAAGCCTAAGATTTGGATCTATATTGGTATAGGGAAGCAAAGCCAAAAATCCATATCATAGGTTAGGACTAACAAACCTATTATAAGTAAAAAATAAAATACAAGACCATACCTGCTTCTCCAAACTTGAAATAACACTGCCAACACCACCATCTCTGTTGCTCGACCGCTCCACCATATTAAAATCCCCACCAATGGTCCATTTCGTAGTTGGGAGTGTCCATTAAATATGATTAAAATGATTTTAAAATATGTTTTAACGTTCTTAAGAATAATGTACTTTTTATATTTTAAGTTTATTTTAAACAATTTCAAGTTTATTTTAAACAAGGCTAATTTTCTAACACGGATCTATGGTTAAGACTGAGGACAATATATCACGATCGTGTTATATAGAATATAAATGTATTTTTAGCATGAAATTATAAAGGGGGAATTCAAAATATTAAGAAATGAATATTAAGTAGTTTGGGGGAATTCAAAATATTAAGAAATGAATATTAATTAGTTTTTTTTAGGTATTCAAAATATTAAAAAGAATATTGGTATTTTTGATTTAAAATTTAATAAAAAAATATTTTTAATTGATGGAAATTTAGATATCAAGAATTAGTATTGTATAATTAAATTAATGAAATTAATTTTTCAATAAAATTAATAATTTTATTTATCCATAATTTGCAATTTTGACAAAAAAAAATTAACCAATTTTTGGTGATAATAATAAGAAAAATTCAAATTTATCCAAAATTTAGTTTCTTTCTAAATAGTTAACTACTACAATTATATAGAAGATTCAACCATAATTAACTTTATTATGAATTGGTGTTAATTTAATTTCAAAACATAAATAAAAAATAATTTAAATAAATCAAATTAATTAAATTATATACATGAAAATTTGAGTATTCATTGCAAAAAGAAAAATTGAACATAATTATTAGGTGGAAGTATTTTAAGTTAATTTCTAAATCAAAGTGTGATACTAGAAATGGGATGACTAACATCTATCTTTCATTAACCTTTTAATGATATTAGATGATTGCATGAACATGTGTAATCATAACAAGAAAATTGTCATATCCTTCAAGTTCAACCTTCCAGGGTCAATAATGAAAACAAGGGTTTACATTTTTTCTCCTCTTTTATGGCGATCAATAACCATCTTGTTGCGCGGACTTTAATGTGATGGCGATTGCGCAACAGGCCGTTTGATGTCAAGTTGCTTGAGATCCAATGGATTGCTGCGTAGTCGTTGTCGCGTTAAAGCCTACGCAACAGGATGGTTAATTCTCGGTCTCTCTTGTGGCCTTAATGTATCGATTTAAAGAACTAGTTATATAAAAAAAGGACATACCACCGAATTACATGTATGATCACGAGTTTTAATGAGAGAGACATGGACTTACAATTCTATAACCACGTATATTTAAGGTATGCTTTATAAATATAAATATTATGGTATGTGTTAGTTCCATTCTCTCAATTTTTAGTACTTTGGAAGTTTAACTAGTTTTTTGTTAAGCTACAGTGGTATTTTACAAATGGCTTATGTGTTAGATGATACATTAGTTGGATTGATAATGCTTGAGTTTATTGTGGTTTGGTTATTTATGAGTTTTTTATAAATATTATTATATTTGTATTAATGGCATCTAATGAGGTTTTAACTTAAATTGCGATATTAAATCATTAAGTAAAGTATGTTTTTTTTCATCCTTGCTTATAATCACTTACATTATTTGGGAAGAAATTTCCATTTTGTAGTTAGTTACTTTTCTTTGGCCATATATGGTAAAGTCATTGCCACATTACTTTGGTGGATATTCCTTTGAATGTTAAAGTGCAACATATGTTTTTTTACAAAATTGTTAGCCTTGGCCTTTGTATTAAGAGTAAGTGGAGGTGGGATCTTTATTTTTATAGAATATAATTCTTCTTAGGTTGGAATTGTTATTACTTACATACAATCCTTAATTTAATGAACAACTGTCCTTTCAATATTTAATCATCTTTAGTTTCTCATTCAATATTTAGTAGGCCTCCTAATTAGTCGATGTAAAGGTGGTATTTCATAAGATTTTATGGATTTGATAGTGTTGACATTAGGCTATTTTTGTGGGACTAGAGTGTTTTTGTGTGTTAGAAATCCCTTCTTCAAATGGAGAGGCCATACCAACCAAACCTTGCATAGTCTTAGATATGCATTATGTGGAACATTTGACCAATCACAAGGTGGTAATTATCTCCCTAGCCTTCTATAATACCTCTTTGGTATTAATTACCACATATCGAATCAACCGACAATAAATTTGTTCGCGATCTTAGTATTTTGATCAAATCTTTGTCTCGAGTTATTGTAAATTTAATCGATTGATTGATTTGACTTTCTTGAAACTAAAAGAACTCATCTCGGATAGCCTCCGTGCCAAAACTTTTGTAAGCTAGGGAGTAGCACTCATCGAACAAAGTTTTAAATCATGCTTTATACAAAATGAGTTTGAGGTATTAAATGATTGGTTGAAAGTTTATTTGATATTCTTGTTCAAAAGTTTTATTTCTTTAATATCATGAACCAAATCAAGGAGTATATAGAACAAGAGAGTATGATATTCAAACTCCTCACTTAGTCGCTGAGTCATTTTAATTGTATGGAATCGATAGTTATTATAAAGTTGGTCGACACCTGGCCATACCTTGATTCAGTTTGAATATCAGGTATTGAGATTTTCCGTGGAGTAGTCCTCTAACAAATGGTGAACCACATTTTAAAAAAAAAGTTGGTCGACACCTTAAAATTGGTTGATGAAATGCACTCGATATCAAGTAATTTTTTTTGGGGGTTGGAAAGAGTTTATTGTATTTAATCGATGTAGCATGGTAATCGTTCTCATTTTTTAGGAAACTTGTAGGGATCTTTTTAAATTGTTAGGGAACTTTGGAATTGTTATCTTGGTTGAGAAATTATTGGGAAGTTTTACTCTCTAAAATCGGAAAATTTGGGACTTTTTTTACGTGTTTTCTTTATCAAGAGCTTCTACACGTTGATGATTGCCACGTGGGTTGTTAATAACTTTCTTCTTTCCTTGGATTTTTTTCTCTAGAAAACTAAGTTGCAATAAAAGTCTGTTTCATGCTACCTTATCGAGTTGGTGTATTGCCTATGTTAGAGTATTCACTCGTAATCAATAATAAATGTAAATCTATTTTGACTTTTTATATATTAAATCAAGAAAATAAATTTACATATTTTACTATTTACTTTTTGAAAAAAAATAAACTTTTAATTAATTGGAAATAGTTTTAAATTTTACTTTAAATCTAAATTCATTATTACATTTAAATAAAAATGATATTGATTTTTATTTTATAATAATTTAAATTTGATTGTTTATAAACCTTTTCAAATACCTTAGATAGAATGTCTTGTCAACATATAATATTCTAACACATTTTAATCATACTCCACACAAAATTGAAAACTTACTCTATAAACATAGCCACAAATATAGGGACTATGAATTCTAAAAGTCTCCACTTTAGAAAAAGTCTACCTTATATAATTAATGAAGTGGATGGTAAGCTTGATTTTATTGTCATTTCCATCTTTTAATTGGTTCTAGTTACAATCGTAATATAAGGGATAAGCTAAGTCATCTGGTTTGTGTTAATGTTTTTTTTATTCTCTATGTTTCTTCTCTTCTCATGTTTTTTTAATTATTTTATTTTTATATTTTTTAATATATATTATTGTAGTTCCCAACCTACCATTTCTTGCAAATTTAGGGGAAACTTCTAGTCATATCTAATACTCATACCCACCTTCCCTATGTTCATGTGTTCCAAAAACTTGTGCAACATAGTATTTAATGATGCTATGTAATGATGGATGGAAAAGTGTGGTCGAAGCAAAAATAGATTGACATTATATTTTGGTCTTTGCTCTTATATAGTTACAACTTGTCATCGATACTTTAATATGGTCGACGTGTAAAACATCAGTTGGTTGATACAATTTTGATCAATGAAAAAGTATGTGTTCAAGGTCATTTTGGTCGAATTCTCAAATTAGTCAATATTTTTTTGTATTTGGATAGACTTTTCATTATAATCGAATTCTTCTTGAGTTAGTTATAAAGAAGCACGTTCTATTAATTGAGTCCAAGTCACTATTGATCAATCTTTGCATCAATTGAGTCATTGGCTCCAGATGTGACTCTATTATAATATTTCAAAATCGAGGAGATGAAATGTGAGTCATTCTCAAGGCAAGTGATCTCCTCCATTCTTGTAATGAAGTCAGTCTCTAGCCAACCCTTATCCATCACGTCGAGTCAAGTCAATTAATCCAAAGAAAGAGTATGAAACTGATAAACTTGCAGGGATTTTAAATCCTTATGGAAGAAAAAGACATCAAAGAGCATGAAGCAAAATACATCATACAAAAACATAAAAATAACTTAAAAATTAGATGATGGTGCAAAGAACACCTAGATGTGTGCACCCATTGTGAAATTGCAGAGTAGCACCTGAGTTGTGACTTTGGAAGTTGAAGGCAGAGAAATGGTACATAAAGAAGAGCCAAAATCCTTGACAATTCTGAGCCAATGGAGGTGAATACCAACTAGATGATTAGATCAAAGACAGAAGCTAAAGAGTCACAAATCATGTTTTTTTTGCATACTTGTTCTCTTTGGGATGAAGAAGAGTTTTGGGGAGGGGGAGATGTTGGAGGGGGGCCTTTTTGGGTGCCTTAATGTCATCACTACTTTGTATTAATGCACAATTGTGCTTAATAGATGAGAAATTGAGAACAGGTGTAACCGCTCCAACCGTATCACCTATTGTATAAATGCATTATCAAAGAAAGAATAAAGTAGTTGAACGTTTGACTCCATATTTGTTCTTCTTGATAAGATTATCATGTGTGTTTCCATTTTTTGCTTGAATGTTGTGTTGAACTTCCCTGTTCAACAAAAGATCATAGATCTAAGTAGATACCTCTCTTTCTCTTTGTCTAATGGGGTGACCACATCAAATAGTCGGTATTTATATTTATGAATTACACTCATATGAGATTAAAAAATAAATATTATATCCTAGATCATTACTACAATACAAGTTTATATAGTCTTATTGTTGTGTTCTGCGTGGGAGGAAAAATATATTTAGGATACCTTGTTTTTTTTAAACCTCTCTATGTCCTATATCCTAATTTGAGTCATATTTATATTTTCTTCTTCCTTATACATCCTTTTTGCGTCCCATTATGTCCATAATTTCCTTAGTTGTGCTCGAACATCATTTTGCATCCTAATTTGTGTATCTATTTACATCTCAATTCAAATCTCATGTTGATCTTCTTGTTGAAAGATGTCCACTAACCTATTGCATGTCCGAAGCTAAGCCCGTATGTAGGACTCATGGCTTGAGAAGACAACTATTTGCTTTTCAACTTGACTTACCCAACTCTTGGCATTCAAGTTTCTAGTGGCTTAAACTTCTTACATTTACCTTCATTCTACATTTTATCATAAATAGATACATTAAACTATTGTCATGGTCAAGGCTTGGGGAATATAGGGCAATAGTTGCACACACATCTTATTAGATATGTGTTGATAGTTTATGTGTCAATAATTTATGTGTCGATAGTTATGGTGCATATTTTATGTGTTGTTAATATAGGCACATCGCTATGTGTGTCACTTAATATAGTGTGATGTTACTTATTATAGGTTGGGATGAAATCGAAAGGAGGGCGACTTTTTTGATAGGTTATCATTAAAATTCTCGATTTTTTAGATGGTGATGAGAGACCTTATAAAAAAAAAAATTTCACATGTGAGAATGTTAGGCCTTGAACTTACTTTTTGTATCAAAAACCTACCAGAATCAAACATAAAGTTACTGGATTACATAAATCCAAACGGTACACCGTCCCATCGGACCACCAAGCTCTCAAAAGGTAGAAAAGCAAGATTCGAAAGTGTTGATAAGAGAGAGCCTAACAAGTTTTGAAGAAGGTTGAAAAACAAGTTTAAGAAGTTTGAAAATAGATAAGGTAAAGATATAGTCCAATATATTATATTGGATGTAAGAAGAAAATTAAAAATGGCTCTGAAAACCATAATGATTTTAAAATAGAGCGTGTTCATCACGTTTCCAAAATCAGGCGAATCCAAGTCAAAAGCAAAAGTGGCAAACAATGATTAAACTTTTCGTAGAACAAAGACCTTGGGAGATAAATATGAATTTATTTATTCTTGCAAGGTTAATTGGAGTAAACTTTCTACCCGACCATTTGCACCGATCGGACGACCAGCAATGCGTGATGTGAAAGCTCACACGAGCCAGGTTGTTCGATTGGTGCAAATGATCGAGTAGAAAGTTTACTCCGGGTTAATTAGAAATCTTATCTTACTATTTATAAAAAAATTATTACATTGTCCACGAAAAAGATTGCTTAGATTGTTTAAAGATGTTATATAAATTTTAAATGCACACGGTGCGTTCTTACCATACCATGTTAAATAATTGAACGTTAATGATCAAAATTTATTTTCTCCATTGAATATGGATTTTTAGTAATTGTTTTATATGTTTAATCGTTAATGATCCAAATTTATTTTCTCCATTGAATATGGATTTTTAGTAATTGTTTTATATGTTTAATCTTTTTCATATATATAAGAAAAAGGAAAAGAAAAACTTGTTATTTATATTGAAAGAGAATCAAAAACAACAATCCAGTTATATTTTTTCAAAAATACTGTTTTCAAAATCAGACAATTAGATCTATTCATGTCTAATTACAACTTAGCAGTCAACTATACTTCCAACAACACTACAAAATATCAAAATTTAAAGAGAGTGTCCACACAACTAGAAGTAGTGAACAAGTCTTCTATAAATCACTTTGGTTAATATATATATAGCCACATATTTGGGTAAACTTCAATTTTGTAATTTTTTGAGATTTCGTATTTAAAATTATATTTTGTAAATTATTTTATCTGTTTTGATAATGATATTGGCCTCATTGGTTGTAGCTAAAGAGGAGGTGGCTCACTGATGCTATAGTACGTTCAATGCTTACTAATGTATTTATTGCTCTTTATTTATTTCTCTACATTGTAATTAATACACCACATTTATTGTTTCGATGTGTTGTGGGCATTAGAACTAGGGTGTGGTTGGTGTTCTTAGCTTGTGGTTTTTGTGAGGTTTGTATTTGAATTCTTAGAGTAGAAGCTTTGTTGTTTGGATTTGAGTTCTGGAGCATTGAAGAGTCTAGTGGTATGTTGTGTGGTTGTTTGTTTACGGTGTTTGGTTCCATCATGTCATATATGTGGTCTAAATTTGAGTTAAAGAGCATGATGTCAGGTGGTGATTTGTTGTTTGGTTGTTTTCCCATGCCTTATATATATATATTAAGGTGTTACAAAGAGAATTTCAATTTGGCTATGGTGCTTCAATCTTTCTTTGTTTGTTGGTGGCCTTTGGTTGACACAACAATTGGCTAAGGCGTGTACATTTACCGATTTACAGTGTTTTGAATGATCTTTGTTTATTTGTCAATGGTTCAGTGTTTAACCTACTAATTGAAATGTTCTCATGATTATTTTTCCTATGGGTTATTTGTTCTATTTAGTAATAGCATATCTATGGTTTGCATTTGGGTTCTAGAGTAGAGTGTTGTGTGGTGTTTTGCTTTATGGTTTTTTTCTCGTAACCTTTTGTTCTTCCACAAAGTATCCATTTTTTTTATGTGTTGTGACAGGAATTCCAATTTGGTTGCGGTCATTCATTTTGTTGTTGTTTATCGGTGGCCTTTAGTTGAGGTGATAGTTAGTTGAGTTATATGTACATTTACATATTTGTAGTGTTCTCAATGATTTGGGTTGATTTGTAAATGGTTCTTTTAGGCTTGATGTTTTTCTTATCAATCAAATGGTTATCATGACTATTTGGTCAATGGTTTGCCTCAGTGCCCTGTGGTGCATTTTTTGTGGTTGTAATTCTCTGTTGGTCTGGTGTTCTGACCCATTGTTCATTTGCACCGTGGTGGATTTTTCGGGGTTGGTTTGTTGTAATGGTTTGGCTCTGGTGTTTGGCTTGGTGTTGTAGTTAAGTATTCAATATAACAAAGCATAAATGTATATAGCTTGGAAATTTCATATTAAAATACAAATTTTAAATACTTTTAAATAATTTTAATAATTAAAAACATTTATTTTCTATTTAAAATTTATTAATTCAATTTTAAAGAGAAAAATCTACATTTTATAAATTAAATAATTAAATTATCGAATAAACTAGATTTTTATTTATAAAAAAAATACCATATACATTAATTGGACATTTCACTAAATTGTAACATTAAACAAGCAAAAAAAATTTAAAAAAATTTATCATATACATTAATTGAACATTTCACTAAATTGTAACATTAAATAAACAAATAAAATTAAGTAGAAAAATTTAAGCGAAAATTTGATACAAGTTTTAAATGAAAATGTTTATTCAATTTTCATAAATATACTTTAAAAGGAAGAAAAAAATAGAACCTAAAAAATACGAGTATAGGGAAATATTCTTTGAATTAATTACTTCTTATAAACATAGTGGAATATTCTTTGAATTAAATAATTTTGTCTTCACATGAGTGGAAGCCTTAAAGGCATTCTTTGAAGGAGTGAGCTAGCTATGGAGCAATCCTCCCTCCATCGGACGGAGGAGGAGCAAAGTCAACGTTAACTTTGCTCCTCCTCCGTCCGATGAGGGAGGATTGCTCCGTAGCTAGCTTACTCCTTCTTTGAAGAGTATATGTTTTTTTTCTAATTTCTGTTATTTATGAATATTGTTTTTATTTACAAATATTTATTTTCAAATTATAAGTATTAATTTTATTGTAAAGCAATTTTGAAAGTAATAAAAATTATTTTTTATTAACAATTACATTTTATTTTTGATGAGGATGATGATGATTAACATTTATTCAGATCAATTTTTGTCTATCAGATCTAAAGAAGGACAATACTTGGTTTACTTTAAAATCGTGTTCCTGTGCTTAAAAAGCTTGTCTAGATGCTTTCCAAGCTCATTATAGTTTTGGCGACTTAGGAGGTTATAAAGGTTTGTATTGTACCAAATACTATGAAAAACTAAGATTTAATGTGGGTGTAAGCAATGCACTCTAAGAGAAAGTGATTTCATCTTCAACGCTCGACTCACACAGATGACAAACCCTTTCTACCCATGGAGTTTTAGGAATAGACCAACGCCCTATTTCACTATGGAGTTCATGAGAGTTCGTTCTAATCTTGGCTATATTAATTTTCTTGTGTGAGCTAGTTACTATCCAGAGATACTTCTGATCTTCCAAGTTAGGATTAATGACCTCCTTATAGTATCTTAATTTTCTCTTAACCGCTAAATTTTCCTCACACCAAAATTTCTTTTTAAACTTAGAAGTAATAATATTTTCGACATTATCAATGTTCTACAAAATGTCGTTTTCATTAATGCCCGCTTGAGGTGTAGTTGGTTTTGACTTGAGTTTAAAGCAATTTTAGGAAGTCTCTCGTTTCCCATGTTATTTATCTTATGCTTGTACATTATGTACCTAGTCATAGCCATGCTCTCGATGGGGGAAAGACCCACTTCTATGAGGAGAATAGGATAAAACATATTGCTTTTAATTTTGAGTTTATAAGTTATAAACCGCTTATGGATTTGCTCAATCTTCCTCCAAGATTCTTTAGAAATGTTGCACCCACTTCACAACCATACAAGATAACAGGGATGGCAAGAGTTTCAAAGAGGAACTTCTTATTATCCCACATGACCAGATTGGTTGATTTACAGTTATTTTCAAGACCAAAATAAGTTTTCCACCCTCCATTAATCATTTTCTCAATGCTATAGTTCCAAATGAGCTTGTGATGAATATCAATTCCAAGATACTTGTAAGAAGTCACTTCCTCTAGATTTCTATTATCATAAATCAAATTTGCATAGGTGTCTTTCTTAGATTTTATAATCATGATTTTTGTCTTGCCGGTGTTAACAGTCATACCCATGTTAGAGCAAAAATATTTAAGAATTATTAATTGCTTATCGAGATCAGAATGACACCTTGCCATAAGAAAAATATCATCAGTATAAAGTAGGAGGATGATAACTAACACAACTAAGATTGTACGGTGAAACCTGCTTCTTCTAAACACTTTTCTAGCTTATCAATGTAAATGCCAAAAATGGTAGGGGAGAGGGGGAAACCTTGTTTAACTCCAATATTACAAATTATATATGTTCTCCACCCCTCATTATTCTTAAACTTGTCAATGACCTTTTTGTATAACCTTATCGTGACATTTCTCAACTAAAAAGGAACCTTAAGCTCCTCTAGCCTATTCCACGGGTTATTTCTAGGCATTTTATCAATTTTTTTTAAAATCCACAAAGCAACAAAATAGGTCAGATTTATTATTACAACATTCATCTGCAATGATCCTAAGTGTAATGAGGTGGTCCGTGGTTGAATGATTCCTTCTAAAACCTGCTTAGCCTTTAGCCTGCTTACCTTCCATTTCTAGCCATTCATTGATCTTCTTTTCTAAGATAATACCATATAACTTAACTAAGAGAGGGCTAATCATAATAGTCTGATAATTAGAGGGGTCATTTTTATCATCACTTTTGAAAATAGGAATAATGAGGCTTTGAGTCCAAGGTGTAGAAACCCTTTCTTGACCTCTCGATTAAAGAGTTTGTGGATGTGTGGGATGAGGACCGACCCTCCAATTTTTAAGTTTTCCACTTGGTAGCCTTCAATGCCTTAGGCTTTTCCATTTGTCAAGCACTTAACCCTGAAACCTATGTATTCTAATGAGAAAAGTTCTTTCGTTGTACGAAGGGTTTGAATGTTATCTCTGATATCTGGAGATTCATAAATCTGATTAGGATAGGAATTCCAATCATTTATAGCAATTTTATTGTCTTCTTTTGTTTTGCGAGTTAGAATTTGCCTCCATAATTTTTTAGGAGCCACCTTGGAGAGGTGTAGGAGATTTTCCTGCATTTTACTTAGATATCGCCTTTTTTCTTTTCTTTTAATTAAGGCTTTGCAGTGATTTATCTTGTCCATTTTTATCGAATCTGTCTTAGCTTGCTTAATTTATTTTAGTTAATCAAGTACTAGTAGAAGCTTAGGCTGTTTAGGTGAAAGCCTACCTCTCTATGTTCTTTAAAGTTCATATCCGCATGCTATAACGCTCCGATCTTGCCAGCCATACAATGCGGGTTGGGCCATGTTAATGCAAAAAACCGTACATGTCGTCCATATAAGAGAAGGTCTCTTGTCTAGCAGTCCCCACCGACCTATTAAGTGCATCTTTGCACTCTAGATCATACCAAGGGTTGGTTCTACTATTGCTCATTTTAGTCGAGACTTCAATAGAGAACTTGTTAATGGACGACGAGAGGGTTGTAGAAAAATTATGGTAGATATTTTCTATATTCTCCATGCTAGATAAAGGAACCAGTTCATTTTTTATATCATGGCAGCTTTATTTTTATCAAAGATCAGGTGATTTTGGCAATGATAGTTTTCCTTCTTGGGATCGTTATGTGTGGCAATATTGAGAGTTATAATTAAAGGTCTATGATCAGAGCTATGCTCATAATCATTAAAGATGTTAAAATCTATTAATTTATTGTATATAAAGATATCTCACTATACATTTCAAAAGATCCAAATTAAAATGCAAAAATAAATTGAAACTACCCAAAATAAAATGGGATGTGCGACACTAAAATAGGACACAACAAATTTGTGTTTTCCAAATTGTGTCTTAATATGTTTACGAAGATATTTAAATTGGAAAAAGGGTTATTTGAGATGGAATCGAAAGGAAGGGGACCTTTTTATCATTAAAATTCCCGATTTCTTACATGGTGATGAGAGAGACCCTACCAAGTTCTCAAAAGGTAGAAAGCAAGATTCGAAAGTGTTGATACGAGAGACCCTACCAAGTTTTGAAGAAGGGTGAAAAGAGATGGATTAAGATATAATTTAATATATTATATCAAAAGTAAGAAGGGCAAATAATCATTAGAGAATTTAAAATGGCTCTGAAAACCATAATGATTTTAAACTAGAGCGTGTTCATCACGTTTTCAAAATCTGGGGAACCCAAGTCAAAAGCAAAAGTGGCCGACAACCAGGCCTCGAAATTGATGGTTATTTGGACGTTTTTTTTTTAATTTTTTAAACGTATTTGACACGCAAATAAATACTTTAAATGTCAACAACGTTCATGTAAATTTATAAAACGTAGATTTGACGCTTTGCTAATGAAATGATAATTAATTGTATCTTTCTATGTAATGCATTGCAAAGGGTTGCATAAGTATTTAATGTTAATTAATATATTTTAAGAATTGAAATAATTGTCAAATCAAATTGCAGACAGCTTGCTACAAACTAATTTTTGTACTTTAGTGTACTTATTTTGCAGCGGTTTAGGACAGTTGAGATCTATTTTACATACGGTAGTGCCCTGCCCTGTTAAACTACTCACGCTTTTATTTCACACGCAAATTGTCTGCAAAAACCCAGCACAAAGAAGGGGGGTCACGGTAGAGTCTATGATTCCAACATGGAAACTGTGTTCTCCTCAAGAGTGCCAGTCTACGACCCTGCAGTGTACATGAAGGAGGAGTTTGAACACTTGATTGATTGAGATGGATATGCAAGTAAGCGAGTGGATTGCTAAGCATGTAATTGTGAAGTTAACATATAGGAATGTAAAATAATTTGACACTCATAAATACAAGTAGAACGTAAAGTGAAGAGCATAAAAAATATGAAACCGTCATAAAGAAAATTGATTGACAGACAGAAAAAATGTGAAATTCCAGGCCTACCAACAACGATTAAACTTTTCCTAGAACAAAGACCTTGGGAGATAAATATGAATTTATTTATTCTTTGAGGGTTAATTAGAAATCTTCTTTTACTTTTTTATAAAAAAAAAAATTTACATTGTTCATGATAAAGATTGCTTAGATTGTTCAAAGATGTTATATAAATTTTAATTGCACACTGTGCGTTCTTACCCTACCATATTAAATAATTGAACGTTAATGATTCAAATTTAATTGAACGTTAATGATTCAAATTTATTTTCAGAGTAACCTTTCTACCCGACCATTTGCACTGATCGGACGACTTGGCTCGCGTGAGCTTTCACATCACGCGTTGCTAATCGTCCGATCGGTGTAAATGGTCGGGTAGAAAGTTTACTCCTTTATTTTCTCCATGGAATATGGAATATATAATAATTGCTTTATGTGTTTATTCTTTTTCATATTATATAAAAGAAAAGAAAAAGAATAATTTTTTTTTTTTTTTTTATCTGACGAAAATATCAATTCTTGTTATTTTATTGAAATCAAAGGTAACTTTGTTACAACATCAGCTATTGTTGTATACATGGCATAAAAGTAGTAATGTTCATCATCAGCAAACAAATACAATAGATCAGCTTTGCAGGTATACTGGACTAAACCTTCAAGGGTATCTCAAGTGATCTGAGAATCTAGACTACATCCACACCACAATCATTCAACAAATAGAGAATACATAACGTGTACTAAATTAGCTTATCCAAAGAAGCAATACCAGAGTGTGATCACTAATGTGAGGGAATCATCCACCTTAATCATCCAAAGGATGTCAAAAAAAACTCCAGCACATAAAAGGACAAAAAAACAATTGCTCAGGGCTAAAGGAGCTGAAATGTGCCCTGATTAGAGCATTCACCATCTGTGAATTCAGTATACTGTAAAAGGCCTGAGGCCAAGGTTAATGTTTCTTTGGATAACCTATCAGCCTTTGTATTGTGTTCTTTGAATATGTGAACCGCATCTAGCTGGATGAAAGAGGGTTCCAGATCACAGATACATTGACACCAACCATTAAGAGCAAGTGAAGATAGTGTTGATCTTCTATTGAACCAGTTGATGATGACAATGGAGTCTCCATGAATGTACAGAGTGGGTAAACCTAAGGATTTAGCCAAATATAGGAGTGTCCATAAAGCAAGAAGTTCAGATCTTGTGTTAGTACTTAGACCAACACCCATTTTTATGCAAAAGTAATGATCCTAACTGATCAAAAGATGAACACCTATACCTCCTGTTTGATTGGTTGAAGCCCCATCAAAGAAGCCAGCAGGAAAATAAAATATAGGAGCCAATCCAATATTTCTCCTTTTAGTTTTCTACTGAGACACAACATGATAGAGCTGAAGTTGTTCCATGATAGTGTGTACAATAAAGTATAAATTAGGCTTTTTGTCTTCAAAAATACATTTGTTTCTAGCCAGCCAAATTTGCCAAGTCAAAAGAGGAGGAAGATAAATACGATTATTTCCTTTGCTGAACCAGGAAGAAACATTGAGTATGTAGTTAGCCTCCTTCCAGAAAAATGGAATGCCGAGAGAAGAGCTAATGTGAGATATTACTAGTCTGGTGAAGCTGCAACCATGAAATAAATGGTCAACTGATTCAAAAGTTGTTTTGCATAGGCAGCACCAATGCGGTCCAATCCAACCTTTTTTGTTGAGGTTGTCCCAGGTGTGGACCCGATTTGATAGGAAAAGCCAACTAAAGCATATAATTTTCAGAGGGATGCAAATTTTCCAAATTCTAATGAGGGTATCAGTTGGTCTACTAGTGACAGAGATATTGGCAATCAGCTCATACATTAAGTTGGATTTAACCAAGCCTGTCATCTTATTGTACATCCATACAAGTGTATCAGGAGTATTATTGATGCGGATTCCACCATGATGTAGACCTTTAATGTATTGAGTCCAGGCAGCCTTCCAATGACCCCCCAGCTCAAGCTCCTATGCAGTGAGCCAATATTCAGTAGATGTTGTAGCAACCCTCCAGTTAAGTGCATCTTATAGGTAAGAAATGCCATAATCTTCGAGATATAATCTGAGGTCCTTCGGTAAGATATATTCAGATGAGAAACCAACTATAGGATCGATACCTATTTTAATACTCTTTCCATCACCAGTCTTCCACCCCAGGCATCTAGTAATCCAGGAAATAGCTCTGATGAAGCCATTCTACATATGTGAAGTGCTATGAATCGAGAAGGATTGTTGGCGAATCCATACATCAACAGGCAGGTTTTTGAGATATTTGTGCTTAATGATATGAGACCAGAATCCATCGCCATAAAGTACAAGCCAGATACTTTTAGTGCGTAAGGACAAACTGAACCAGTCAAGGTTTTTTATGTTCCAGCCACCAAGATCATATGGCTTGGAAATGGTAAGCCAGTCCACCAGATGGTATTTATGATTCCCCAGCGAATTCCCCCATAGAAAGTTGAAGATATTATGCCTGATATAAGATAAGATGGTGTTGGGCATGCATGCCAATGATAGCCAATACACATCGAGACTCATCAAGACAGATTTAACACGTACCAATCTTCCCCCTAGTGTCATTAATTTATAGGTCCAATTACTTAAATTTTTTTCAAATTTCTGTATGAACCATCTCCAATCCTTATCAAAAGAGAATTAAAGATAACAATTGAGTTACACCTTTTCAAAATACTGCTTTCAAAATCAGATAGTTAGATTTGTCCACATTTAATTACAGCATAACATAGCATTTCGTTTAAACAACAATCCAAAAACTATACTTTCAACAACACTACAAAATGTCAAAATTTAAAGAGACTATCCACAAAACTAGAAGCAATGAACAACGCCTCTATAATCACTTTACTTCATATATATATATATATAGCAACATATTTGGGTAAACTTCAGTTTTGTAATGTTTTTGAGATTTCGTATTTAAAATTATCTTTTGTAAATTATTTTATCTGTTTTCATAATGATATTGGCATTATAGATTGTAGCTAAAGAGGTGGTGGCTTACTGAGCTATGGTGCATTCAATGCTTATCAATATATTCATTGCTCTACATCCATTTCTCTATATTGTAATGAATACACCACATTTATTTTTTCGATGTGTTGTGGGTATTAGAACTAGGGCGTGGTTGTTTTTGCGAGGTTTGCATTGGAATTCTTAGAGTACAAGCTTTGTTGTTTGGATTTGACTTCTGGAGCATTGAAGAGTCCAGTGGTATGTTGTGTGGTTATTTGTCTATGGTGTTTGGTTCCATCATATCATATATGTGGTCTAAATTTGAGTTAAANATATATATATATATATATATATATATATTAAGGTGTTACAAAGAGCATTTTAATTTGTCTATGGTGATTCAATCCTTTTTTGTTTGTTGGTTGCCTTTGGTTGACACAACAATTGGCTAGGGTATGCACATTTACCAATTTGCAATGTTTTGAGTGATCTTTGTTTATTTGTCAATGGTTCTTTTGGGTTGAGTGTTTAACCTACTAATCGAAATGTTCTCATGATTATTTTGCATGTAGGCCATTTCCTCTATGTTGGATTTTCATGATTATTTTGTCTATCAGTTGTTTGTTCTATTAAGTAATAGCACATCTATGGTTTGCACTTGGGTTCTAGAGTAGATTGTTGTGTGGCGTTTTTCTCTATGGTGTTTTGCCCACGACCTTTGGTTCTTCCACAAATTATCCATTTTCTTGATGTGTTGTGACAAGCATTCTAGTTTGGTTGTGGTCATTCATTTTGTTGTTGCTTGTCGGTGGCCTTTAGTTGAGGTGACAATTAGTTGGGTTATATGTACATTTACATATTTGTAGTGTTCTCAATGATTTTGGTTGATTTGTCAAGGATTCTTTTAGGCTTGATGTTTTTCCTATCAATCAAATGGTTATCATGATTACTTGGTCAGTGGTTCGCCTGCCCTGTGGTGCATTTTTTGTGGTTGCAATTCTTTGTTGTTCTGGTGTTCTAGGTGTTCCAACTCATTGTTTATTTGCACCATGATCGTTTTGGGGGGGTTGGTTTGTTGTAATGGTTTGGTTCTTGTGTTTAGCTTGGTGTTGTAGTTGAGTGTTCAACACAACAAAGCATAAATGTATATAGCTTAGAAATTTCATATTAAAATACAATTTTTAAATACTTTTAGACAATTTGAATAGGTTTAATGATTAAAAACATTTATTTTCTATTCGAAATTTATAAATTCAATTCTAAAGAGAAAATAAATATCTACATTTTATAAATTAAATAATTAAATAAACCAAATTCTTGTTTATAACCCAAAAAAAAATACCATATACATTAATTCGACATTTCACTAAATTGTAATGTTAAATAAGCAAATAAAATAATTAAACAAAAAAGGTTTCAAGAAACTTTTATACAAGTTTTTAAAAGTTTAATACTGTGCTAGGGGCATTACTGGTTTAATGGTTTTCCCTTGTGAAAATCCCTCGCTCTATCTTGAATTCTATGAGGAGATTGATGGCGAATTTTTTATGGGGTGGTTATGTAGTTAAGAAGGGCATTCACTTGGCCAGATGGGAGCTGTTGACTCGTCCTTACAAGTTGGGTGGATGGAATATCAAAGACCTTAGAACCCAAAACACGTATCACGGAAATATTGTTTGAATTTAATATTCCTTATAAATATAGTGAAATATTCTTTGAATTAATTAATTTTGTCCTCACGTGAGTGGAAACCGTCACGTGAAACCAAGGCATTCTTTGAAGAGTTTATGTTTTATTTTTCATCTTTTTACTTTATGAATATTTATACGTATTTATGAATATTTATTTTCGAGTTATAAGTATTAATTGTATTATAAATCAATTTTAGTGATGTATAGAATGTATTATCATGTATAGGTATTTAAGAAAATGTAAAGGATCTGTTTTACTGTGATAATTCAATTTGGAATGTGAAAATTTATAAATTTTTATTGGTATTTTTTTTTATTGCATTTTGAATTGGAGTTATAAAATTATAGTGGTTTTTAGTTTTTAAAGTTGAATCACAAAGAAATAGAAATTTTTAAAAATAACACAAACACGTCTATATATGAATGAGTAGAAGAGTGTAGAGAAGAACCTTTAAGGTGGAGTAAGATCATTAATTACTCTTTACAGAAGGATTCACTCCACAAGCCTCATGCTTGCTACAATATCATAACCATATCCAACATATCCAATACAATGATACTTATATATATTTATACATTCTCATGAGTGTTCCTATGGGTTTATGCCAACTACCTCTTATTATCATATTATTTACTCAAACTACCTAATGGACCTATTAATTACCCATAAGCTACCAAATGGGCCTATTCCATGATTATGGTCACATTACATAGATTATCCTCTTGGGTATTTAGGGTGGTACCCCATATTATCTTCCCTAGGTGTATTAAATTACATCTCTCTTTGCATAATCGCTTTTTGCATGTTTCGTCCTTGAAACATATGAGGAAGCCATATAATATGATCTACTAAGTAATGTAGTCAATTGGTAGCAAGCATGAGCATCCATCCATCCTAGTGAAATGTGAATATGTCATCCAATTGCTTCCTTATCATCTTGACCATGATTATGGCTACTACTTTGCTTCCATTTTCTTGATGTGTTACTATGATATTTCCTTACATTGCTTTTACTTCTCCACGTGCCTCCATATTGGTTTCCTTTCATGTTCCATGTTTGTCCGTAGTAAGTTTGTTGATGCTCATGACATTGCCTTAATGACTGTTGTTTCTCCAGATGGTGTGAGTGGTGATATACAACAACCTTAGCTATTTATTCGTTGGTATTTGATTCTTCAACGTGTGGTTCCCTTGATTCATGTAGCTCCTAATATTATTCTTTCTTTTTATGCCCTTCATGGGTCTCTTTTCATGTGCTTCAGTAGCCCTTCCTTTTGATTCAACCTCATATTCTTCAATTGTTGTGTTTGTAGATGCTTGAACTATTTAACCTGCAAGGACATTTTCATGTGCCCCCTTAGGCACTTCTTATTTAGTAATAGAAATGTCTTACAATGTAAAAAAAAATTATTATACCAAAGCTTCATAGAATTGTTTTGCACATTGATATTAAGTATACCAGGTCCATCCAAGGATATCCCAAAACAATATCTGCATCATCCACATCATTAGCATAAAAATTTAAATGCAATACATGTTTATCCATAATAATCTTCAAATCTTTAAAAAATTAAACATGCTCACCCTTAACTTATGTCCTTTGAATATGTTTTATGAGGACTTGTGTAACCTTTTAGCCAAGTTTATATTTGTGAAGTTATGCTTGATATTAGGGTTTTAGAAATCAAACATTTTCTTGTTGAATACTTCCATAAACCTCTCATAAGTAGATTTCCTATTATGGATACACTTTTATGTGAAACATGTCATTTTGTAAATTTTCATATTATGGTTTCACTTAATGTAAAGATCAAAGATCTAAGCAGATATCCTTTTTGTCTAATGGGATGACTGTATTTTATTTATATACAACCCTCATACGAGGTTAAACCATACTAGAATATATCTTAATATCTTATTTTTGTGTATTGCATGGTAGGGAAATTACATTGGGGACGCATGACACTTTTTTGGATGTCCCTTTATGTCTTGCATCTTAGTTTGATTCACACTTGTGTTTTTGGCTTCCTTGTGCATCCCAATGTATCCAAAACTTCCTTAATTATGCTCCAACATAATTTTCTCATTCCAAGTGGCATCCTTATTTACATCCGAATTCATATCTCATATTGATCTTCTTGTTAAGACATTTCCACTAGTCTATTGCAAGCGTATATTCATGGTTTGAGAAGATTACTATTTGTTTTTTACTCGACTCACCTTACTCACTCATTCTAGCTTCTAGTTTCTTACTCTTCTTTTCTCTATGCTTGTAGTATAGTTTATCATAAATAAAGACATTAAACTACTGCCATGGTTTGAGTTTGGTGAATATATGGTAGTAGTTCCACATTTCGATTCATGGATAGTTATACCACTATGTACATGCATCTTTATGGTGTATCACTTATCTGTGTCACATATATGGCGCATTGCTTCAAGTATGTCTCTTATAGTGAATGAGCAGGATGCTTATGTGTATTTCTTATAGTGTGATGCTTATGTAAATGTATTGGTGCCATCGTTTGAGTTTGGTGAATATATGGTAGTAGTTCCACATTTCGCTTCATGTATAGTTATACCACTATGTACATGCATATTTATGGTGTATCACTTATTTGTGTCACATATATGGTGCATTGCTTCAAGTATGTCTCTTATAGTGAATGAGCAGGATGCTTATGTAAATGTATTGGTGCTTAAGTGCATAGCTAAAGTGTGTCACATAGGGTGTGTCACTTATGTGCGTCTATTATGATGTGTAACTTATGTTGCTAGTTATGGTGCATCACTTATGTGATATTTAGTGATGGTGCATCTCTATGTGTGTCATTTATGGTGCATCAATTATGTGTATTTTTTAAGTGTGCCACTTAATTGTTTTGTTTAAGTGCATCAATTATGGCATATTTATTAAGTGAGTAGCTTACCATGGCACAACTCTTAAGTGCATCATTTACATTGCATGAGTGGGTCTCTTATATGCACATTAATTATGGTGAATTACTTATGTTTGTTTTTTACGTACATTTCTTATGTGTTTGGGCCTTTTGAAAAACATGGAGAAAGTGCATTGCTATAAAATTCATCAATAGCTTTTTAATTTTCCATTGTGCACCTTAATCATAGTTTAGAGTAAAAAGTTATGATCTTAGTAAGTATGTGTCATTCTAACGATTTAATTTGCATTATAACAAAATAATAATTACCGTACTACTTACAAATTAAAGTTGCGGGGTAATTGTTAAGTCACTAGGTTAAAAGTTAATAGATTGAGAGTTCAAATCCCACATTGGAAATGGCACAAATGACACTAGAAATGGCACACATGTCATTGAAATGGGACACAACACTTTTCGTGTCCTAGTTTTCTTCTCCATTTGCATCCCAAGAGATCCAAATTGAGATGCAAGGGTTAGTTGGAACAAAAAAAGAAACCGTTAGTTGGGATGCAAAGTGTTATACATGGACACAAAATTGGACGTGACTTGAGTCACAAAGATGCAAAATGTGACACAAGTTAGGTGCAAAATGTGGAATTAATATGAACCTAAGAGCACAAATTTAAACACAAAGACAACTAAAATGTAAATTGAGATGCAAGGACACAATTATGGAACCATTTAGAAAAAAATACAAGGGAACATTAAATACACAATGTAATATAAAGTGAAAAGTAAATATAACACATGATAAGAAAAAATTCATAAAAATTAAACAAAAATGCAATATAAAAAATGCAAGTAAGATTTAAGTATACTCTTTTCTAAAATCTAAATTCTTTTGAAAAAGATACATTATCTTTGAGACAAAAATAAAATAAAATATTTAACCCTATTTTATAATAATAATAATATTTTTTTCAAACCCCACGATATAATTATAATTGTAATAGTTTATTAAAACACTCCCTCATTTTGAGAAAGTTGGAAGATCGGACTCGGATGTTTGCGAGGGTTTATTAGTGCTAGTGATGGGTTCACAGGGAGGGGGTATACCCCTTCCATCCAGTAGCACCAGAGCATGCAAAGAAGTGGGGTGGAAAAGAACCAAACCAAGGAGCGAGGGAAGAATGGAAGTGAGGATAACGATGGCCAAGATCGACGAGGGACAGGACATGGGCAAGGGGACTATATACCCAGATCTCCCTTCTTTACAGATATGATTCAATAAACTGCAAGACCAAGTAGAGATATAGAAGGAAAATTCCCTAATCAGGAAGTTTATTACGATTTGGTCGAAGAAGAAGGACCTTCTCAGATGGATAAAGGAAACATGGAACCCTAAGGGGCATGATGACCTTCAGCTAGGTTCAAAGTGTTTCAACCATTTTCTTCAATCAAGAAGATAGGGATTGGATCATGGAAGGGGGGCTATATTTATTTTTCTCAGCAAATCTCTACCTAAGACCATGGAAGGAGGTATTCAACCTAGATAAATATGAAATGAGTATGGAAATAGTATGGATTTGAATTTATTCGCTATCATGCGAGTATTGGGAGCTAGAAATTCTGCTTGATATAGGAAATTCCCTATGCGAATTTGTGAAAGTTTTATAGAAAACCAAACAAAGGAGATACACATCCATTTCCCGGATCAGTGTCTATATGAACCTGTCTCGTGAATTAATGATGACCATCAATCTTACCTAGGAGGATGAGGATTGGATCCCACCTATGGATTATGAGAATGTCCCATTTAGGTGTAGAAAATTTGATGAATATGGTTATTTTAGCTGGAACTGTCTATAGAACACCCCAACTCCACCCCCCAAAGTGCCTCAAGAGTAAGGCCTCAAGAGTAAGGGAGTGATGTCGATGGTTTTACCCAAGTTAGCCATAAGCGGTGACAAGATAGGAGGAATTCCAATCAGATGCAAAAATGACTGACTAATGAAACAAGGGATGTTACCACAAATAAATTTGAAACCCTAGCGTTGATGGAAGAAGATATGTAGGATTGAGCTAGGGACGACCCAAAGGGGGTTACTCTGAATGGGAGATAACTCATAAGATGACCCTAAACGGTGCAAGAGAATAAGGAGGAAGCGAATGAGGCTATGGAGGATGATCGACTGGAGGAATCAGAGGATATGGCTTTGGGCGAGCTAGATCTAGATGGAATTGAGAGAGAATGCAATAGAAAATGGAAGGGTTTTGTCCCAAGAAGGCAGATCGAGCTTCTGAAAGATTCCATAATGAAGATAAAGGTCAAGCCTTAGTTAGGGGTAGCTAAGGATCCAAAGAAGGGAAGTAAAAGGAATCGACCAGAAGAAGGGGAATGAAGGAAGACAGACAAATGGATAGAGAATTGCAAAGGTTGGAACAAATCTAGTGGAATCAGGACAATACCCAAGAATTAGGGCGTCCTTTTCTTAATTTAATAAAGTTTCACAATGAAGGTGATAACATGGAACATTCGCAAGGTGAGCCACCCTCGAAAAAATAAGATACTCAGGAATAAGTTGAGAATGGAGAAGCCGATGATAGTCTTTTTGCAGGAAAGAAAATGTGGAACAAAGGCAATGAAGGAGATAGGAAAGAAAGTTTAGAAGGGATGTGAAACAATGACTATTGATGCTCAAGGAATGGTAGGAGGTTTGGCAATTTTATGGCGTTAGGAATAAGTGAATCTCACAAAATTTTGGGCCACAAACACTCAAGTCAAGGTGACTCTTACAAATTTTTATGGTCAAAGCATCTACCCACAAAAAAACGATTTTGTAGAGGCTCTAACATGGGAAGCGACATGGGTAGGGGAAAAGCATTGGATCCTGGGAGGGGACTTTCATCTGATCACCTATTTGGGAGAGAAGAAAGGAGGTAGATGAATTATGGGAGCTGCAAATGAGGCCTTTAAAAACTTCATTGAGGAAAATAATCCCGTTGATGTGGAAATAGGGAATGTATGGCTTAATTGGAACAACAAAAGGGGAGGTGAGCACGACGTGGACTCTAGTTTAGACATATTTTTTACTATGGAGGGGATAGTTAATGGGGGTGGTGATTTGAAAGCCTCGGTCTTACCCTCATCTAGTTCATATCACTGTCATGTATGCCTGAGATGGGACGGGTTAGCCCCCCTGATCAGGAAGCATTTCCATTTTGAGAAATTTTGGATGGAACAAAAGGATTTTAGTTCTTGGTTAATCAATGGTGGAAGGACATGATCCCTCCCGAGGGAACCGGGATGTACCAATTTTAGCAAAAAATAAATATGTTGAAGGCTAATATACATACCTGGAATAGAAAAGGGTTTTGAAACATCTTTGAGGATAAAATGCAGGTCACAGAACATCTAGAGGAAATCCAAAGAATAGGAATGGACAATGGTTATGATGAGGAGCTAAAACAAAAGGAGAAACCTACCCTTGATCAACTCAGTGCCCAGGAGCATTAGGAGGAGATATATTGGAAACAAAATTCCAGAAACCAGTGGCTTTAGGAAGGTGAACACAATACCATGTTTATTTCACCAATATTTCATCTAGAATATGAAAGGAAATAAAATCCATAGGTTGAAGACTGAGGCTGGTCCTTATGTAGAAAATAAGGAGGATATGGAAGGAAAACTAGTTGATTTTTTTGGAGACATAATGAAAGAAGATAGGGTGGACATGTCGGTGGATATTGTCAAATTACACAACATATCCCCCCTTTGGTACCCCTTAGTTAGAATGAGCTCTTGAACAAACTAGTGGAGATGACATAGGTAGAAGAGGCGATTGATTGGATGGTTGATGGGAAATATCCGGGTCCTATTGGTTTTACTGCAAACTTCTTTCACCACTTCTGGGATCTTATCAAGGAAGAAGTTTGGAGTACCATGGAGGATCATGGCATGATAGAGAGGTGCTAAAGGGAATTTAATGCAGCATTTTTTACCCTCATCTCTAAGGGCGAAGGTCCTGACTGTCCAGGTAAATTTAGGCCCATAGCTCTGTGCAAAGTTATCTATAAAATCATTACAAAGGTTATGGCCAATAGATTAAAACCCATCCTCCTGTATTTGGTTTCTCCGGAGAAATCAGGTTTTATGGAGGGGAGACAAATCTTGGATGGGGTGATATTAGTCCATGATGTGATACATTCTTTAAAGATTACCAAGAAACCAAGTATGTTCCTCAAGCTAGAAATTTCAAAATCACATGACAAGTTGAGCTGGAAATTCATGAGAGAAATAATTAAAGCTTTTGGGTTCAGTCAAGAGTGGATTGATGGATTGTGAATATGACCTCGACCACTTTTTTCTATTATATTGAATGGGTTTCCCACCAAAACATTTAGCCCATATAGGGGTATTCGATAAGGGGACCCTTTATCTTCCTTTCTGTTTATTATCATGGTTGAGGGCCTTAGCAGGAAGATCAAGGAAATGACTAAGAGAGAGGACATCAAAGGGTTAAGGATTCACCTAGGATCTAACATGCAAAATCATAAACAATTTGTTGATGACACGATGCTGATGGGACACCCACCTCTCCAAGAGGCTATAAATTTTAAGAAATGTTTGACATCCTTTGCTAGGGATTCAGGCCCTGAGGTCAATAAGGAAAAATCACAAGTGTTTTTCTTTAATACCTCCAGGATTTCTCAGAGAAATATAACCCACATTTTGAGTTTCTAGGGGAGCTCTCTTCCATCCAAATATCTTAGCGCATCTCTTGCGGAGGGAGTCATCAGGAAAGTGTCATGGGAAGTTTGTTGGACCGCATGAAAAGAAGATTGTCTAGTTGGACTCTGCGACCTCTCAATATGGTCAATATAGTAACTCTAATTAAATTGTTTTTGAAAACGATGCCCATCTACATATTATTTGTTATGGTGGCTCCAAATATTGTCCTCAAAGAGATAAGGAGTATCCTAAAAAAATTTCTATGGGGAGGAAATGATGATAAGAAAAAGTGGGCATTGGTCAATTGGGACAAGACATGTCAACCTAAATATCAAGGTGGCTCGAGGCTTAGAGATTCAGAGAAGAATAACAAATTCCTTGGGGCCAAGGTGGGACTGGGTCATGCATTCCTTTGAACCATGGGAAAAGCTGTGGCATATCAAATATGCCCCAAACCACATGAAGAAGGACCTGGTCATATTTAATGAGGAAAAACAGGGGTCACACATGTGGCAAACAACCTTTCACAACTGGAGTATAATTCAGGACCACAAATTTTGGGAAGTGAGAGATGGGGAGTTGACGAATTTATGAGAAGACTCCTGGCTACAAATTCCTAAGTTGGATTCGTAGGACAACATGGAGACCTGCTAGGTTAGCTGCAGGGAACTGGATCTGACGAAGGTCAATCAATTTTGGAAACCTATAATTGGCGAAGGGGAATACCGTGTTTGACATCCGCTTGAGTGGTGGCTTCAAAGGGTCTCTAAAGAGGAATGAAATAGGATCTGTAACAACATTCAGAGAATATGCGTAAGAATCCAAGAAGGCCCAGAAAAATTGAGTTGGGGTTACTCGTCAAAAGGGACCTTTAAGACTAAATAATCTTGTGATCTATGGGCTAACAATCAAAATGAAATTTGGAAAAAAGTGGTGTAGATGAACCCATGGCCAAAGGTCACTACTTTTACATGGTTATTCATTTATCAGAGGATCTTGAATGGAGAGAACCTTATAAAACAGGGGGTGGTTGGTCCATCACAATGTACTCTCTATCGTGGTGACAAGGAAACTATGGATCATTTACTTGACTCATGCCCCTTTGTTTCATACTTATGGGACAGAGGCACATAAATCATCAAACAATCAAATTGCATAAGGGGTAGTCCAGACCAGACTATCAGAAATTGGGATCTATTGGATTTTTGAAATCCCATAGTGAATTCCATATGGCTATCTTTTTTGGGCTTCTTAATGTGGGAAATTTGGAAGGAGCAGAACCGCAGAATTTCCAGGACTCGAACACCCCTCCTGGACAGATGTGGACAAAGATTGAAACCAGCAGATTCACCCAATGGGATGACAAGGACTAGGAGGTGGGAGACTATGAGAGAAGAATCCTCACAACATGGGCCGTGAGTGATGCTATGTAACATCCATAGTTGGATGTTCTCAATTAACTCGGAATGAACCCATAATTTCTGAAATAGACCACATGTCTGTAGATATAAAATGATATATAAATTGATAGGTAAGTCATGAATTGCAATTGAGAGTCCATTATTTGTATTTTGGCGGAATACCCTTTCATTAATAGTCATGTATTTTTGTAAAGACATTTTTAATTATTATTATTTGTTATTATTATTATTTTTATATATGTTGATGTTTATTATTATTTGTTATTATTGTTTGTTGTTATTTTTTAAGTTTGTTACATTGCCTCTCCCTTAGAATTGCTTTGTCCTCAAAGCATAGTTTATTGTATGACTTTTTTCTCTTGCTCGTAACGAATTTTCATTATGTTGTGAGCTTGGAATTACGATGCTTGATGAAACTAGGTGGTATAATCTTCGGATTGCTGAACTAATGTGTTTCATTTTTTGGGAAGTGATCCATCCCAAATCTACCTTCATTGGAATTGTTTAATGATCGTATGCTCGTACAGAACTTCTTAATTTGGGCTTCCATAAAAGTTGTTGATGTTGTTTTTGTTCATTTTCAAGGTCGTAGTTGGTTTATCTATAAGAAGAACGATGTTTATTTTCTGCTTTAATTTGATGATGGTTGTATCGACTTCTGTGATTTGGGTGACGCTAAGGAATTCGACCCGTTTGTGGAACCCTTGCAGAAACTTCAATTGTTTGTGATTCTCATGATTTACTGGTTGATAATAACTATGAGGATTTTTTAACTTCTCAATTTTTATTTTTTTATTTGTTCAGTCAACATTTGATTCAAATTTTTTAAGCAGGAAATTTCTTCATTTTTTTGTAATAGATTCTTATTGAATTCATTTTGGATATCCACTTCCTTTTGGTGAAATTATTCTTGGATTTCTTCTTGCGATATTTTTCCCTTTTTAATTTATTAATCTGTGCGATCAAGTCTTGACTATGATTCTTCAAACGAGTAATTTCTTCATCCTTACTAGCGCCAATTTTTTCAACTTCTTTTTGCTTGTTTTTTTCTAACTTCTGATTACCCTATGATATCATCTTTGATATATCCTTGAATTCTTCATATGTTGGAGCTTCTATATATGACTTCATTGTAATATCTTGAAATGTGATTCTCTGTTTCTTATAGGAAAATATCAAAAACTTCTTTTCGGCATTTAAGATGAAAGTCCCCAATGTTTTTATCCAAGGTAAACCCAAAATTATGTCACCGTCAAAGCTCCATAAGGAACTAATAATAAATTTCGATTTGACCATATAATCTCCAACATTTAGTTGTAAGCCATTTATTTCAATTTGTTTTGTCCCAAAAGTCTAGCTATTCCCTTATATTTGACTCGACAATCACTAAATGGTTAGCGAATTCAGTACTAATATAATTATTTCTTTTAGCAGGTGCAATAGAAATGATGATATCCTTCACTGCAAGTGTCCCTTTAATTATAAATAGCATTGCACCATTTCTTTGTAAGGTGATAGGAAACTTTTCTTTCTTTTCAACATTAAAATCCATATTCTTGAGTTTTCTTTGAAATTTAATCAATATCTCCTTTTTTTCCAATAGTTTTGTAAAATGCCATTAGATTTGGTGGTTGGGAGGAATGAGTGTTACCTTTCCCACCTAAGTTCAAACCTCACTTGCTTCTTAGTAGTTATTATTATGCACTTTTAATTTTTTTTCCCCTTAAGTTTGTAAAATGTGAGTAGATTGGGTGGTTGGGAGGAATGGGCGTTACATTCCCCACCTTAGTTCAAATCTCACTTTCTCTTTGGTAGTAATTATTATGCACTTTTATATTCAAACCCAAACCCACTTTAAGAAACCACATGTGGTTTCACTTTTACCCTTTTTTTTGTTTTACTTTTATCTTTTATTTTTTAACCTTTTTTTTTCTTTCCTTTTTTCTCCTCCTCCCTTTAGTTTTTTTGTTTTTAGTTTTTTTTTTCACTTTTTTTAAACTCTCTTTCTTTTCTCTAAGGTCAAAGACCAAATTCAAGGAAGCCTTTGATTGGCTCTCATACCAGTGTAACATCCATAGTTGGATGTTCTCAACTTACTTGGAATGAACCCGTAATTTCTGAAATAACCCACATGCCTTTAGATATAAAATGATATATAAATTGATAGATAAGCCATGAATTACAATTGAGAGTCCGTTATTTGTATTTTGGCGGAATACCCTTTCATTGATAGTCATGNTATATATATATATATATATATATATATATATATATGTTGATGTTTATTGTTATTTTTATTATTGTTTGTTGTTATTATTTAAGTTTGTTACATGCTAATCAGGGTAGCACTCAAAAGAAGAATCAACGGGTCACATAGGCCAGCCCAGATTATTGGGTTCCCCCTCCAATTGGGTCCTTTAAATTGAATTTTGATGGGGCCTCAAAATGAAAGCCTGACCCTATTGGTTTTGGGGGTACTATTAGGAACTCAAATGGTGAGATTATGTAGGTCTATTATGGGTACATTGGTGATGAAACAAATAACTCGGCAGAAATGGAAGGAGTGCTCACTAGACTAAACTTGGTTATTTACCACAGGTTGGAGCCTATAATAATTGAAGGAGACTCTAGGGTCATTATCCAAATAGTAAGGAGTCTTCAGAATAAGAAAAATTGTCCAAGGTGGCGAACAATTGGCGGCTTTCTCACAAGGTGGAAAAGTTGGCCTCTATGCTAAGAAATCCTTACGCATGGACCTTCAACCACGTCAAACAAAATGGGAATAACGTGGAAAACATGTTGGAAAATGTGGGGGAGGATGGGAGGTTGAGACACCGTGATGGACAACTAGTGGATTTTGAGAACCAAGAGTGGGTCTCCCAGTTCACCTAGCTAGCGTAAGAGGACACTCACTTGATACCGAGGGGAGTTCTGACACGAGGAAAACCCACCGTAGATGAAAAACGAGGGTACAAGATGATTTAACCCTCACATTAATGAGCCATTAAGGACCGCTGCAAATGGTGATGAACAAGGAATACGGTCGGATCCTCATACAAAGGACGACATCTGAAAATCTACAGAGAGATCCAGTTATGATGGAGGAGGCTATCTATGGAACGAATGATATTGATGGAGTTATAATGGCGACATTTACAAAAGGAAAAAGGAAATGTGCTATAAGAAAGAAGGAAAGGGTCGAGATTTTTTGCATTCTCCCCGGTTTTCATTTTTTCTGAGCTTGGGTGGAGTACTGATAAGATAAAGAGAAGTAGGGTAATTAGTTGTTTACTGTGGAGGGTAAGGATGGCTCTCCGAGGGAAAAAATCACAGAGGGTGTTGTCAGCCAAGAAGAAAGATAAATATATAAGGGTTAAGAGGGAGTAGAATAAATCCTATTAGGTCTCTTGTTTCTTTAGGGATATAATCCCTCTGGCTATCAAGGAGGAAATTGAGAAGGCGGCGAAGGACATGTGGGAGCAAGTCAAAGATGTGTCCTCAGAAGAATTAAAGGAAGACATGGTTGAATGGGTCCTTGAACCAGGATCGACTGCAGGCCAACTCTCGGGTTATGATAGGATTATGGCCACCTTCTGGGTTATGAAAGGGTTCATTTCGTGCATTCTCATGGATAGAGAGAATAAGGCTACTGGTGGTGAGGAACTTGTCTATTCCTAGAAAGAGCATAATCAGCACTACAGGCTCATGGACTGGAAAATAGATCTTATTGCTGGTAAAATGGGAATTCAACTTTATCTACCCCCTACCTTGGCTCTGGGTGTGGGCGTCTCGATTGCTTAGGGTCCATCGCAGAGCAAGGATGTTCAATCTGCGAAGGTGTTCGTTGCTGATGGTGTTAGTTCTAGTGCGGGTCATGCATGTTTCCCTATCCATCCTTTCGGGCCGAAGTCGAACAAGGATATTTGATGGGGTTTTTAGGCTCTGTGTTTTGAATGAGTAGCCCTTTTTGTCTATGTTTTTCTCTATTGCAGTCATGTGTGGGAGGTTGGAATTAGAGTGGATGTATAAATTCTATAGTTTTTATTCTGTTTGTGTCCTTTTGTTATAGAAACGTGTAGGCAGTCAATTGTAGGAGGGTTGAATAGTTTCTACAGTCCTTTCTTTTATGATGGATAAGATGGGTCTTTGTAATGCCAATATAGGAAGGTTACTAATCTCGTGGTTTCTACTAGACATGAAACAATATGAAGGATTTGGAAGTGAATATATGGCGGCCATCGTGTATACACATCAACGAGGCCATTTGTTTTGAAGCTATGTATTTTTTTGAAAGATATATTCATCATGTATACACATCAACAAGGCCATTTGTTTTGAAGCTATATATTTTTTTGAAAATTATAATATATTGACTTTTAAAAAAAACACTTCCCCATTTTCATCTAATGAGATTGAAAGTTTCTCATCCACGAAAACGTGAATTCAATTATTTCGTTTAAAACAAATATTATGAACACTGTGTAGAAGCTTGTCCAATGTTTGCAAACAAAGTATTATCTATTTTTTAAATCATAGGTAAAACCTTATTTAAAATAGTTGGATGCTAACCACCACCTTTTTACAATGAACACCAAAAAAATGATGTCCAAAACTAAAGTGGCAAGGCAATCAGAAGGAGGGAGGACACTTTTCATAAGTTATCATAAAGATTCTCATTTGCTTAGGAAACCACATCAAAACTTCATAGATCTGGAATCATCCTTCCTTCAAATCGATACTTTCCATGTATACAGAGATACAATGTCCAAGAGGATGGCTTATCCAAAGAAACACTTTCTTTGGCATCGGGCCTACTTTATTTTTCATAATTTTCTGAGGGTGTATGTACTAGGAATGGTACATTGCAGCTTTTTTAGCTTGTATCTGCCTACTCTATTCTCACATCTTTGATGTTTCTTGAGTAAGTTTACATTTTATACATCCCGTGGATGTCAGAGGTGGACTTTCCCTCTCTTTTATTGATGACACCTAGAATTGCTTCTCTGGATTAGCCATTTTGACTTGACTTGTCCTCTCAGTAACATGGTGGTAACAGATGGAGAATGGGTGAGGGTATTAGAACCTATTTTACTATTGATGGCTGATCTTTTTTATTGTTGATACTTTATTATGAGACTATGAAGCATGTAAATTTTTGCTGTGGAAATGCCATGAGAAAAACTTTGCTTGATGATGTAAACAAGTTACCTTTGATTCTATTGAATAACAATGAACTAATATTTTCTTCTCGAAAATGTTCCACTACATAGTAACCCTACTACCAAATTCTCAAAAAGAGGATAATCGAGATTTGGAGGTGGTGCAGAGGAAGACCCGACCAAGTTTTTTTTTTTTCAAGAAGAAAAAATCCTGTCCTTGTTATTCATATTAGAATCAAAGGTCATCATTACAATCATGGATACATCAAGTCTCTGCCAAATTGGAGTTCAGCCAGGGGGAAAGGAACACAAACACTACATGAACCCATCAGAAAACTGTCTCATCATTGAGGACCATCCAATCATCCACATCTAACGAGTGCCAATAGGCACTGCTCTGCAATCTAAAAGAGAGAACTCACAATTAGCACAAATCAACAACTGGGAAGAAACTCCCATCTGACATAATCAATAGAGATGGTATAAATCCTGTGAGACCAATTGGTTCTCAATAAATTCCTTATATCTGCCTTTCCCTTGAGGAAAAATGAGTGCATCTTTAGAGAGTCGGTCAGCCAACCGATTGTGCTCTCGGTAGATGTGGGTAATAGATAGTGCCTGGAAGCTTGTGAAAAGCTTTTTAGTCTCCCGACACCAATAAACCAACTCAGTGGGGGAGAGAGCAGTCGATCCCTTCACCCAATTGATGATAAGATAAGGTTTACTATAATCTCTGAAAAGTTAGAAGCGCAAATCATTAACCAAGATGATAAGATATGCTTTTATTATATTCTTTTAAAAATAAGAAGGGCAAATAATCATTTGAGAATTTAAAGTGGTCATGAAGTTTCCAAACCCTTATGAAGCTTTTATTATGCAATGTGTTCCAAAATCAGCGGAACCCAAGTCAAAAGTATAAGTGTCCCTAACCATGATTAATCTTTTCTTGCATTTCTTAGACTATTAAATTTAATTTTTTTTGAGAAATATCAATAAATTTAATTCTTTTTAGTTTTCTTACCATATAGAAATAAATATAAATTTAATTATTTTTAGTAAATCAATTATGATTTTTATTTTTATTTATTTTATAGTAAAATATATTTAAAAAAACTTATAGTACTTTCCTTTGTTTTAAAAATAATATTTAGAACAAATTTTAAATTCTTAAAAAATTAAGAATAAACATAAATGTTTGGATTTAAATTTTGAAGAGCGATTACAACTTTTCTCTATAATTAGACAAGTTACAACAAGTTAACTACCAACAAAAAATGCTTACCAAATATAAATCATGCTTTACGATGGTCTGTTGGTGGAGGGAATTGATTTTTTTGTGGGGATATACCTTATCAGTGATTTGGATGGTGAATATAAACTCTCTCGGGAGCTGCTGGCAAAACTTCACCAAAAAAACATTTTTGTTTTAAAGCAGGTTTAGGTGGGGAAATCTTGGGAAAATTCAAGATTGGCCAGATCATAGGATGTGGGTTTACATGGTAATATCGCAAAGGAAGGGAATTCATATGTTCTAAATCTTTATTAGGCTGACATTTCTCTTAGTGATCAATCGAATAAACTAGTTTGGACTAGTAACAAAAAGGAGGGTAGTGTGAATGCAAAACTGACCTACAATTTAAATGTAATGGAACAAAATGTTTTTTTTAAACAGAAAATTGAAAGAGATTATATTAAACAGACTGTGCACAACCATGCAGTACAAAATATAGCATCTTATACATTCTGATTGTTCTAAAGAAAAAAATATCAAAACTTGGCCATACATAAGACCTTAACAAGCTGAAGAGAGTTCTAGTATTTCGAATAATTACAAACAAAGTGTAAACGCAAACAAACTGATGATTAAGTAAAATGCAAAAAAACATTTCCTGAGAGGATCATTTGGGTTTTCCTAGTTGACCCACAGGTCGGGTGACAAATTCCTCCTCCTTCTTTTGTTTTGCTTCTCCTGGATTTTCTTGGAAACGGCTTCCCTGATTCATCTGGACCAACAGCTGGAGGTCTTCCTGGATGCGATATACTTTGCCCATGATTTCCCTAAGATTCATCTCATTTTCATCAGTCCTTGCATCATGGTTGCTAGTCTGATATGAGAGGTAATTTACCTCGTCAACAAGTTTTTTGACCTCCTCAGCAGCCTCTCTGCTATCAGTAATTCCAATAGACACGATTTCATACAAGCGTTGTATGTTGATCTTTAGGTCAGTGAACCCTACTTCATTCCTTCTACGGTCCATTTCCAACTGTAGATATTGACCAATATCACTATCACGACTGTTGTTTAAATTGAGACTGGACAACTTGTTGAGAACAAAGGAAAATAAAGGCAAAAATCTAGCAGTAGAAGAGCCTCCAAACTGCTTAGAGTCCCGAAATTTTCTAAGAAAACAGAGCGAAATACCTATCTGTGCTTCCCCCAAATGAGAATACTGATTACCCAGGAAAAGATTACCTTCAGAAAGGAAATGATGATGATATTTTCTGCCATTCAATAAATAGCTGAGGTTAGCTGAGATTGAGAAGGAAGGTCTCCCGATTGCAGAGACAGTATTACGACGAGAGCTCAGAGAGACAGCCTGAACAAAACCTCCAGTATTAATCCCACTGTGCATATAATCCACCCAAGAATCAGACGATACCTGAAAGATAAACAATAAGGGAAGGGCGAGTGAATGGAGAGGCCCTCCACCGTGACCCAGGATGGCGAGAGAAAACTCTTCTTCGAAGAGTGAGTTTGCAGACAAAGGAAGCGATGAGTTGCCAACAGAGGAATGGAAGCATATAAGACTTCGAGGGAAATCCATCATACTCAAGGGGAGATGGGCTAATGTGTGTGAGCTAAGCAGATAATTAAGCATGAGGTAAGTGATAGTAAATGTAGCGAAGGACAAGGATAAATGAAGGGAGGGAGGAATCCACTTGTCGTTGTGGCATGCAATATGAATGCCACTGAAATTCATGACTTTAACCATAGTGGGTTGAGGCTTGTGGGTGTTCACTAAGTGGGTGAGGGGAAATCAAGAGGTTAGGGAATAGGCTTATGAACAAGAGTGAAGTTTTCAATTGAGATGTGACCTTGGGGGAGAGAGGCTTCGATTTTATCCAAGGAATCCTGTTGAGCATTATTTGCTCTTACAATGTGAAATAATTCAATGCTTCCTGTGATAAGGAGAGTAATTCTGTCGAACAGTCTTCTGCAGTTGATAGAGCCTGAAGAGTAGTCAGTGATCATTTTGAGAATGACATGGCGTGAGTCCCCAAAGACTAACAACCCTAGAATGGCTCTTACATCTATCAAATCGAGGCCCTAAAAAAGCGCCATCCACTCAGCCTCATTATTTGTCTTATGACCCAGCCCCCAAGTGAAAGTTTTTCTCGTTTGTTCTCTGGGATCGAGAAAGATCCCCCCGCACTTACCTCCCCAGGATTTCCTTTTTAGGCACCATCAAAGAAAAGGGCATGAGAGTTCTGCTCTTGAAGCCATTTGGAGAATTTTTAAGGAGTTTTCCTTATCTCCCAAGGAAAGACATCGACAGGAGGTCTTGACCGATAGATAGAGTTGGACTGAGGGGAGCTCCTCTTAAGAAATAGATTACACCACTTGGAAACTAAAGCAGGTAAATCTTCCGAGTCTGGATAAATGACACCTTTACAAGCCAATTTTTCTGATATCATGCCAATGGATTTGGAGATGATTCAGTTTGGGTCTACTTTATCTCCTTTAAAAATTACTCTATTTCTCGCCAACCGAATCTGCCAGCATAAACTTTTTGGAACAATGTTCCACAATCGCTTGAAGATGGATTTCTTTCTGAGGTTTCCTCAGAAGATGTTATTCCAGTTGGTGAGGAGTTGAGTAAGAGTGTATGGGGGCCTGAAGAGAGAGCTTATGGGAAATAATATGGACTTCCATTCTTGCACCAAAACACTGCATTGAAGGAAGAGGTGAACCGATGACTCTGATTCATAGTTGCACAAAGCACATTGAGACGGGCCTGAAATTCCTCTTTTCCTGAGATTTTTTGCTATGAGCAATTTGTTATGCATTAATAACCAAATAAAGCAGTTAACTTTGGGAATGCAGTTCGGTTGCTAGACCTTTTTCCATATGCTTTTTGTTTCTATATTTGTGCCTGAGGTCAACATCTTGAATCCTTCTGTAACCGTGTAATTACCATTTTTTCCCCAACCAATGGCATCTTAGGAGGATCCACTAATCGGAGCCATACCATGCAGAAGCTTGGACAATATTTCAACAGCTAACTTTAGATGATCGGGGGGGTGAAGTGTTCTCCATATTATCCACCAACCATTCTGATCCCAAGCAGAAAGGTCGAAAAGAGACGATATACCATTATCACAAGCCCATTTGGATAGCTTTTCCAGCTCATGAACCTGAGAGAGTAGGGGGAGCCCCAAGATTTTGTGCTCCCAAAATTTGATCTTTTTGTAGTTACTTAGGATCCAATAGGAATTAGAGAGAATCAGATCCAGAGAGGATTTGCACAAAAGTGAAAAAGAGGTGCCCTTCCCCTCCCAAGAGTTGCTAGGGTTTTTGAATCTAGGATTCCTAATATATTTTTTCCTTATAAATTCTTTCCACCAGTATTTTTTCCTAGTTACCAATCTTTAAACCATTTTTTAGCCTAGAGTTTTCTTCATTTGCTCCAGGTCTCTGATGCCAAACCCTCCTTTGTGCTTTGGGGCCTTGACAGTGGTCCAGTTTACCAGGTGAAACTTTTTATTCTGCACCTTTCCTCTCTGCCATAGAAATTTCCTGATTTCCATACTAATGTTGTTCATGACTGTCTTGGGGGATAGAATCATCGAGCTAGTGTAGATAGGATATGAGGAGATGATTGATTGAATGAGGGTTACTTTTCCAGCC
The DNA here is from genome assembly GCA_001517045.1 of Pseudotsuga menziesii. Classification (NCBI taxonomy): domain Eukaryota; kingdom Viridiplantae; phylum Streptophyta; class Pinopsida; order Pinales; family Pinaceae; genus Pseudotsuga; species Pseudotsuga menziesii. Next base: position 680,931 of record LPNX011179825.1, on the reverse strand, counting down.
AGATTGAGCCACCTGGAGCCTAGAGCATGGATCTTTCTTTTAATCTTTTGGATTACTGGTGCCCACATGGCCGAAGTGAAGGAATTTTTAGTGATGGGGATGCCCAAATAGTTGAAATGAGTCCAGTCATAGCTAAAGAGAATTTGGAGAATCTGAGAGATGTCTGTAAGGGTGATCACATTACTATTCCATTCATAGAGCTGACATTTGTCCAAGTTCGCTGCACTGCCCGAAGTGCAAAGAAAAAGGTCGAGGGACCTGAGGAAGTTTCTGGTGATCTAGGGGGAGGCACTACCCAACCGGATGGTATCATCGATAAAGAGAGCGTGGTTGATTGGTTGGAATCCAGATTTATAGGAAATTCCTAGGAGGTGTCCCTCTTCAAGGAGCCTGTTAAATCTTCTACTCAAAGAGTCATCCACGAGGATATAGAGGAAGGGAGAGAGGAGGAATCCTTGTCGGATCCCTCTTTTGGCTTTGAAAAAATCTGTGGGTATCCCATTAACTAATGGTGCTATCCAAGGGGAATTTATGCAAGCTTGGATTTGTTTGATAAAGATGGGAGGAAAGTCGAATTTTTCCAAGACCAAAAGGATGAATTCATGCCTTATATGATCAAAGGAAATGGCTAAATCAAGCTTAATGGCCATACCTTCTTCACCCTTTTTTTATGCTGGAGTGAACAACTTCTTGGACCAGGAGAATGTTATCACTAATGTGATGTCCTGAAATAAAGCCACCTTGATTGGGAAAGATTAAGGAGGGGATGATTTCCTTGATTATGAGGGAGAGAACTTTGGTGAAAATTTTGTACGAAGCATTACATAGAGAGATTGGCCTGAATATTTAGATAGAAGAAGGATTGGTCTCTTTGGGGATTAGCGCTAGGAAGGTGGAATTGGTGGCTCCTCCCATTTTCCCTTTAGACATCCAAGAGATTAGGCGAAGTAGGTCCTTATTTATTATATGTCAACACATCCTATAGAAGCGTATAGGGAAGCCATCTAACCCTGGGGCTTTGTCAGGGTGAAGGGTCTAGAAGGCCTTCTTAATTTCTTCTTCAGAGATAGGAAATTTAAATATTTGATAGTCCTCAGGACTAACTAGAGGGGGGTATCTCTGATCATTTCCCCCATGTCCTCCTGAGAGACATCTTCTTCATTATTATAAATACTTTCAAATAAACTTCTTACTTCAAAGCTTATTGTCGCCTGCCCTGTTATTGTGGTGTCATCTTCCTGCTTTAGCTCCCTTATTGTATTTCTTCTTTGGCACTCTTTGCATTGGTTTTAGAAGAATTTTGTATTTTGACCCCCCTCCTTGAGCTAGAGAAATCTGGACCGCAGCCTCCAACTTTCTTCTTCTTTCCTGAGGATGGCTTGCAAGCTTTTTTCCAACTCGATTTCCCGAAGCAGGAGATCTCTGGTTATTTCCATTTTTTCCATGTTCTCTTGCAGTGTTTCCATCTCCTTAACTATTTCAATTTTCTTTATCGCAGGATCCTGATAGTGCTGGGTGACCCATTGCTTGAGAGAATTCTTTGCCAATTTGAGCTTTTGCTCCCAAATGAAGGATGGCGAGTCGAGGATGAAACACTTCCAAGATTTACTAATGATGTCCCGAACTCCTTCCGACTCCAACCATAGATGATTAAATCGAAAGGGGAGAGGCCCCATATTCTCCATGGAGGTGAAGAAAAGGCATAACGGTTTATGATCCAAGACAACTGAACATAGAAGCTTGCACTTAGGGAAGGATAGAGTTTTGAGAAGATGGGTGCTTACTAGGACTCTGTCAAGTATAGCAGCGATATGTCCGGGGCCGAGCCTCTTGTTGCTCCAAGTGAAATTCCCATTTTTGGGTTTTATATCTGTTAGTCCCCACAACAAGATCAAATCCTCCAATATTTCACCAAAAGGGTCCCTAACTTTGGCTCCCCCTCTACGTTCTTCAGCCGAGATGGTGACATTGAATTTGTTGGCAATGTAGCAAGGAGTTTGTTTTTTCCCTTCACATTGGTCCTCCAAGGAGGCCTAGAAATTCTCTTTCTAAGCTTGAACCGTGGGTCCATAAATGTTCCCAACCCAAAAGACTTCCTTGTTTTCCTTATTTTCTAGCTTCACAAATATCCAATCATTGTTTTTGACGGCTGATTGCAAAGAGAAGTTCTCATTGTCCCACCAGGTGAGAAGGCCTCTAGAGGCTCCAGTCGCATTGACAGCTATCCCCTCTCCTTTGACCCAGATATTTTTCACAGTTGAAAGAATGTCATCTGCAATCTTCTTTGTCTCCTGGATGAGGAGGACGGAGTTGGCTTCCATTGATTTTATTATTTTGATCACTTCTATTTTTTGGGAACCTCTTAACCCTCGATAGTTCCAGGAGACCGGCTTCATTATTTCTTATTTTTCCGGTGCACCCTTTCCCTCTCATTTTTTTCTTCTTTGGCGCTGAGAAGATATTTGCTTGCTTGTGGGTTTTTTACCAGAGAATCCAAATTGGATTTATGCTTTTTCTCTTGCGGCTTCCTGTTCTCTAATCATCTTATTTGATCTTCTCCCCTTTTTGGAATGAGGTTCCTGGTCTTCTTCGTTGGAGTTTTTTGAAGTTTCTTCTATGCCTACTTTGGCCCTTGATCGAGTGACAGAGCCTCTTGAGTTTGCTGAAGCTTCAGGTCTAATGACTATGTGAGGATGGATTGGAGGGACCTCAGATCTTGGGTCGATCTGCTTAGGAGGGGGCGCTTCAGCTGGGGAGTCCTACTCCTGAGGAGCAGCCACCTCCTCTTCCTCTTCTGGAATCTCAACTTTCAGAGCTTCATTAGCCAAAGCTTCAAACTTATTTCCAGATACATTCTTTGTCGGGACATGAGGTTGGGGCTACGGGGTTGATTTGACACTCTTTTTTCTGCCTGCTACATTCCATCCTTCTTCATGATTATCTTCTGAGTTGGGTTTCTCTGTTATTTTAGGGAAAGACTTCGCAAAATGTCTGTATTCATGACAGTATTTGCATTTGAAGGGGATTTTCTCATAGTTGACTATTTGAAGATGGCTCCATCAGTCGATGGATAAGTTGATGGCTTCAGGGATCCCTTTCTCTAGGTCGACCTCCACACAGATTTTGGCACAAGAGAAAATGGGGGCCTTTGGTTCTGATTTGTCTATATATTTCCCAGGGAGTTCCCTATTGCTTGAAAATCCTCGTCATTCCAGCAGTGAAGGGGGAGGTGGGGGAGCTTAAGCGAAACTGGAACCGCCTTAGGGATATCTTTTTCGTGGTTGAAAGAGAGGTCCCATTTGTTGAGGTACATTCCTCTTGGGCCCATGAAGTATGGTCCATTTCTGAATATGAGATCCCGATCTTATTTTTTCTCAAAAATGAAGACAAAATACCCTTTTCCACAGAATATTTGTTGCACTTCTCCCTAGATGAGGGGTCTCCAATTTTTACTGAGCCAAACTTCCACGGATCTGGGAGAGGGCCAAAGGCTTGTGAACAAACCAATTAGGCCTTTCTTAGATAATGTTACTGCTTTTGTTTTGAGGCCATTGAGGAGAGCTTGACTTCTGGAATCTCTAAACGTTTCACAAAGCATGAGGAGGGAGGAATGCAGGTTGAGGGGGGGGGGGGGGGGGGGGGCGGCGGCGCGGGGCGAGAGAAGCAACCATGCGAATACACCGCTCGTCAAAGCCTCCGAGGTCTAGATCGGGAGGATCCATGGACAAAGGAGGGTCGAGGAGGACTGCACACGTCGCCGAGGGCAAGACCTAGCAGCTGTGGAACCCTAATGCTCACTTACTCTTCGATAACCCTAGCAGACTGTCTACTGGAACAAAATTTTGGCAATGTTTATTGGTGGACAAATTGGGTTTGAAAACGATTTTTCCCTTTAAAAATCAAAGTTTTTATGTGGATGTGTTTAAAAAACAAAATTCATACTTGGGATGTTTTACAGAGGAGGGTTTATTTAGGCCCATGAAGATGCATCTTATCTCAAATGGAGAATGAAAATGGGAATCATTTGTTTGGAGTGTGTTCTTTTTCCAAAGAGGTTTGTTTTTTCACTGAAGAATAGTTTTAGATTGGTGTTAAATTGGGAAGGTGATACTATGGAGGAGAATTTAAGGCTCTGTTTTGGAAGGAAAAATCATTCAAGTTTTCTTTCTTTCTTTATCTTTTGGTAAATTTGGAAAGCTAGAAATAGAGCTATTTTTCAAGATCAAGGTCATAATGCAGAGGTGATCAGTATCAATATTGTTACTTCTTTCTCGAAATGACATAAATAAAAATTATCAAAGAATCTCAGACATGTCTCTTTTCCTTCTTTAGAAATGGAACATCCTGTTGGTTTTTTTGATGGGGTAGTAATGGGGGTTTTTTGTGGCGCTGGAATGATTAAAAAAGTTGGGATGAATTCTGTTTTTAATCTTTTGACAAAGGCGGGAAATGGAACAAATACTATAGCCTAGTTGGTTGCATTATGGGGACTACTATAATGTGAAAAAAGTTGGGAAATTAATTCGTTGCAGGTTTTAGGAGATTCACAAGTCATCATCAATTGGGAAAAGGGGAGCTCAGAGATGCACTCTCTTGTTTTGAGACACTGGATGGACAATATCAGATTTTTAATGAGAAACTGTTCTATCGTCTTTTTTCAACATATTTACAAATGTCTAAATAGGGAAGCCGCTCTTTATCAAAAAAGGTGATGAGCTTTATGGATGGATTTTTTTTCCATTTTTATCTTGAGGGTAAACTATACAGATCTGCAAGTATAAATTTCTTCTAGTTTGTTTTTGTTATTATCTTGTATATGGGGCTTGTAGGTATTTTGGGGGTTATTGTATGTATTTTATCATTTTTTGATGATATTTAGTTACTCTTTGTTGAGCAGATGGAAAGGACTTAAAGAGTTTTAATGTTTTTCTGATTGGGAGAGAAAAAATAAAAATAAAGCAGGTCTTTCGAACTGATAATTTGTTTGGTTAGGTTGATGACCTTTTTTTTCTTTGGAGAATTTTAGAATTTTTAACACAAATTTTATATATAATAATAAGTTGGTTTTTGGTACTAAGAAAAATAACAATAATAAAATAAAATTCTTATATTAATATTTAATGGTGTTGTTCCTCCCAAATTTTTTTACTTAAATGGTCATAAAAACCATGTGTATTTATTCCATGTTAAAAAATTAAATACTAACTCCTAAAATTAACATTAAAACAATTTTTTATTTTATTTTATTTCAACTTTATTAATATTTTAATTCAACTCTATTAATAATAATGTTTTTTTCCTTTGCTTTCCTCTTTCCAAATGAAAAGTTGTCCTCATTTGAAAGAGATAGAATCATAGTCTATTAATATATTATTCAAAAAAAATCTTCATTTAAAATGAAAAGTTGTCCTCATTTGAAAGAGATAGAATCATAGTAAAAAATGTTTTAGGACGTTGGAAATTGAATTTACAAAAGTGACGTCAACCCATTAAGAAAAGAAAGGTATGGAAGCTAAAAGAGATGAAAATTGTTCTATAATGCCATATAAATTTTGTTGCCAACAACTTTTATATTATATATAAAAGATTTTTCTTAATATTTAATTTGTTGTTGGCTTTTGAAATCATAATTAAAAGTTAGATGGCTCAACAACATCATTGATATTTGTTGTTGACTTTTGCAACAACCACTAAGACTTATATTGCTCAGCAACATCATTAAGAGATAGGTTTCTCAGCGACATCATTGATATTTGTTTGCTCAACAACATCATTAAGAGATAGATTTCTAGCAACATCATTGATATTGTTGACCTTTGCAATCATAATTAAGAGTTAGATTGCTCGAGAACATCACTTATATTTATTATGTTTGATCTAATATGAAATTTGTCTAATTGTGTTAATGAATAGAAAGTGTTATGATAGCATAGTAAATGTCATTTGTGAAGGATTTGTTGGCAAGGTTAATAAAAGCTTGATATATTTAGCTAATTCATATCAATAAAGAATTTTCTTAATATTTAATTTGTTAGTGACTTTTGTAACCACAACTAAGAGTTAGATTGTTCAAGAACATCATTGATATTTGTTATTAATTTTTTGCAAACTGACATGTTTTGGATCTAGCATATTTGTATCATCATTTCACTTTATTTATAACCCTTTTACTTATCCACATTCATGTACTAATTCTTTTTTATGTTTATATACGGGATTTTATGCTCAAGTTGTTTTTCCATTACGTGTCTTAGTATTTCATTTGATTTTTTACAAACATTGAGGGAATTAGTGTACTATGTATTTGCTTTGAATATTAAATCATCTACTGGAAGAAACTACAAAATATTTGAGGGAGTTCTGTAGCAGCTGTAGACCTATACAAGAAGCTGCAAAAACTCTACAGGCAGTTGTAGAACCTTTGCATGCAATTGCAGAAACTCTATAGACCGCTACGAAAACTCTACATGCAGCTGCATAACCTCTACAGGAAGCTGCGGAAACTCTATAGGAAGTTGTGGAACCTTTGCATGCAGTCCCAGAAACTCTACAAGCAGCTGCAGAAACTCTATAGCCAGTTGTAGAACCTTTGTATGCAGCTACAAAACCTCTATAGGAAGTTGCAGAACCTCTTTAGAACCTAGTGGTTGTGGAACCTCTACATGAAGCTACAAAAACTCAACAAGCAGATGCAGAACCTTTTTGTGCAGTCATGAAAACTATACAAGAAGTTACGAAAACTCAACAGGAAGTTGCAGAACCTTTGTGTACAACTGCATAAACTCTATACGCAGCTACAAAAACTATACAGGTAGCTACAAAAACTCTCCAGGGAACTACAAAAAATTTACCAGCTGCGAAAACTCTTACAAAACCTACAAAACAATAATTCAAATTTCTCTTCAAACATTTGTCATTCCATGGATCTTCTTGGATATGAAAAGAATCATGGATAAAAATTAGATCTAATAAGTTTGGTAAAGATCTTGGGATTAGTTTTGAGATCCAAATTTTTAGAAATTTGTTGAGGATATTTTGGATCCTCAATTATTCTTTGTTATGAAAAAATAATGTATAAATAAGATTTCCATCAATTAGAGAAAATTTTGAGATCTAAAATGGGCCTCCTAAGGAAAATTGTACCATTAAAATTCACTTTATAAGAACCAATAGGATTCAAGATGATGATGTCAACCATGTGGGTAAAATTTGTAAAAAAATATGGAGGAAAAAATAAAGAACTATTTTTTCATATCATATTTTTGACATAAATTCTACATCCAACGAGTCTCCAAACTCGAAATTTGGGTGAACCGATAAGGAGATATGTCAAAAATAGGATTAAAAAAATAGGTTTTATTTTTCTCCTTCAAAATTTAAAAATTATATTTTATTATTATAACCCTTATTTTATTATTTCCCTTATGAAGCTCCATTCTAAGGAGGATTCTTAGAGCATTAGTCCAAATAATGATGGAATAAAATTATACTTTCATTTTGATTCAATATAGATCTTAGTTTTATGATTGTCTCTTTGCAATGTCATTTTATTTATTTTATGATCATGAAGTTTTAATTTGCTTCTTTGTTTTAATTATATAATTTTGCATATCTAGTTATGTAGTTTATTTCTACAATTTCATTTTAGTCCATAGATTAGTGATTTAGATGTTTATTTTTACAATGAATGTGCTTAATGAAATAATCTTATTTACTACATTGGATCATAAACAATAACTTGTATTTGTCAATGATAGCTTTTAGATTTTATTTATGAAAGTTACATTTATGTCAAGTGTGTTGTGAACTTAGATTTAGAATTTACTTTCCTTCCCAATTTGAACGTAGTCTTAGAATTTACTTTTCCGGCACAATGTAATTTAGTTTTAGAATTTACTTTTTATGCAAAGTGTGAATTAGTTTAGAATTTACTTTTCCCGCAAGGTGTGACTTAGTTTTAGAATTTAATTTTTCCGCAAATTGTGATGTAATTCTACAATTTACTTTTTTAAAGAGTGTGAATTTAGTTTAGAATTTACTTTCTAGTAAGTGTGAATCTATCTTAGCATTTAATTTCCGGCATGGTGTGAATTTACTTTCATGTCATGTATTTTACTTTCTCGATGTGCGATTTACTTTCCTCACAACTTAGTTTCGGTAGTTGTTTAGTTGGTAGTTCCTTGCCAAGACTATGTAACTATTCATACCACTATTTGTAAGTGAGGTTATTGAACTACAAATTCAAGTAGATAAACCAATGTAAGAGGATATTGTGGTTTGCACATATAGTGCATGAAAAATCTCAAGTCCTTAACTAACCCTGGGTTGAAAATTAATGCACACTTCTTATTTGTTTTCTAAGTAATTAGAAGGCAAGTAAAAATCCTGTCACAAGCATTCAAGTAGATAAACCAATGTAAGAGGATATTGTGGTTTGCACATATAGTGCACGAAAAATCTCAAGTCCTTAACTAACCCTGGGTTGAAAATTAATGCACACTTCTTATTTGTTTTCTAAGTAATTAGAAGGCAATTAAAAATCCTGTCACAAGCACAATTAATAGTACGATTGCTCAACAACATCACTAATATTTATGCTTGATCTAATGTGAAATTTGTGTTCTTGTGTTAATGAATGGAAAGCGTTATAATAGGACATAAAATGTAATTTGTCAAGTTTTGTTGGCAAGGTTAATAATATATTAAATGTAATATATGTATCTGGATATTCTCAAAAGTTATCTCAATTGAATAGTCTAATAGAAAATAGTTCCATGCTATGTACTTATATAAGAGTAAAAGTGAATATGAATGATGATTTTACAATTACATTGGTAGGGATTTATATAAGCCTTATCATGCCTTTTCAAATGAAAGGGTACACCTCTTTCTATTTTCTAATTAATTAAGTTAATTAATCATTTCTTATTTATTAATGATTATTATTAATAATAATAATTAATATTGATATTTAATATTGATATATATTGATATATGTCATTATGTTTTATATATTTTTATATAACATTTCCTTCCCCTTAAAGGGAGCTTTGTCCTCAAAGCTTATTGAAGACAAGGTTTATGTCTGATTTCTTGTTTGTAATGTCATCTATTGGTCCTTTATTTTAGTACTTGCAACCTTTGATCAAAAGAGACAATATGATATATGAATTCCAAAGAAAAAATGTCGCATCGTCTGTGATGTGGTCCATCCAAGATCTATCTTCATCAAAGATGATTGTTGATTGCCTTGTTAGATAAATCTTCCCGTTTTTTGTTTAGGTTGCAGATTTTGTGTTCTTTCGCTTTTGAAAATATAACTCCTATGTTTATGTTCATTTTGACCCTGTCATTGGTCAAAATGATTTTTGTAATTTGGGTGTCAATAAGGATTTCTTGTTGTTTGTTTTTCTACTTGATTGAGTTCCTTTTGAACTGTGATGATGACCAAATTTGTATATGTTTCTTCTTTCTCAACTTGAATTTGTTTTCCAGAGAGTTTGGATGCTTCCTTTTGGATTTGAACTAATTTTTTCTCTAAAATATTATTATTATTTGGAATCTTCTCAAACCTTTCATCTTGATAATGTTTGTCATGTTTTAACTTCTTGATTTGTTCCTCTAGTTCTTGATTAAGATTTCTCAGACGGTGATTTTATTCTTGCTATTTTAGTATTCTTACTTCGAGGTCTTCATGGGAATTTCCATCTTTTGACTATTTTTTAGTTTCTTTAATTCCATAATTAATTTTTTGTTATGAATTCTTAGTTGAAATATTTCTTCGGTATTGCTTGCTAATTTGCAATTGATTTTCGCAATTTCGAACTTGTGGTTATTTTTTGTGTCGTCCAAGCCATCGGTTGAAATGGAATTCTAAGAAACCGGTAAGCATGTGAGGATGAAGTGACCACTGTCACTTTAGTAAACTTATCCCAACTTCTTCGGAATCCTAAGCCTCCTAGGGGAGATCCCTATTATAACTCTGAAAAGACACTAAATGCCAAAAGATATCTCTTTCAAGGTTGTCAGTGACTAGTGCCTATTGGAGTCTAGAAAGTGAGTAAAGGGTTTGTGTGGCTTATATAGTTATTATTGTAGTAGTACATTATCCCAAAGGTTATCCTTGTATTAATATGTAAACAAAAAAACACATAAACAAGTATCATTCAAATATAATAATTTATTGTTTCCCAAAAACATAAGTAAACATGAAATAGATAGTTATGACAACAATAGTTTCAGTACAACATGTATGCATTTAGTGGCGAATTTAGTAAACATTAGGGAATGTCATACAAAATTCCAGGATAAACAAATTAGAAACCAATTGTTACTAAGTACAATATATCAGTCCCTTTATTTAGACCCACAAACCAAGCAAGGGCCTTTCGGTGAAGGTCAAATGATCACATGTAAACATCTTATTCTTCTTTAATACTCTATTCTGAAGCCAAAGTCATAAACCATTCCACATGATGCGTGAAATTATCATGGTCACCCCTGAAGGAATGGAAGAATACATCTGGTAGATCATCTGAATATCCCAAGAAAGTTTATAAATCAATAGGAGAGAAACCAATTTCCATTTCTATAGCAGTCAGATTATCAGGATCTTCAAATTCAAATGGAATATCATATTTGGTTCCTTCTCTTGAATCATCTTGAGTCTGGTTTTTTCCTAGGCTTTCTTACCATATAGTGTCGATCATGGCCTTTCTTTCCTGCTCTTCAATACCATAATCCCAATCCATGTTGAATGCATTGATAAACTTCCTAAGTGAAGAAAATTTTTTATGAGGAAAACCCTCATACCAATTCCCGACAGACAAGTTGTCTTCTAAGTGAAAAGATAACATAAAGAGCCTCATTCTTATGTCTTCATGCACGATGTTTATTTCCCAGAGGAATTGTATGAATGCCTGCACATGTGCTGTTGTATGGTGCTTATACTGCTAGAATAATGGTAAAATTTCCTTCCCATCGTCTTGAATGGCATACTTGTGTGGAAATCCCAGAATGCGCGAAAAATACAATATATCCATCCACAGTTTGTAATTAGATGCCATATCGTCAGGATTCCTTGTCTTTGAATAACACTTCTTTATTTTTCTTTGATTGGAGTCGCAAGGAGAGAACTTCTAGATTAGTTAAAAAATTCTCACCAAAGTACTAAACAAAACAAGGGCATACCTGATTGACGGGGTGGGATGAATTCTTTGTGGAGTCGCCAGATAAGCCTATAGGTTAGTCCTTTCTAGAAAATGTATGCAATCATATATTATTAGGACTTCAATACTTACCAAAGTGTCATTCTTTCTCGGATAAGTCACCTCAATGAATTTGAGCTCCCTGACAATGGCGCCAAAATGTTAAGCCTTGTGAAGCTTCTTCTTTGTGTAGTCTCCAAGTAAGATCTGCAAGATTAGTCCTTGACAATAATATTTTCAAAATATCCAAAAAGAATTACCTCATTTTTCTTACCGAATGTCTTTCCAGGGTGTGAATGACTCTAGATCAATTGTTTCAAATTTTGAAATGGTCCTCGACAACGACGCCAAAATTTTAAGCCTTGTTGGGATTCTTATTTGTGGAGTCGCCAAGTAAGATCTGTAAGATTAGTATTTGACAATAATATCTTCAAAATACTAATAAAAAATTACCTCAATTTCCTTACCGAATTTCGTTCTTTCCAGGGCCGTGAATGACTCGAGATCAACCACTTCAAATTGTGAAATGGTCCCCAACAACGACGCCAAAATGTTACCAGTTGAAATGGAAATCCAAGCCATCGGTAAGCATATAAGAGAAAAGTGACCACTGTCACCTTAGTCACTTGTCCCCAACTACTTTGGAAGTCAAAGAATCCTAGGGGAGATCCCTAATTCGACTCTTGAAAAGACACTAAACACCAAACAATACGTCAGGAGGTAATCTTTGGTGTTTAGTGTCTTTTCAAGAGTGGGAGGAATGGGAAGATCATGGGGCTGGTGTGAAAACGTAGCGAGGTGGGAGAGGAAGTAGGGAAGGAATAGGAGCTGAAAGGAGAATGTGTGGCAAGAAGAGCAGAAGGGAGGAGGTGTGGGAGTCCGAGAGATCCGGAAGTGGAGTGCGCTAGTATGAGTGGATGACACAAATGAGGAAGTTGGTGTGGGTGCAGTATAGGTGGTTGCGGAGAGGGAGGTTTAGGATTTGGGTTTGGTAGATGCAGGAGGACATGGAGGGATGCAAGAGGAGGAGGGAGCCATGGAGAGAGGGAGCAAGAGGGAGAGGATGAAACACAAGAGGAGAGAAGAAGGAGGGATGAGGAGATGCAGAGGAGATTGGGGAGTGTAGTGTGAAATGTGGTGGATGTGGGGATATGGGGGGGTGCGTTCGTATCGGGAGAATATGGAGAAAATACCATGTCAAATCAAATACCCGGGTTCAAGAAAACCTTGATATTTTGGTTACAATCTAGCGATCAATGAAATATCAAGGAAGGGATGGCTTTGATACCAATGCAATATTTGTATCTGGATATGATTGAAATCTATATCAATTAAATAATCCAATACAAAATATTTCCATGTCGTATACTTATATAATAGTAAAAATGAATATGAATGATGATTTTACAATTACATTGGGAGGGATTTATACAAGCCATGTCGTGCCTTTTCAAATGAAAGGGTGCATCTCTTTCTATTTTCTAATTAATTAATTTAATTAATTTAATTAATCATTTCTTATTTTTTAATTATTAATATTAATAATTAATATTGATAATTAATATTGATATTTAATATTTATAGATGTTTATATGCCTCATTATGTTATATATTTTTTATATAACAATTTACTTTCTTTGCAACTTAGTTTCGGTAGTTGTTTAGTTGGTAGTTCCTTACCAAGACTATGCAACTATTCATACCAGTTTTTGTAGGTAATGTAATTGAACTACAACTTCAAGTACATAAAACCAATGTAAGAGGAGATTGTGGTTTGCACATATAGTGCACAATAACTCGCAAGTTCTTAATGAACCCCAGGTTGACAATTAATGCACACTTCTTAATTGTTTTCTAAGTAATTAGAAGGAAATTAAAAAGCCCGTCACAAGCACAATTAATAGTCAGATTACTCAACAACATCACTAATATTTATGCTTGATCTAATGCGAAAATTTTGTTCTTGTGTTAATGAATAGAAATTGTTATAATAGGATATCAAATGTAATATCTATAACCGGATATTCTCGAAAGCTATCTCATATGAATAGTCTAATAGAAAATAGTTCCATGCTTTATACTTATATAAGAGTAAAAATGAATATGAATGATGATTTTACAATTACATTGGTAGGGCTTTATCTAAGCCTTATCGTTCCTTTTCAAATGAAAGGGTACAACTCTTTCTATTTTCTAATTAATTAATTTAACGAATCATTTCTTATTTATTAATTATTAATATTAATAATTAATAATTATATATTTTTATATACCTGATTATGTTATATATATTTTTATATAACATTGCCTTCCCCTTAAATGGAGCTTTGTCCTCAAAGCTTATTGAAGACAAGGCTTATGTTTGATTTCTTGCTTGTAATGTCATCTCTCAATCCTTTATTTTAGTACTTGCAACCTTTGACGAAAAGAGACAATACGATTTTACAAATTCCAAAGAAAAAATGTCGCATCATCTGTGATGTGGTCCATCTGAGATCTATATTCATCGGAGATGATTGTTGATCACCTTGTTGGATAAATCTTCTCATTTTCTGCTTAGGTTGCAAATTTTGTGTTCTTTCACTTTTGAAATTACAACTCCTATGTTTATGTTCAGTTTGACCCTGTCATTGGTCAATTTGCTTTTGTAATTTGGGCATTGATAAGGAGTTCTTTTTATTTGTTTTTATGTTGGATTGACTTCCTTATGAACTCTGATGACGACCAATATTGTATTTGTCTCTTCTTTCTCAACTTGAATTTGTTTTCTCGAGAGTTTGGATGCTTCCTTTTGGATTTGAACTAATTTGTTCTCTAATAGATTATTATTATTCTGAATATTCTCAAACCTTTCATCTTGATAACGTTTGTCATATTTTAACTTCTTGATTTGTTCCTCTAGTTCTTGATGAAGATTTCTCATATGATGGTTTTCTTCTTGTTGTTTTAGTATTCCTCCTTTGAAGTCTTCATGGGAAAGTTCCATCTTCTGACTATTTTTTAGTTTCTTGATTTTCGTAAGTAATGTCTTGTTATGAATTATTAGTTGAAATAGTTCTTCGGTATTGCCTTCTAATTTTCCATTGATTTTTGCAATTTCTAACTTGTGCTTCTTTTTTGTGTCGTCATACTTTTGTTAGAGTTCTTCCTTCTGTTGTTGATGTTGACATATCTCTGATTCTTGACTTTTTATATTTCTCTTGATTTGAGCCAATTCATCATCCTTTTCCATGATGAAGTTGTTTAAATGTTTTATGTCTTCTTCTAAAATGGTATCACTTCTATACGGTGATTCTTCGTTATCTTTGAACTTTTTTATTTTGTCTTTAAGGTCTTGGTTGCTATTTTTTTAACGAGATGTTTCTTCATTCTCAGCCGATAACACTTTCTTGATATCTTCATTAGTTTTTTCCAGTTTTTGACTTTGATCTTTTGAGTGATGATTCTCTTATTCTATCAACTTATGAGGAATGGTATGCTTATTCATCACAATTTGTAGATTTTAATTTATTTCCTTGTAGTAACCTAATTCGCTTTCCAGTTTTTGTGATTGCAACTGTGAGTTACCTTGAATGTCTTTCATAATAAAATATTGACCACATATTGGACAAGAGCGGTTTCCATTCTTAAAAAATGTTAGATATTGGAATTCCATTTTGCAATGAGGACACAGTCCAAATTTTAGATTTTCTATATGGAATCCATAATTTCTTCAATAAATATACAATTGGATTCAATGACTTCTTCAATATATTCCAAGACATGATTTTTGCAAATTTTAATATCTTCTTGATCTTCCTTCTTTGACTTGGAGGCTTCTTTATTCTCTTTTTAAGGTAATAATTGTAATATTTACAATTATTTACTAATAAAAATAATAATAAATATTAATTTTTTTAAAGGATTTTTTAGGTTTTGAAATAACAATGTGCAGTATAATAATAATAATAATACTATTATATTTTTATTTTTTGAATTGACAACTCAGGGTTGATAAAATAATATTATTATTATAAATTTTTGAAATGAACCATGGTTGGACGATGCATAGGTCATGGGAGAGGTTGGAAGGCTGCCGTGGTGAGGGAGGTGGAGTTAAGGTGCACATAGGAGGGGGGTTAGAGATTGAGTAAGGGAGGAGGGGGAGAATGTGCGAGGGAAGTAGAGGGACCACAAAGGGAAAGGAAGAGGAGAGTGTTGGTTGTAGGAAAGTAGAATGGGAAGAGGAGGGCATTGGTGTGAGGACGTAGCAAGGTGGGAGAGGAAGTAGGGCAGGAATGGGAGTTGAAGGGAGAGCGTGTGGGAAGCAGAGTGGAAGGGATGTGTAGTGGGAGGTCGAGAGAGCCTTTAGTGGGGTGTGTGGGTATGAGTGGAGGATGGAAATGAGGAAGTTGGCATGGGTGCAGTGGAGGCAGTCATGGAGAGGGAGGTTGAGGGTAGGGATTTGGAAGACACAAGAGGATGTGGAGGGATGCTGAAGGAGGAAGGAGACATGGAGAGAGGGATCATGAGGGTGAGGAGGCAACACAAGAAGAGAGAAGAAGGAGGGTTGAGGAGACACAAAGGATATTGGGGAGTGGAATCGCAAAGGATGGCGGATGCAGGGATATGGGGGGGGTTGCGGTCGTACATGGAGAATATTGAGAAAATCATAGGTTGAATCAAAGACCCAAGTTCAAGGAAATCTTGAGAGTTTGGTTACAAGTCGATGATCTGCAGAATTCCAAGGAAGGGTTGGCTCTGATACCAATGCAATATCTGTATCCGGATATTCTCAAAATCTATCTCAATTTAATAGTCCAATACAAAATAGTTCCATGTTGTATACTTATATAAGATTAAAAATGAATATGAATGATGCTTTTACAATTACATTGGTGGGTTTTATATAAGCCTTATCTTGCCTTTTCAAATGAAAGGCTACGTCTCTTTCTATTTTCTAATTAATTAATTTTATTAATCATTTCTTATTTATTAATTATTAATATTAATAATTAATATTGATATTAATATTTATATATGTTTATATACCTCATTATGTTATATATTTTTTTATATAACATTTCCTTCCCCTTAAAGGGAGCATTGTCCTCAAAGCTTATTGAAGACAAGGCTTACATATAATTTCTTTCTTGTAATGTCATCTCTCGGTCCTTTATTTTAGTACTTGTGACTTTTTACAAAAAGAGACAATATAATTTATGAATTCCAAAGAAATTTTTTTGCATCGTCTATGATGTGGTCCATTTGAGATCTATCTTCATCAAAGATGATTATTGATCGCCTTATTGGATAAATCTTCCCGTTTTTTGCTTAGGTTGCAGAATTTGTGTTCTTTCGCTTTTGAAATTATAACTCCTATGTTTATGTTCATTTTGACCCTGTCGTTGGCCAAAATGCTTTTTGTAATTTTGGTGTCGATAAGGTGTTCTTGTTGTTAGTTTTTCTACTGGATTGACTTCCTTTTGAACTGTGGCATCGACCAAATTTGTATTTCTTTCTTCTTTCTCAACTTCAATTTGTTTTCTTAGGAGTCTAAATGCTTCCTTTTGGATTTGAACTAATTTGTTCTCTAATATATTATTATTATTCTGAATGTTCTCAAACATTTCGTCTTGAGACAGTTTGTTGTCTTTTAACTTCTTTATTTGTTCCTCGAGTTCTTTATTAATATTTCTCAGACGATGGTTTTCTTCTTGTTTTTTTAGTATTCTTCCTTCGATGTCTTCATGGGGAAGTTCCATCTTTTGACTAGTTTCTTGATTTTCGTAAGTAATGTCTTGTTATGAATTCTTAGTTAAAATAGTTCTCTGGTATTGCTTGCTAATTTGTCATTGATTTTTGCAATTTTTAACTTTTGTTTCTTTTCTGTGTCACCATACTTTGTTGGAGTTCTTCCTTCTATTGTTGATGTCGACATATCTCTGATTCTTGACTTTTTATCTTTTTATGGATTTGCACCAATTCATCGTCCTTGTCCATGATGAGTGTAACACCCTGGTTTAGACCCCATGGTATTAAATTGCATATGATGTAAATATTGTATTTAATCATGGTGTGGAGCTAAAGGAAAATGCCCCACCATGGATTTAGTGTCTTATGTATCAACAATTAAAATCGATGTCGATGGTTTATGTGCTAGCCAGGCACGATATGTTTGGGACATCATGTAAAATGAAAATTAATAAAAATACCACAACTAGCTATGTACCACAACGTTAAAGAGATGGGGGCATGACTTCACAAGGAATAGGGAGGGGAAAATATTCAACCTTTGAGCCTATGGGGAAATCCAAATGTCTAAGGGAAAACCCATAGAGTGGTCAACTACCCTTTTTCTCTTTTATTCCCAGTCATCTAAGTGGGTGAAGGGGGTTATTGCCTTGGGGCTTGGGAGGTGTGGGCAGCCATTTATTCTGGCAGGGTCGTCAGTCTTGGACCACACGCATACCCAAGGGAGGATTCACTAATTTTTCCCTCACATGAAGGAAAGCATCCACATTCCTCATACAGGAGGTAAAAATTTCCTCACAGAGGCAACTGATTTCTCCTCATGCAGTGGGAAGCTCGCAGAGCTCTTTCCCTCACGTTTTTGTTGTTAGGTGCATGTGATTCCTTCAGGAATCCATGCTTTTCTCTACCTGGGCGTCCTTGGAGCTATCGTGTGTTCCCCATTCACTTTTTTGCAGTTTCCTGTGTTTTTCGCATGGATGGGAAGTTGTTTGGTGAACATGTAGTGGTTGGGATCTCTGCTGGGCGTTTTAGTGGTGATTTCCACACTGGGGAATTTCGTTATTGTGGTTGCACAGTGAATGGAAGAGAAGACCCATGAATTTTGGGTGGTTGCCGAGGTTGTTTGGCCAGATGAAGCCCATAATCATTTCTAAGTTCAAATCCATGAGATGGGAATTTGAGAGGGTCATTTTTGCCAATGTGAATCCATTGAATCATTGTTGAATTCAGGTTGCTCATCCAAGGGGATGATTTTCCTCATTCACCAAATCAATTTGGTTAAACAACATGTCCTTCATACCTAGCATGTGCATTTTTTTGTTGTGGGAATTCTTGTGATGACTTGGCAAAGTAGGTCCAAGAAACCCATCTGTTAGATGGATTCATGTGCTTGATTAGTAGGTTGGTTTGGATGGATAAGTCCAAGGAACCATCTGTTAATTGGTGGGATGTGTGTTTGATGAAGAGTTTGTCTTGGCTGAGTTAACAAAGAAACCCCATGCTATTGGCTTGTTGCCCTAATAGCCTGTGAAACCCAGTTGCTCATTGGCTTAGCTAAACAGTCTATGAAACCCAACAGTGTGTTGGCTTGACTATGGATGTTTTGGTTTTGGGCTATGTGTGAGCCTGTTATTTCCCTAGTGCCTTGTGGAATCATGCCCAACTCAGGGGTGGCAGTGATGCTGAGAGATTAATGAGCACACTGGCCTATGGTTGGGTGGAACGTTGCAGCGACATAGCTAGTTGCGAGCCAACTTCTTTTCCAGATAAGTATTATTGTGTACTTAATCTCTTCAATGAAGATGTAATAATCTTATCAATTGGGATAATCCTATTGATATGATCATGCTTGGTCCTAATATGCTTAGAGAAATGGAATGACAAGTGAAAAAAGTCAGACATAATTTAAAGACGACTCAAGATAGATAAAATATTTATGTTGACCTGAAAATACTACATAAATAAATTATAGTTGGGGAACATGTGTATTTGAAAGTGAAACCAAAAAGAAGTTCATTGAATATTGGGAAGTGTGTAAGCTTTATCCTGGATACTATGGACCATTTTATATTTTAGTTAGAATAGAACCAATGACCTATCAACTTGCATTGCCAGCTAACATCAAGATCCACAATATATTTCATGTTTCATTACTTAAAAAATACATTCTTGACCCTACCCATGAAATCTATTGGAATTTAATTTAGGTGGAGCTAGAGGGAGAGTTCCAAGAAGAACCTTTATGTATAATAGACAAGTGAGAAACATAGCTCTAGAATTAAAACATCACTTAGGTAAATGTGCAATGGAAACATTTCCAACCATATGAAGTCACATGGGAAATGGAGGATGCCATGAGAGAGGCATATCCATTTATGTTTCAGACATGAAGACTATTGAAATGAAGGAACACCAAGTATGGTGTTACTTTAAGGGCAAAGGGAAGTAATATCCTAGGATATCTCCCCTTAGACTTTATTTTTGAATTAGGTGTTTAATTTCTTTGATGAAGAACATTTTCATGATATTGGAAATGATACACCATGAGACATTATTATAATGATGGTGTGGATGTAAATATTTTTCAAACATATTTAATAGAGGGAACCCATGGCTGATTGGGTAGAATTGACATAAGAGAAACCATTATACCACAAGTGGGGAATATAATGCAATTTCTAGAATTTCACTTGTCAACCAATTCAACCCTCTTTCCATAAATTAATAAGTGGTCAAAACCTCTTTCCTATAATATAGCCATTACCCAAAAATCTATCTTATGTCCTCCTATTATTTAGGAACATGAAGAAGTCCATTTATAGTGCTCTTCCTACCCATATTGAAGAGGGATTCGAATGAGTGAATGGGTGAGTCAATCATCAGTAAATGATTAACTAAGAGCTTCTAGAACGATAGCTTGGACATTGACATTTTGTGAAGTTATTGATTTGTGAGGAACTAAGACTAAAACCTAGTAACCAAAGAGGAATATGTTTCTCCTTTTGTTTGTGAACCAATGATGTGTGAAGCATGGATTGTGAGTGTCGATCTAGTTCAATCCTATAGATTGGAGAAAAATAATATATTTACAGACATAAACAAGGATACCAAGATCCTTTATGCACACTATTATGAGCATTGTATGTTTTAGGTCAGGTATGCACAATATTATGAGCACTAGATATGTTAGGTGTGGAAAATATTGAGAGTGTTATAATGTTTGAGTAGAGTTGTAATGATTGAGTTTATATGGAAATTATGCATGGGGGGAAATGAAAAAGCTTAAGGTCTAATTCACCCTGGTGGTATCATGGTTTGGCTTAGGGGTGTCCATGAGATACAAATCAAGTGTCATCAGATAGCCTATGGTTGTGTGGTTCTTGGACCTGTCCATGTTAGTTTCTTCGAGACCTAATTTTGGAAACAAATAATTCTTCTCTACTCATTACTATTAATTCTTGTTATGAATTTTCATATTCTCGTATTAAATTTATGTGATTGATTATTCTATAAAAAATCTATGTTACCCTATGCATGTGCAATGGAAAGAATAGAAATAAATACTTGTTATAATTCTGAAATTGAATTCGCATGTTTATAGTTGTGTGCTACTATGTAAAGAACAAACATAAATTTATTCCAGGCTATTAACCCAGAATCCTAGTAAAAGCATATCATTGCTATATATTTCTAAGGGGTATATTTCATTTGTATTTCCATTTGAAACAAAACTATACATACCAAAATATCATAAAAGTATATATATAAACATATTATTTATAATCTAGAATAGAGTAAGTGTTTTCATGCTTACATTTTATCTGAACTGAAATATAACAAAAATATTTTGTCTATATTCCATTTTTCATATATTATACCAAAAACTCAAAATGAGTAATTATAACTCTGTTATAATCCTTACATTGAAACATAACAAAAATATTTTGTTTATATTTCTTTGTACATGTATCATAACCAAAACTTTAAAAAATGACTAATTACATCTACGTTTATAACCCTTAATTTTGGGATAGAGTAAAACCTTCCTATTTATAGTAATTTTATCTAATAACAAACCCTAAGAGGATTTTCGAATTGTACAAGTACCTCATACTAACCCTGCGTCTAACCTCAAAAGATATCTCCCATACCCAACTCATAATGTGATTGTTGTGAAAGAAGTAAGAAAAACCATTGGCAACTAGTACAAGGGTAAACCTCTTCAATGCATCTGATATCAATCAAACATAAGTTTATATGCATGACATGCAAACCTACTGGAAAGTGGAACATACACTTAATACCTTGAAAGCGTAAACACATAGCAACAAATGCGACCTTTATATACCATGATGAAGAAAACTCACCCAATGAAAATTTTCTAGTACAAACTGTTAAGATATAGAGATGTGTACATACCTGGCATAGATAGATTGTCAATATCCAAAGAGAAACCTTGCAAATGCAAGAATAACCCATGATTAAAAAATGTACTATAACCATGTCTAATAATAATTATTACAAGTAGATTTTTTGCTAGGTGAAAGTTATTTAAGGAGGACGTAATAAATTACTCATGTAAACCATTGGCTCAAAACCCAAATGTTAGTAAACCCTAGAATGGTCGGAGATATATAAGCTATAACTTCAAGATCCAGAACTAGTTCTTCATCATTTTCTCTTAACTCAAACGATATATTGGAACATTGAACATGGTTCAAACTATTGTCACTAGTTCATAACAATATAGGCTAATGAGAATGCTAACGTGTGTGTGTGAGTGTGTGCATGCGTGCGTGCTATAATATCCTGAAAGTAAGCCCCCAAAATTGGTTTATTTGTTTGATTCATTTGATGAGTTCACACTAGGTTCCATGACGATGGAAACCTGATGAGATGGATTTTATTTTAATAGAAATAATTATTATTTTATCTAATTATTATCATTATTATATTATTATATTTAAAAAATTAATAATGGCACAACATGAAAACAACATTGTTGCGGGGTTCTGTAATGTCTTGTGAGATTGGGTTGCAGCTCCCCATAACATTACTCTTGCCTACCTAATTTCTTTAATTATGGACTATGGGGGTCTAAAAACCTATAATTAGTGCCATGCATGTAGTTGCATGCAGAATCTGTGCCATATGTGAGAACATTCCTCATCTAGTTAGCAGGAGGGCCCACTTCCACTTCACACACTAACTATGCACCTATTAGACTAAGTTTGGTCAAGGAATGCACCTAATTTCTAGTTAATTAAGTTAACTTGAGTTAAATAAATTAAATTGAGTCACTCTCAGTTAATTCAAGCTAAATTGAGTCAGGTGGAGTTAATGTCAGTTAATTTTAGTTAATATGGAGTTAATGTAAGATAATTTCAGTTAAGTTGAGTTTAATTAAGTTAAGGGAAGTTAATTTTGAGTTAATTTAATTAATTTAAAATACTGCCTGTTAAATTGAGTCTTTGTTTTAGTTACACTAGTTGTCAGTTAAGTAATTAAAGGTTATCTTTAATTAATTAAGTGCCCAATCTAGGAATTGGAGCCTTTTTTGAGTTTAGTCAAGCATTTTGGTTAATTTAGAGTCTAAATAAGCGCATGGGAATGATCAAGGGAAAATTCGAGTCAGTCTTGGTGAAATTGAGTTGTCTCTAGTGCATGGGAGTAATTTATGGGTGATTAAGAGTCGGTTAAAGGGGTTGGAGGCTAATTTTGAGAAATTCGAGCTAGTTAGTCTAGGATAGCATCTCTATTAGTGTTAGGAGTCAGTATTAAGTCAATTCAAGTGTCGAAAGGTAAATTTGGGTGTTTCAGTGAGTTGTGGTTAGGAAGCCCCGGTGTTTGGGAGTACTTCCTTAATAGACTGGAGCCCGACTCTGGGAGACAATTCAAATTGAGCAAAATGGATTTGAATGGATCCAGAGAGGATTGATTTCATTGTTGTGCAGGTTGAGGAGTGCATGAGAGCTACGTTTTGAGAAAAGTAGTGAATTCCAAAGGGATAATATTATATCGAGTGACTAGGTGCCAATTCTCTCAATATTTGAATGCTCTAGTGAGGTTTCAAATTGAGAAAGTGACCTTAGAGGGTAGTGGGTGTTTTGAGAGAGAGGGATAATATCAAGAACTACTCAGATATCATTTTTGGGAGAGGGGGGTAATTCCATGAAAGGGATAGGATCAAACTTAGTGTCATTTAGAATATGCCATCTCATATGGTATTCCAAGACCTCATATAGGGGGGATCTTTCGACTGGAAAACACACGTCAAGAAAAGTTGCAGGTTGGGAGGAAAGATGTCGTGTTGCCTCCAGTAATGCACTATTAATATAAATTACTTAATCCTTTAAGTTTATATACTTGAATATTATGATTTAGTAGGTAGGTTTTGTGTGCTTGATAAATGTTATTTTAAAGAAAGTTTTAGCTTCCTTCGGCGTTAGTAGTTTTTCAGGGAGATAATTACTTTTTTGTGCTAGTAATTGTTCTGTGAATTTGTGATAGAGAATATAATAATAGAATATTATTTATAAGTTATTAAATGACTATTATATCTGTATGCATGTGTATTTATTCTCAAATTTTAAATTTGGTTTGGAAGAAAAACAAATGATTCGAAATTGTGATGCTGTGAGTTCATACTAGTAGTACAATTGTCGAGATTTGTCGAGGACATGTTGCATTGTAATTTAATTGTGTTTTTTTATTAGTTATTCAAGGATGAAATGGAATTTCATGTGGTTTAACATGACATCCCAATATTATTTCATGCATAAGTTAAAAAAATTTGGTTAGAGTTTCTATAACTGTGTAGAAACTAGGTACACTTTTTGCATGAATTGTAGAGATTGTTTTCTAATCACCGAAAAAGAAAGATTTAGTAGTTTTATGTTATAGAAATTTAATTAATTAGGTTTGATGTTTTGGATATACATGTGTTAAATATGAATGTATCCACCTCTACATCCTATTCGGTATTTTCTTATGTTAGAATTATGCAAACTACTTATTAACTAGGAGTTCATTTTCCTAGTTAAGATTAACCTGTCTAGTATAATGAGGAAACTAAATTATGAACCACATATCAGATCTGATTTTATGAACTTATACCCTATGATAAACATAAATATAATCCCTCTTTATCTATAAAGAGAGCCCCTATACCCTTACTTACATTTAGACCTAGGTGGGTATGTTACAAGTAGTATTAGAGCTCTAGGTTACAACACTAGGGATGTTTGGACCTTCAATGCAATTGTTACTCTGTATTTTATGTAATTTATTTTATTTCATATGATTTTGAAAGAGATTAGTGATGTCTTAACCTTGTTTTTATGACCAACACTTCACATTCCCAGTACTTGTTAAAGACATAGTGTGAACCCTAAACTAAACTACCAGACTTATTATTAACTCCCATGTCTCAAGTTCTATGAAGTTTTACCTAGGCCATGTATGATATTAATACAATTTTTTTTAATATTAAATATGTACCCCCTGACTTGATTGCATGTGAGAATGCATGCATTAGATACATTGTGATCTTTGCATTTCTCGAATTATTTGTTTAAATTATGACAATTGTAAGGCTAAAAGGGATATAATTGTATTGGTGTATAGTTAAAAACTATTGAAATTAAAATCATAATTTAATAACTAATCTATGTACATTCATTTCAATCAAGTTGCCATAACAAAACTCTATAAAAACATGAATTAAGTCAAGATGAGTTAGATAAAGTTTTATAATAATTAAACCAAAAAAGTCTTAAGTTAATTAAATAATGACTTTAACTGAAAGAAAAAGGAGAAGTTAACTTAAGGTCCTAGTCTTGTTCAACTTAACTCTAAGTCTTAAGTTTAATAAAATAATGAATCTAACTAAAGGTTGTACTACCATTGAATTTAAGATAAAGTTTTAAATTAGTAAATGTTGAACATAACTTTAAGTTTTAATCTAGTAAATTTAACTAAAGGTTGCATATTAGTTAAACATTGAATTAAGTTAAAGTTTTAATTAAATTGGATATTGAATTTAGCTTAAAGATTTGTTTGATCAAATACTAAAGTGAAGATATGGGATTGGTGCTTACTAAGAAGGGACAATTTTCATTGATTAGTTTATAAAAGTATATACATTTTAGTATTTGAATTAACCTAAGTGATTGTCGATAGAGGTTTAGTATATTGGTTGAGACAGAGCCTAGCTAATATGATTAGTATTTTATTAGCTTATGTAATTGGTCAAATTACCAGACTCAAGAGCTATGCGATATATATATATAATTTTATCTATCGAGTTATTCATATATTAGTGTATATAGATGGCCTTGGAGAGTGTTGCCTCCTTTTATGGAGTTTTCATATATTTTAATGATTTTATTGCTAGTTTGGGAAAGGGCATCTTCCCGAAGAAACACAATCTCCGTCCAGATTGTCTTAATATATATTAATTAATTGATATGGTGTTGGAATGGCATCTTCTTTGTGAGATTGCAACCATCTTTCAAATTGTTTTAATATATATTAATTACTAAGGTATGGTGTTTGAAAAGGGTGTTTCTCCTGAAGAGAATGGCATCCCCAACCTTGCAACTTTTGTTTAATCATTTATGTGTATGTATTATAAAACATATAAATATAAATATAAGGCACGATTACATGCATTAGAGTGTTGAAGTAGTATGATAATTACTGTATGTAATAATATATATGGGTATATATATATATATAATGTTATATATACAAGGTATATAGGGTGTACCTAAAATATGTGTTATAGCTTACATATCGATATAGGTAGTTGGGATATACTATAATGCGCAATTTATTATATGCAATGATTATTATTGTTTCGCATATGTGTTACTATGTAAATACTATATGTGTAAGGGTACACACATGTGGCATAGTAAGTGCATAGTATATATGTGTTGAAATGATATGATAATCGTAAATGTCGTAAATATTTGGAAGCGTATATCGGTGTATATGTAGTACACGCATATTATATGGTATTTAAGCTTGATGATGTAAGAAATGTAACCAGAGTGTCGAGTCGTAGCTATATATATATATATAACATTATATGTCTGGTATGGCTAGGTAATTATTCTATTATAGAAGACTAAGTAGAAGTAATACGCTAATGCCATTCTTAAATCGGGTAGAATGTACTTAAATTAAAAACTAAATGTTGTGCAACTCATAAAATAAATGTGCATTGTAGTGGATTGCTTATTTGTATTAAGAGGAGTTAACTAGGACTTTAGTCATGAAGATCTTATATTCCATTGGTCGTTAATAAGAAATGTCAATCCAAGGAAAAACTCACATCTAAATCTAATCTCTAAACCTTAGCTTTTAAATCCTTAACCTTGAATGCTTGACATATTAAAATTCATGATTAAAAAGAAAATGTGTACATATTACAATATAATACACGAGCATGAGCTAATTTGAACTCTAGATAACATACGTAAAGAATATTGACCTCACATAAAAGGTAGTCCAAATTGCAAAGTTATGAACATTATGAATTCCACTAACTTCAAAATAATTGTATTAGATATTTATGAAAGGGTAACCTATATGGGTACCAAGTGACCTATCAAAAGCATGGAAAGTCATAATTATAGAATATCAACTAAAGTATTCATGAAGAGTGATTTGAACAAACTAAGTATCAATGTGTAAAATGTTTCTCTACCATAGAAACAAGAAGGATATTACCTAAATCCATTAACTATGATATCCCTATGCATAAGAATATTATTATGGTATTTCCATTTTTGTTTAAGAAATAATAATAGTTAGAGGATCAAAAACTTAACCTATGGAAGAAAGAAGCAATGCATTCATGGGATTGAAATGTGTAGAAAAAGTATATTTTTAATGTGCTTTACTTTCCTTAGAATAATTCAGATATAATAACTCTAGCAACCTTGACAAATTCTTAACAATTAGAAATAGAATGGGGGGGAAGTACAACTCAACCCTAATCTCAAATTTTAGGTGATTCGATTGGTAAAGTGGTACCTTTTGAGTCTGTTTAAATAAATTTTAAAGAGTTTGGTATTTGTTTGTGGTTCCATGAATATTTTGAAGAGATTCATATTACATTTTAGAAGGTTTTGAGAATACTTAATTATGTTTCACATGAAAGTCATATGGTAGGAAATTTTGTCTGATAATATGCAAACTACCCATGGGTTCTCTTTCTATAGAAATGACAATAGAAATTGAATGGTACTTGGAAACAGATAGATGTATTTTAATGTTGTTGATATGTGTTGAACCGACCAATTGTTCTTCTTGGAATGATATGGGTAATAATAGCTTGATTATGTTGCAATAACAAGTTTGATGATAAGTAGGAATATGTAGGATGTTTGGTATGATATGATGATTTTATGTAACTAAGTCAAGTACTCTTATTTGTATTATTGGAATGTGGTAAGGCTCATGTGAATGCGCATTTACTCCTAATATAAAAGTTGTTGGCCATACCAAGATAATATGTGCTTGTACAATGGTCAATGTTGCATACATTAGCATTGTTCATATTGATGTGATCTTTGTTAAGAAAAGTGTATTTGTGATATGAATAGCTCGTTGAAAAAGTATCTATATCTTCATGTAAATTTGTATATACTAATGAAAATTGAGTGATTAATTGGAATTTATTACATGTATCATGAAGATGCATTTTGTGTATCCTATATATTTATACCTTATGGCTAATCACGGGATTTATTGATTGAACTATGATTCAGTTGAGTCTATTTTGTTAAAAGAATAAAGGTCTTGCAATGAGGCTTGAAGACCCTATGATGGGGATTAAAAATTAACCCTTGCTTCTATATGGGGACCACTCTGTTAGTCCATGTTGTTTCACGGGAATATTATGAGTGGGATGATGATATTTCGAGGGACCAATAGGGTGAAGGAAGTCACATTCCATACACTGTGGAGATGGACAGAAAAGTAGGTGGTAGTGGGAAGTATTGTGGTGCCTTGGAAGAGAAGTTTCGAGAATGGAAATGATAAAGGCATATCTGATGACGTGAAAGAGTAAGTATGCATTGAGGTCAATGCTGGATTGTTTTAAGTGGGGTAGGATGTAATATCCCAAAGGTAAGACCCATACATTGGTTTATTTACTTGATTCTTTTGATGAGTTGGCACCGGGTGCAATGACCGTGGACACCTCATGAGACAGATTTGATTTTAATTGCAATAATGATTACTATATCTAATTATTATCATTATTATATTATTATATTTAAAAAATTAATAATGGCATAACATGACAACAATGTTACTAGGGGGTTCTGGAATGTCTTGTGAGATGGGGTTGGAGTTAGGAGTTGCATCTCCTTCTAACATTACTCTTTCCTACCACTAATTTGTTTAATTATGGACTATGAGAGTCCATAAACCCATAATTAGTGCATTGCATGGAGAATATGTGCCCTAAGTGAGAATATTCCTCATCTAGTTAGTAGTGAGGCCCACTTCCACTTCACACACTAACTATGCTCCTATTAGACTAAGTTTGGTCAAGGCATGCACCTAATTTCAAGTTAATTTGAGTTAAAATCAGTTAAATTGAGTCACTCTCAGTTAATTCCAGTTAAATTGAGTTAGGTGGAGTTAATGTCAGTTAATTTCAGTTAATATGGAGTTATTGATAGTTAATTTCAATTAAATTGTGTTTAATTGAGTTAAGGGAAGTTAATTTTGAGTTAATTTAATTAATTTAAAAGATTGTAAGTTAAATTTAATATTTGTTTTAGTTACACTAGTTGTTAGTTAAGTAATTAAAGGTTAATTAATTAAGTTCCCAATCTAGGAATTGGATCCATTTTTGAGTTAGTCAAGCATTTTGGTTAATTTAGAGTCTAAATAAGTGCATGGGAGTTATCAAGGGCGAATTTGAGTTGTCTCTAGTGCATGGGAATAATTTATGGGTGATTAAGAGTCAATTAAGGGGGTTGGAGGCTAACTTTGAGATACTTGAGTTATCCAGTCCAGGATAATGTCTCTATCAATGCTAGGAGTCAATATCAAGTGAATTCAAGTTCCTAAAGGTAAATTTGAGTGTGTCAATGAGTGGTGGTTAGGAAGCCCCAGTGTTTGGGAGTCCTTCCTCAGTAGACTAGAGCTAGACTCTAGGAGACAATTCAAATTGAGAAAAAAGGATTCGAAAGGATCCAGAGAGGATTTATTTCATTATTGTGCAAGTTGAGGAGTGCATGAGAGATGGGTTTAGAGAAAAGTAGTGAATTTTGGTTGAACTTGCACAATTTTATTGGTGATTCTACAAATTGATCGAGGGGATCAATATTTTGTGTATTGTTGGATACCCTGGGAGGGATTTGAAAGAGTCCATGGTTATTTGTTTTATGTGAAGATAATTTCCTACTATGGGTTCAACTTGTGTGCTCTGTAGAGTGATATTTGTTTGTGAATTTGAATGCTCCAATGGAGGTTTGAATTGGTAATTTGGCCCTAGGGGTCATAAGTGTTGATTTAAGAATTCACCGATTAGGAGAAGGGGATAATCATGATTGGGTTTTTCTTCATGTTTGCGCTAGTACCCGAGGGAGAGGGGAACAATATAGGATCGGGTGACTATGGTTTAGTACTCTCAATATCTGAATGCTCCGGTGGGGGTTCGAATTGAGAAAGTGACCTTGGAGGTTAGTGGGTGTTTAGAGAGAGGGGGATAATATCAAGAACTAATATCACATTTATGGGAGAGGGGGATAATTCTAGTAAAGGGAGTATATCATCCTTAGTATCATTTAAAATAGACCATCTCATATGGGATTCCAGGACCTCATCTCGAGGGATTTTTTGACAGGAAAACACACGTCAAGAAAGGTCACCAACAAGGAGGAAAGATGTCGTGTTGCTTCTAGTCACACATTATTAAGATAAGTTACTTAATCCTTTCATTTTATATTCTTGAATATTATGATTTAGTAGGAAGTTTGTGTGTTCTTGAAAAATGTTATTTTAAAGAAAGTCTTAGCTTCCTTTGGGGATAACAGTTTTTTAGGGAGATGTTTACTCTTTTGTGCTAGTAGTTGTTCTGTGAATTTGTAATGGAGAATCTAATAATGAAATATGATTTATAAGTGACTAAATGGATGATTGTATTTTTATGCATGTGCATTTATTCTCAAAGTTTAAATCTGGTTTTGAAGAAAAATAAATTATTAGAAATTATGATGTCAGTGAGTTCCTACTAGCAATTGTCGAGATTTGTCAAGGATGTGTTGCATTGTAGCTTAACTATGATTTTTAGGAGTTATTCAAGGATGATATGTACTTTCATGTGTTTGAACATGAAATCCCAATATAATTTCACACATAAGTTAAACTATGTTGCTTAGATTTTCCAGAATTATGCAGAAACTAGGTACAATTTTTGCATGATCTGTAGAGACTATTTTCCAATCACCGAAAGAGAAAGATTTAGGAGTTTGATGTTATGGAAATTTAATTATTTAGGTATGATATTTTGTACATCCATGTGATAAATATGAATGTTTCCGTGTCTACATCATTTTCAATGTTTTCTTATGTTAGAATTATGCAAACTAGTTATTAACTAGTTGTTTATTTTCTTAGTTAAAATTAATCTATCTAGTATAATGATGAAACTTAAATTATGAATCATGGATCAGATCTGATTATACGAACTTATCCACTATGATAAACATAATTGCATCCCTTTTTATCTATAAAAATATCCCCTATACCCTTCCTTACCTTTAGACCGAGGATGAGTGTTACAATGCATACATGTATGTACATACATACATAGAGAGAGAGAAAGTGTATATCCCATGGTTATATAATGCTCAATTCTATTAACAAAGCTACAAAAAGTTACCTTTCATATCTTGAATCATGGGTTCCTATCCAAGCCATTCCTAGACTATATCGAGAAATGTAAATGGTTAATAGGATCCTGGCTAGTATTCCAAAGTTGATCCATTTACGGTGATCGTTACACCACGCCACCATTGGATTATTTAAATACGAGATTAACATTGGAATTTTAAACCTTGCTTTAATGCATTATGATTGGATATAGTTGTATGAATTGGACAATCGAAAAAATTACGGCATATATCATTGGATAACACAAAACTAAAGTAATACGATATAATAAACATGTTTAAATGTAGTGTATTTGAAACCATGGGTATTGTATACCTTATCTTTGATATAGATATATCATCTTGTAAATACCATAAGTGTTGACCATGGTAGACGATAAAAACATCATATGTATATTCCATATATTATAATATATACATTACAATGATAACAAGGTAATAATTATTAAACTATTAAACTAAGATTTAAACCCAAAATCCTTGGTGCGTGAGTGAGCTTGTGCTTATATAAAATTCACAATAGTTGAAAATCGTTGTGTCAATGAATTAGAATAAAATCATAAGTATATAAACCATTTATATTTATTAAACTCATTCATCCATAAAGAAATCAAGGCTAATAAGTGTGAATTGTTTATTATTGCGCATTTATTAACAACTCTAATAAAACTATTTATCATGTTTGTTAGTCAAAATGTTGTATGCCAATAACCATAATAAACATTTAAAAAAATATTTTCTAAATAATTGTATGTTACAGTAATACCTTACTTGCTAATTATAGCTTGAGGGAAACATAGAGATCGATTGCTAGGGTTTTAGTGGAGATTAGTGTGTGCTAAGGGATTTTTGAATCAATGGATTTGGTATTAAGAGAGGGTATATTCTCATCTTTTGGAATACCAGCACATCCACTTTTGATGTGTATGGTTCCATGATTATGTGTATATCTTGGTAGAGTGTTTGAAGTTTTATAACCATAAAGATTGGTGCAGACACATTTCATTGGAGGACCCTATCAATTGTGATCCAATTTCATTTGCGCAAGGGGAACCTCATAATTGGTAGAACAAGTATCATTAGTTGGAAGAGCGTTTGACTCAGGTGATAACATCCAAAATTCCATTCGTCGGTGGAGATTGGTCTATCCCTCTTATCAGTGGAGAGAGTATTCAACAAAACTGGTCAAGGTTCGTTCATTCTTACAATATCAGACATCCTTCTCCTCCACTTATGAACAAACATGAATGCCTTTCCTTGGAGACACCTGTTGTGGTTTCTCCTGGTAAGTCATATATGTCTCCAAGCCTTTCTACCTTGAATCAATTAAATCTAGGGGTGCGGGGGGGTGGTTATTGAGAATTCTCCTTCTTTGTCTCCCTCTATTTCTTCAACAAGGTCTCAAGGTAGGGAGGTATTCATGTTGTTTTGATGTGTGTATCTTTGATTTTAGATAAAGGTTTGTAGGAGGTCTTAGATCCCTCTCTCAAAAGTCTTCCCTTATCATATATATGGTGACAATTTGTCCTCTTCATAGGGGTTTCTAAGGGGTGGGGGAAACTACTTCCTCCGTCCAAAGAAAGGATCTTCTCATCTTGATCCAAGCCTAGTTGGGGGGTTGAGATATGATTCTCTAAGAGAATTATGGTTTCCCTATGTGAGACACAAGTATTACTTTAGGCATGTTCAAGAAAAAGCTATCTCAAAATTTAACCAAGGGAGACAAAATCCTACTATAGGGGCCCTCAGAGAAAGGAAATCCCCATCCAAGGTGATCCCATGAAGATTATTTCCATTAATATAAGGGGGTTGAAGGGAAAGCCAAAATACTAGCTCTTAAAAGGCTAATTAAATATGGCAAACTTGATATATTTATTCTTCAAGAAATAATGGGTTTGGGTGTTCCTTTAATTGTTCAATTGAGCAAAGTTTTGAAGAGGTGGAATTTTATTGTTTCTTATTCATGCGATTTATTAGGAGGGCTTATAATGCGGTGGAGTGACAATGTAACCACCACAAACTTTTTTTACTTTTTTTTCTAGGGATGTGTAATGATATTCAATTTTTTAGTATGGGATTCCCCATCAGATTAATCAATCTCTATGGTCCTTATGAATGTTGACAAGGATTCTAGGAACATCTATTTAGTCTTCAGTGCCTTCGCTGATAATACCTAGTGATTGGAGGTGATTTGAATTTCACCCTCCATAAAGGGGAAATATGGGTCATCATGCTTGTGTTGCTATGTTTGGGAATTCGTTTTTAATTGTTTGGAAGTAGTAGATTTGGTTGACGTTAATATTTTTGAGGTGAATCCTACATGGAAAAGCATCATATATCAAAGCATCTTGATCATTTTCTAGTCTAGATAATGCATTGATAGTGGTCATGGAAGGGCCCTATAAGGATATCGAATGGTTTTTCTTTCTATTTGGAATTGGATCATTAGGGGATCAAACCAATTGCTCAATTTAAATAGAACCCATGGTGGGATTTGGAAATGCTTCCAACACTTAGTTATGTATAATTGGAATCATGTATGTGACCTTGGTTTGGAGTCTTCACCATGCGATCAATTTATGTAATGCTTAATGCTTATGTTGATTATGGAAAAAGCTATGGATGGGAATTTAGATAGTTTAAAGAAAAAGATAAAAAAAAATCATAAAGGTGGAGGAGGCTTTGGGAAATATGGTTATTGGATTGGAGGGTGTTATTCTGTGTGAATCTAATCTACTCTTACTAAAGAAATTAGAAGAAAAGAAGGTGAAATTACTTATTGAGACTAGAGGTTAAATAGTCTTGTGACATGGTTGTATATTAGCAACAATAATACCATATGCTTCTCACGGGAAAAATAAAATACTATATGTGAGATGCCACAACAACGGTAGGGATATGATCAGGAATTTCTAAGCTTGGTGGATTTGGGCACTTCATATGTTTTTTTAGGTCTATAAAGCTCTTGATCTTATTACCAGTATTGAGATTGTACGATTCGAAAATCAAACTGGCCTTCCTGAGCTAAAGTCTTAACGTCAAATTTAAACTCTGCCCATTGAAACGTACCCATTTGCTTCTGCGCCATCGTTCGATGGTGTTGAAGTTCGTAGACTGTGAATAACCTCCATCATATTCAACGTCGTTTTTCTCGTTGCCTGTGGCCTGTTCAGAGCGTTTTGGTAGTGTATACAAGTTGCCATATTATTCCAATCAGGTCTAGTGCAGCTCTGACGCAATTCGTGAAGGCAGCAGCAAGTAAGAAATAGTGTATTTCCTTATTAAGAAGAGCCTCAAACTATAAGCTGTATTAGCAGCATATAACCTGTATTAGCAGCATAGTAGTATAATTCTAGTAGGATACTAATAAGATTGGATAAAGAAAAAGATAAATAACCAACTATGCTACCTTCCATTTTTTTCAAAATAATTTAAATAAGGCCCATAAAGTCAGTGGTTAAATGAGGCGCAAATGTTAATCCATGTGCAAGGCAGAAACACAATGGACACCTTGGACTACAGGAGACTCAAGGAAATAAACTCCTGCAAGATAAATTTTTTGTCGTCCTTGATACATAAGGAAATAACTTCCTGCAAGATAATTTTTTTATCCTCGATACCTACATGTAGGCTATGAACATCTTTTGTAGGATACCGTCTTTATCCAGTCAAAGACTCCAAGTACTGCCTTCTTGTCAAGCCTTTGCTGCCTACTAGCTTCCAGCAGATATGTGAAATCAACAATGGCTTATGAAAAACTGCAGGACATGTGTTTCTGTGGTGGCATAAATTGAAATTCTAAAATCATGTTCAAATGCTTGGTTTTCCACTGTTGCGTAGTATGTATGAAAACCAAAAAGAGGAAGGTTCATAAATATTAATTATGTCTTAGTTAATTCAGGATCTAGTCTATGATAAAACTTAATTAATAAAAAAAACATTAACAAGTGTTCATGGCATATTACTTTTACTTTGCCTGGATTGAAGAACATAGGGTGATAAGTTGCTTGATCGGGAAGGTGACATCCAAGAGATGCATGCGTGCTGCAACGTGGTAGAAGAAATTTAAACCAGTATGCATACGTGTGCTTTTTCTCGATTGAAAAACATACCTTGACAAGTATCAATAGCTTGATCTTGAAGGTGGCAAGTATCAATTGCTTATCCAAGAGATGCATGTGTGCTGCAACGTGGTAAAAGAAATTTAAACTGGTGTGCATGTATGCAACGTGTAGTCTGTGCATGTATGCAACTTGTAGTTTATACAATTGCAGGCTTCTTTTGTGCAACCTGTACTGTACAACTTCATGTACAGTTTTATACCAGCTCTACAGTCTGTTTCTTCATGCCAGTTTTAGCCTTGGCATGTGTTACCTAGCCTGCACATACTATTTGTTTTTGGCCAGCAATTCAATCGTGTGTTGGCCTACACAGCCAACCCACAGCCAACCCAGCATGCACTAAAGAACTAGTAATTATGTTAGCATGTTCACGATGGACTTAGGACGCAATTTTTTGTCTAAGAAAACTCTGGCTCGACAAGCAATTGCTACAGGAATCAGGGACAAGCAATTGCTACAGGAATCAGGGACAGAATGCAAGCACCTAGTATCATGTTAATTACAGAACTTCAGACTTGCCTCATCTTACTTGAAGTTAGTATTTAATGGCGTCGCCCTAATTGATATAGTGGCATGATTAGCTAGTACTTGTGATATGGTTCAGGTTAATAGTTATAAATACTTGCATACCGTGATATGGCTCTGGTTAATAGTTACAAATACTTGCATACCGTGATTAACCAATGTATTACATGTTACAGGAGCTAAATTATAAATCTCGTACACCAGTTAATACACTACATAGTATTACCAGCGTGCCACACCAATTAGATACAGTGCTTGTTTATCAATTATTCTGCTTGCTGAAGCTACTGGTTTCTGATGACATTTCCTGAGCGTTGCTAATTACGCCTTTGTGATAAGCAGGCAGCCACAGAGCCACGCCACTAATGCGCAGCCATAGCCACCACTCTTCCGCCTGTTATAATTATAAATGGATTTCATTCCCCACTGAAATAGAATAATTCACTTCAACATTTTTTTCAAACTTTAACATTTTTGTCTTTTACTTTTTCATTTACAGATATATTTACATTTTAATATTCTTTTCTTTATAGATATATTTGTTAACCTTTTAATATTGTTGTATTTATATAAAAATAATGTCCTGACAAGAGTGGTGTGTAGTATAGCAGCCCCTGCCGCTAGAACAAAACAACTATTTTTGGAGGTTTTTTTATTAACTTTTTAATATTATTTTTATTATATAAAAATAATGTTTTTATGAGAGCGTTGTCTAATATAGCACCCGGAATAAAATAACTATTATTATCATAAAACATTAAAAAAAAATTATTTGGTTTTTTAATAATTTTATTTTTATTCTCAAATAGCTTAAAAATAACTATTTTTTTATCATAAAACATTAAAAATAATAAGTTTACTTTTGATCACCATAATTTTACTGATCACCATAATTTTAAATGTGGCCAGTTTAAAGAATATGAAATTTAATATTAAGATTTATGTAATAACTTGAGGATAAAACATTAAAAAAATAAAGAATTATTTGATTTTTTAATAATTTTATTTGTATAGTCAAGTAGCTTAAAAAAGCATTCTGATAACCATAATTTTAATTCTTTTATAATTTTATTTGTATAGTCAAATAGCTTAAAAAAGCATTCTGATAACCATAATTTTAAATGTGGCCAGTTTAAAGAATATAAAATTTAATATTAAAATTTATCTAATACTTGACTATAAAAACATTAAAAAAATAAAGGATTATTTGTTTTTTTTATATATTTACTCGAACAGTTAAATGTGGCGACTCCGCGAGTTTAAAGAATATGATAAATTTTTTCTTTACCTAAATTAAATTAGAAGTTGATAAAATTCTTAACCATAATTGTAATCTTTTTTATTTTATTATTTTAAATAATACATTTTTTATTTTTTATTTTTTATTTTATTATTTTAAATAATACATTTTTATTTTAAATAGTTATTTTTATGAAAAAGTATATTATTAAGGCTTCATAGATGTTTTGTATATGGTATATTGAAATAGTTATTTTATGAAAAAGCATATAATTAAGGCTTCATAAATGTTTTGTATATGGTATATTGAAAGTGAGTTCTAATTTTATATTTATATATAAAATTAGAATATATCAAATTAGTCGTAACTACATTAATATTTTTTAAAAGAAAAAACATTATTAATATACAAAGATATTTTCAAAATATTTAAAATTATAATTCATAATTTAATGCTATGCAATCAAACATTTTATAATCTTTCCACTTTTTAATAAACTTATAGTTACATAAGACTCCTATAAATGGTTTTAAATATAATTAATTATATAAGTACTATATAAAATTACTAAATGCTTTTTCCACATATTAATGCATTCCATGAAGTCTATATACATGCTTAAAAATGCATAATTGCATTTCAAAAAACAACTGGATTGCTGGCTTGTATTGTTTTTTTATGGATTTTGTGTTAAACTTGTTGTCAATTTCACTATGTTATAGACATGTTAATATCATGGTTAATATCTGTTAATATTTATAACAAAGTTTCAGAAGTACATGTCTGTCAATGGTTTTATGAGATTTATGTTTAATGAACACAATACTTATTTTCTGGTTTCTTGTAGAAGGTTTTAAGTTTTTTCTATTATTGTATAGGTCTTGTATTTGTATTAAATACATTAAACAACTTACATTGATGATTGTTAGGTATTCCACCAAAGTTTCATAGATGGTTTTATAAGATTTATGCTCAATGAAAACTATAGTTATTTTATAGTTGTCATTATTTTATATCTCTTGTATTTGTATCAAATACATTAAACAACCAACATTGATGATTGATGGGTATTCTCTTTACAAAGTTAATCATTGAAACTAGTGTAAAACTCGTTGTTCTCCCACTTAAGACTAGTTTTTTCTTGTAGCTTTTCCATTCTTTACATAGGTATAACCTCAATTGCACAGGTATATTGTCTATAGTTGATGTTCTTAGTTTAAAATTGTTTTTAGTTCAGAAAGTAATTTTATAGCTGGTTGTAAACCTAATTGCTCTAGGTGGTAGCAATATCCTCTGTATATCTTGCAACAAGATGGGGAATTCACTATTGAAAGGTGGCGTATCAGATTAGGTGGGAATAGATAATATAAGTAAGATTTTGGGAATATATAATATAAGTAAGAGCTGCTTAGTTCCATTTATGTGATGCTTCCCTACCCTGCCCATACTCATTCAATTCTATAAAGTGTTGCTTACTGTTTGCCTATATGCTAAGTAAATAAAAGCAAAAGCAATAGGAAAC
The DNA here is from genome assembly GCA_001517045.1 of Pseudotsuga menziesii. Lineage (NCBI taxonomy): Eukaryota > Viridiplantae > Streptophyta > Pinopsida > Pinales > Pinaceae > Pseudotsuga > Pseudotsuga menziesii. The sequence goes on along the minus strand of LPNX011179825.1, from coordinate 642,661 downwards.
TACAAACAACAATGGATATGTAGTATTTTCCATTATTGTATTCTCATTGTCCGCAAATAGAAAGCAACATAATGCTTTGCAAGATATACAGAGGATATTGCTACCACCTAGACCAATTACAGTTTACTATTTATAATCAGCTATAAAATTAATTTTTGAACTAAAAACATTTTTTTGACAAACTGTTCCATTTCCATAAACGGGACAATATGAGGATCATCAGACATGGTTGGCTTATGTGGGACAATTACATCCTTCCAAACCTAGATGCCAAATGGTGTCAGCAATGTCATGCATCACCTTGTATATATGAGAAGCAATGAGATGCTTCTAAACAACTTCCAATTTTGTATGTTCAATTCTTTTTTCAATTCTATATATGTGAATTCTTTTTTCAATTCTATATATGGGAAGCATATATATATACATTGTACATGCAAATTTTGGTTTAAATTTTCAAGCCAGATGAAAAGCATACAATGTTTGTATGCTTTTGATTCCAATTGTACTAGGAGTGCTTGAAACAACCCAAAACCATGAATGAATTTTGACATTACTTTTTTACAAATATGATTTGTCTTTGTCTTAAATTTTCAAACAAAATGAAAATTATATAATGTTCGTATGCTTTTGATTCCAATTGTATTAGCACTGCTTGAAACAACCAAAAAGCCATGAATGAATAACAACCCAAAACCATGAATGAATTTTGACTTTACTTTTTTACAAATATGATCTATCTTTGTCTTAAATTTTCAAACAAAATGAAAAGCATATACTATTCGTATGCTTTTGATTCCAATTGTATTAGCACTGCTTGAAACAACCAAAAACCATGAATGAATTTTGACTTTACATTTTTGCAAATATGATTTGAAAAGCATAAATGTTCGTATGTTTTTTATTCCAATTGTATTAGCAGTGCTTGAAACAACCCACAACCAAGAATGAATTTTGACTCTACATTTTTGCAAATATGTTTTGGATTTATCTTAGTACTTGACTTATTTGCTAATGATAAAGTTTTTGTTTAGTAAGGAAATAAGTTCTTCTTATTGCTACTTTTTTTTTGTAACTAGGGACGGGCTAGTACTCGCATGACATGGGGTCTAGGGATCCAATCTCGCTACCACTATACCCCTCGATGCATCCATAGGGCTCGAACCATGGCGCACGCGTAAATTTGGGGGGTTTTGAACACGAGACCTTCCAATTACAACCAATTTCAACAATTCCACTTTACCACTTGCTCTGCCTCCCACGGGAGTTTTATTGTTACTTGTTATGTTACATGTTTTGTTTTAATTGGAATCAATGCATCTATGTATAACATTTCATTCTCTTTCTCAAGTTAAGTGTTTCATAAGTACTCTAACATGTTATGTTTGATTGGCATCAATGCATCTATGGATAACATTTCATTTTTTTTTCAAAGTACTCCGAAACTAGCTTAGAAAATTTGTGTTCATGTTTGATTTTGTTGTTGTTGTTGTTTTATATAATTGAAGAGAAATTCATACATTTTTTTTATGTGAACAACTATTGAATTATTCATATGCCTTCTTTTATTGCTTTTGAAATTTGAACCATTTGAAATGACAACTAAATACAATGTTAAAATGTGTACAAGGCATGAAATAAGAGGTTGTTGTTTATTACTTCTTTGTTTATCAGGAATAAACAATAAAAATATATAACTTTTTAATTTTGAACAATCTGAAATGACATCTACATACATTTTTACAATGTGTGGCATGAAATAATACGTTTGTGATTATTACTAGTTTGTTTATAAGGAATAAACAATAAAAATACAGAACTAACGATTGGAAAAACTATAAAAGACATAACAACAAAGTAAATCCAGTGAAGGACAACAAAACCACGTGAGATTTGGACAATGTATAATAGACATAACAAATATAGGTACGACAAATAACAAGTTAGCATCTCTACATTTGCATGATTGTTTCAATATTTCTTTTTTGTATGAGAACAATTGCATCACATATTTATGAACCATTTCAATAGTAGAAGTGTATATTTATTAACCATTTCAAAAGTAGAAGTGTATATTTATTAACCATTTCAAAAGTATGAGCTATATATACAGGCAAAGAAGACTAGATTTTTGTAATTAGGTTCTATTTCATCAGTACAAGCACTTTGAGAAGAAACTACTTCAAAATGACAAGGATAGTAAATGTTGATAATTATAAGAAGAAGTTGGCATACAAACATTTGCATCTCTAATAAATATGTTAATGTTCTCATACAAAAATGAAATATTGAACGATGTAGAGATGCTAACCTATTATTTGTCGTACCTATATTTGTTATGTCTATTATACTTTGTCTAATTCTCACCTTGTTTTGTTGTCCTTCACTGGATTTAATTTGTGTTGTCCTTTATAGTTTGTCCAATCGTCATTTTTGTATTTTTATTGTTTATTCCTGAACAAATTAGTAATAAGCAAAAATGTATTATTTCATGCCACACGTTGTAAAAATGTATTTAGATGTCATTTTAGATTGTTCAAAATTAAAAAGTTACGTATTTTCATTGCTTATTCTTGATAAACAAAGAAGTAATGAGCACAAACGTAAACGTATTATTTCATAGCACACATTGTAAAACTGTATTTAGTTGTCATTGTTTATTCATGATAAACAAAGAAGTAATAAGAAAAAAGTATTATTTCATGCCACATATTTTAACATTGTATTTAGTTGTCATTTCAAATCATTCAAAATTCAAAAGCAATAAAGGAGGGCATATGAATAATTGAATAGTTGTTCGCAGTAAAAAAAAATGTATGACTTGTTCTTCAATTATATAAAACAACAAAAAAAGAATAAGAGCAAACATGAAGACAGTTTCTAAGCCAATTTTGGAGTACTTAACTTGAATGAAATGTATGACTTGTTCTTCAATTATATAAGACAACAAAAACGAATAAGATCAAATATGAAGACAAAGTTTTTAAGCCAGTTTTAGAGTATTTTTGAAACGCTTAACTTGAAAAAAAGAATGAAATGTTATACATAGACGCATTGATGCCAATCAAAACACAACATGTTACCGTAACAATAATAAAAACTTAACTTGAAAAAAAGAATGAAATGTTATACATAGATGCATTGATGCCAATGAGAACATAACATGTTACCGTAACAATAATAAAAACCTATTTCATGACTCCACAAAATCTTTGTCATTAGCAAATAAGTCAAATACTAATACAAAAAGACAAATCTTATTTGCAAAAATGTAAAGTCAAAATTCATTCATGGTTTTGGGTTGTTTCAAGCATTGCTAGTACAATTGGAATCAAAAGCATATAAACATTGTATGTTTTTCAACTGGTTTGAAAATTTAAACCAAAATTTTTCTGTACAGTTTATATATATATATATATATATATATATATTGGCAAAGCATTGAACATACAAAATTGGAAGTTGTTTAGAAGCATCTCGTTGTTTCTCATATAACATGACATTGACAACACCAACTGACATCCATGTTTGGAAGGATGTAGATGTTCAGAACAAGCCAGTCATGTATGATGATCCTCATACTGTCCCGCTTATGGAAATGGACCAGTTTGTCAAAAAATGTTTTGAGTTCAGAAAGTAATTTTATAGGTGGTTGTAAATAGTAAACTAGAATTGCTCTAGGTGGTAGCAATTTCCTCTGTATATCTTGCAAAGCATTATGTTGTTGTTCTATTTGCATACAATAAGAATACAATAATGACAAATAGTGCATATGCATAGATGTTTGCACAAATCACATACAAAATGCAAATTCATTAACAAATATTTGAAGAACTACAACAAAGATAAAAAAGAGCATCAACTATAGAGAGTGTACCAAATGGCTGGTATGTGCAATTGAAGCTATACATATGTAAAGAATGGAAAAGCTACAAAAAAAAACTAGTTTTAATTGGAAGTGGGACATAGTTTCAACTATTTTTACACTAATTTGAAATAGTTTCAACTAGTTTAACACTAGTTTGAAAAACTATTAACTAAAATTCAATGATTAACTTTGTAAAGAGAATACCCAACAATCATCAACGTAAGTTGTTTAATGTATTTGATACAAATACAAGAACTATAAAATAATGGCAACCATAAAATAACTATAGTTTTCATTGAGCATAAATCTTATAAAACCATTGACAAACATGTATTTGATACAAATACAAGAACTATAAAATAATGACAACCATAAAATAACTATAGTCTTCATTGAGCATAAATCTTATAAAACCGTTGACAAACATGTATCTCTAAAACTTTGGTCAAATACCTAGCAATCATCAATGTAGTTTGTTTAATGTATTTGATACAAATACAAGCCCTATAAAATAATGGAAAAAAACTTAAAACCTTATACAAGAACCAGAAAATAACTATAGTTTTCATTAAGCATAAATCTCATAAAACCATTGACAAACATGTATTTCTATAACTGGCATAAATATTAACCGTGATATTAACATGTCTATAATAACTATAGTTTTTATTAAGCACAAATCTCATAAAACCCTTGACAAATCTGTATTTATGAAACTTTGGCATGGATATTAACTATAATATTAACATGTCTATAACATAGTGGAAATGACAACAACATTAACACAAAATATATAAATACAAAAAACACAAATCTCATAAAACTATGGACAAACATGTATTTATGAAACTTTGGCATGGATATTCTCATAAAACTGTGGACAAACATGTATTTCTGAAACTTTGGCATAGATATTAACTGTGATATTAACATGTCTATAACATAGTGGAAGTGACAACAACATTAACACCAATTCTATAAAAACAAAACAAAATAGTAAGCAATAGAGTTTTTTGAAATGCAATTATCAATGCAATAATGCATTTTAAGCATGTATCAAGACTTCATGAAATGCATTAATATTAACATGTCTATAACATGGTGGAAGTGACAACAACATTAACACAAAATCCATAAAAACAAAACAAGTAAGCAATCGAGTTTTTGAAATGCAATTATCAATGCGTTTTAAGCATGTATCTAGACTTCATGGAATGCATTAATATCTGGCAGAAGCATTGGCAAAAACATTTAGTAGTTTTATGTGGTAATTATAATTAATTATTTTTAAAATCATTTATAGTAGTTGTATGTAACTATAATTTTATTAGAAAGTGGAGAGATTATAAAATTAGTGGATAACATTGAATTATGAAATATAATTTTAAATATTTTGAAAATATTTTTATATATACATTAATAACCACATTAGTAGATTAATAATGTTTTTTCTTTTAAAAAATACTAAATTTAAGTAATCTATTTTAATAATAGTAACGTACTTGTAACCTCATATTATTTTAATAATAGTAATGTAGTTGTGACTAGGTTGATATATTCTACTTTTATATTTAAATATATAATCTTAGCTCACTTTCAATATACTATATACAAAGATTTTATCCACATATCTATGAAGCCCTAATAACATGTTTTTTAATAAAATAATTATTTAAAATAAAAATGTATGATTTACAAAATAATAAAACAAATAAAATAATATGGATTATAATTATGGTTAAGGATTTCATCAACTTTTAATTTAATTTAATTTGGGTAAAGAAAAAACTTATTATTTTTAAAATAATAAGAATATGCCCCTCTACGTTTAGACAGCGAGAAATATTCTTCGTCCCCAGATTCGAACTCGCGATGATATTTGGAGTCATGTCGTTAGAGGCTGAGTGGGAAGAAGCGAAATATTACTGAGGCCTCACTCAACATCTGGCCAAACTCTGTTGACTTCTGTTATCAGGTAGAGAGCAACCTCCATTGCAAAGCTCTGCCGACTTTTGTTATAAGACGGAGGAACCTCCATCGCAGAAGTAAGGGAGAAAGAGAGTAAAGAACAGCTTTGCTTAGAGAAGAAAAAGAATATAAAAGAAACCCGGTCATGGAATGCCTGAAACTTATATTGGAAGAATGACGAATATTTTCCCCAAGGATCTTTGAAGGATGACAATAAAATAATATCTAAAGTTTTCACAGCCATAATAAATTGAAAAAACTATTTGCATTCGATGTTATTTAGTGGAATACAAAAATAAGAGGCTGAAGCAAATAATTTGCATCCTAAATCATCCATCTTACATCCTTATTTGCTCATTTTCAAGTTTCAGCAAACATATATGGACTGTTCATCCTCGTTCAGTAAAATACGTTCTTATCATTTTATGTTTGTCATTAACTCTTCACAATATCATTTGGCGGTTTTTGTTCATTTTTCTACAGAAAGATCATACTTGTTGGACTCGATGCACAATATATTTTTTCGTAGTTTCCATAACCTTGTTTAGTTTTTAAATTCCTATTGATCATCTTGTTCGGCTTTTATTCAATATTTGTTATAGTGAGACGCCTGACCTTAAAAAACATGTACTTTCTGTTCATCCAACAGACCAACAGCGAAGTCAACCATTGACTTCGCTCCTTTGGATGGACCCAACGTACATGTTTGTTGGATGGACTAGTGAGACTAGGCCTTGAAATATTTATTGATCTCGAGATTAATAGGGGTTATCAAAATGCCTCCCATGAATTCTAATAAGTTCAGGCAGTAGTGAAGTGTGAATTGGGCAGTCCCTATACAACGATAACAAAGCAAGCGGTCTAATTTGTTGGGTATGAGGATCATAACACAATTGATGAAGCTATTCTAGGGTTTATGAATAAAATTATTCTTTCAATCGGAGCACTGCAGAGAAATTTAATTTTTCCAACTATCTATCTGATGTCATACATAACCAATTGGTCCAATTTCCTTCTTTCAAATGCCTCAGGTACCAGTCTTACTTGACAAATATATCATACTATACCTAAGCCAAGTCCCATATTCATTGACGTGGAATCCCCAAAACATTAAAAATCCAAACCAAGCAAGTGATTAAGAGGAAGCGAGCGAGAGAAAGCATTGAGAAAATCTTGGAAATAATGTATTTTTGTGTGACATAGGAAATAATGTGTTTTTGTGTGAGATAATAAATGTTAAGAGAAAATTTGACCCAGAAAACTTTTAGAAAAAAGTAAGCAAGTTGAGTATCATGATATAAATAAATCTTTTTTTAATCACATCTAAAAAGACATTTGAACAATCTCACATGTGTTATTGTTATTTAGATGGTCTTGACTCTTCATTACAGTTTCTTCTTTTATTTTCGTTGCAAAAATAACTTTTAAGCCAACACAATTGGAATAAAATCACGAGCATTAGCCAATATCCAGAGTGTTTATCTTTATAAACAAGAGCCACAATGTGGCAATGTCCCCGATGTTGCTACTTGCTATTGCAACTTGTTGTTGTGAGAAAAAAACATTTTGTAAGAGGAATGACAAGAAGCCACTAGCAAAGGGAGCAACAATTTTCTTGAGGCCATGAGAAACTGCTAGAAGTCTACATGAATGGCTTATCCCAAAGCCATGCTTTATATTATTGGAACACACATAAGAAACTAATGACCTTGAATCAATCTTAAAAGAATCTTGGAGAATACTATGTGGGAAATCAATCTTATAAGAATCTTGAATCAATCTTACAAGAATCATAAACAAAAAAAAATCACTTCTAAAAAGGCCATCAGATGGATTCCCATGAAAATAACACCAAATACGAGCAATAAAAGGAAACATACATGAACAATAGGGAAACATATATGACATATATAACCGTTTCCTATTGCTTCGCTTATGCAAATAATGCAACTCCCCAAAACATTTATCATCAAGGTTCATATATGATAAAAAATCACTTTTACTATATATCATCAAGGTTTATATATGATAAAAATTCACTTTTACTATAATTAAGAGGGAAAGAAAATCTATTACATAAAATTCAACTAACTATCATAAATAAAGTCCAACTTTCCTCAAATAGTTACCATGTAACATTAAATACACCATATAGGCCAGGTTCTAATAGAAGGATTTACCTACTTTTGAAAGGACAGGGCTCACCTGAGGGTAAGAGTGTGAGGGTTTTAACTCTGACTATTACTCTGATACGCCACCTTTGATTCCAGACCAAAGGGAAGACACTCCGCCCTTGATATTACCCACTGTTCTAGGGCCTGTGAATATCTAGTTATTGCAAGTAGTAGGTTTCCAAGGTAAGTTTGAAAGAGATTGTTCCCTAGTGCTCTTCCTTGTTTAATGAAAGGGTGGTTAACTGCATACCATAATTGTAGGGTAGAGAAAGCAACATTCAACATTTTATGCTAACCTAAAAAGCTCACATTTTATTTTGAATCAATAAGATAATAGTGGTCCTAGATGTTCTTTTGAATGAACACATGCATCACCTATAACAACTCAAATAGCACTTAAATATAAGGCAACCAATCAATGAAGCTAACATACATGATGATAACACACACCGATATCAACTTAACGAATCATATTTATAAAAAAAAATAGATGATTACATTAAATAACACAACAAATAAAACCACATTAAATAGAGAAAGCCACATTAAATAACTAAAAGGGAATTTATATGGTGAGGTCAATAGCCTTATGATTAAAAACACAAACTTTAATCCAAGAATCCAAGTTATAAAGTCATAAAATCATAAAATAATGGTTTTTTTTTTAAATAAAAAGATGTAGAAGCCCAAAAACCATAAAATAATGTTAATAGAATTAAAAAATGTTGAAAAAAAATATTTGAAGCATAGAATGATGATTGATAACTCTTGCTCGTAGTTGCAAACTTAGATGCTTAATTTTTGAAAGACAAATAAACAACACGTTTAACTTCTTTGAAGTCGAAAAATGTTAGAAGTGAAATATTTTCCAAAAAGAAAAAAAATATTGTGCTAGAACCGTAAGAAAATTCTATCCACCATACAATTAGCATTTTCATAAAGTTCATTTAATAGCAATATTCTCTTACTGTCCCCATTTATATTCAGGATCAGTGATGGATTTGGTGTCTTCGTAAATAACCTCAACTCGGGTTATTATTTCTACCTATGGTTCTTCCTTGATTGCTTGTGCCTTCATTTTCTGATTTCGAGGCATGTTGTTGTGCAAATGATGGGCCTGTGTTGATCATACAGATTATATTTAGCCCACTCACACATAGCAAACTATATATTGAAAGCAACAACAACCTCACATAAACTTAATAATAAGAAACCCACACTATAATACTACGTCACAAAATCGATTAACTAATGAAAAAGGGACTTTGGCATTTGCTCTTGCAGGTGAACATTCAATTTGTGATTAACCAATGAAAAAGGGGCTTTGGCATTTGCTCTTGCAGGTGAACATTCAATCTGGGCTGTGTAGTGTGTCCAAACCTGGGTTTGAGGCTTGCAAGCACCATAATTTAAGTTATGTTTCCCATCTTATTAGAAATTCTCAAGTTTGGTCTATAATTTTATAATAGTCCATGGAAACACTGAATTCTAGGCCATTATAATTATGCAATACTCTAGGAAACTGCACGATTTAAGCTTATCGTTAAGAACTTTCTCTCATGTCTCTGTAATATTGATAAATTACTGATTTGAAGGTTGACTTCACTAACTTGCTAAAATTTAGGCTTAGAATCCAATATCGTGTCAAAACACACAAAATGTTCAAAATAGCATAAATAAAATTTTATCTTATTTTTTGAACACCCTAAAGAAGAATCCATTGTTGACTTTGTGTTGTGTAAAAAAGATAATCCATGGTTTTTTTTAAATCTTTGTGAATTTTAATAAAGAAAAATAATCTTGCAAGCATGTAAATTTTAGCAAGGAGCACAATTTTATGGTCAATAACTAAAGTAACAAGTAGTCAACCACAAACTCAATGCAATATGCATTTCTTTGGGGTAGCTATAATAACTACCACCCATATACACAATATTTAAATGACAATCCAACTAGTTTGAACTAAAATTATATCATTCTAGGATGAAAATGAGTGGTGGATATAATTCACTTTGGTGAAAAAAACTATCATTTTTATACACAACATTTAAATGACAATCCAACAATTTATAAATTTACAATTATATGATTCTATGATGTAATTATAGAAAGATATAATATATAAATTTACAATTATATGATTCTACGATGTAATTAAAGGAGGATATAATAGATTGGGTTGAATAAGTTACTGATACAAAACCATGAACATAAATGAAGTACATATTTACCAACATAAAGAGCAAAATAGAATGTAATAATGTGTGTGTTACCATATGTAGTCATTCTATTTAAATTGCTCGTAAAGGAGGGTGTGAGATAGGAAAGAGGTTGAATACTATCCACTCCACGGTATGCTTTTTATAATATGTTATACACATGTCAATACATTTCAATTATAAGTGTGGATTGAATTAATGAAAGCAATGTAATTTTGTAAATATTAAGTATTATTGATTTCTTGGCCCTAACACATGTTATTAGTATGCATGCATAAAATTACTTCCAATTATAGGTAGACATATTATAAGTACATGAAAATTTAATGAAATGTATACACATAGGCCATGAAGGGTGCACATCAATATGGCTTAGTATGCACATAGATTGTTGCAACATTCATGCATTGGACAGCCACTAAGGTGTTTTCTTGAAAGATGTTGAGGTGTGTGTGCATAAGATCTAAGATAAGTGTGTGTAGGATGCAAATGTACATACACATGGACTATATCGTGGCATAGAGAGTTAGAGTTTGATGCATCAAATGTTGTAGACATCTTGCAAGCATGAGACTCTACACCTCAAGCCCTGTAGCAAACATTACACTTTGTAGTGTTTCAAGTATGAGGGAATGACTATTTGGAGGAGGCCAATGTAGAGGATGTGAGAATTTTGTTGTGTGTGAGGATGTGCACCAAATACCCATGTTGGTCCTTGAATCAATCATAAATTCCTTGAAAAGTGACTTAATGGGCTTGAGACTAGTAGTGAGGAGTGAGTAGTTTCACGCCCTTAGTCAAGGATCTAATCTCATGAGATTCAAGTAATAAATTCAAGTAGTAATTTGATCATTTATAGATAGAGGTTGAACATATGAAACTCATATATCATCAATCACATGTACATATTACTAACCCAACTCCTTCCCCCATGTTATCCTTAAGGTGGATATCACTAACTATGTCCCATTCACCCAAGCATTTTCCAACATCTTAAGGCAGCCATTAGGTACTTGGAGTTATGGTGTCCTGGGGGATCCTTGCATGTGTTGTATATTAAATCCTTAAGGTACTTAATACGTCATAAGGTTGAGAAAGGCCTATTAAATGCCTCCTATTGTTTGAACTTGATGTTTTCCAACTAGTGAACCAACACTTTTTCAATGACTCATTTTTGTGAAAAAAACATAAATATGCACTTTAAAACAAATTCATAACTCTTAGCTCATTTACTTATGGTTCCCCATATCTTATCCATAAAAAAATCATCTCTATGGTTAAATATAGGAAATAAAAATACTTCAATTATGTCCAACCTTTTAACTTGCCAAGCTAAAGAAGACAAACATTAAAAATGTGATTTAAGGAGAGAAGAATATCACAACCCTTAGGGTACAATTGAAACCAACACACAAATGTGAAGTTACTTTTATAACAACATATTTGAACACTAAATCTGATTTATATTTTCATCTATACATTCTAAAACACATAACACTTTAGCTCGATTATCCCAACAAGTCAACTCATTAAAAGTTCCATGAAACTACTCATACTATTGAGAAACTAAAGTATAATTTTCAGATCTACAACATATCAATTTAGGACAGCAATAGTACACTTCAAATATTACACAAATGAAGATAAAAATAGAATACCTTAGCTCATCACAAGTTGGTGCAACAAGTTCTTTCAGCTCATCCAAAGGAAGAACTCTCCAATTACTTCATAAACCCTAGCTAGAGAATACACCATCAACAAAATCCCTAAGAAACAATACAAAGGCTACAAGGAATCCCACAAACATATATAACCACACCAAAGGATCCACGATACATCAAAATCAACAACAAGTCCACCCCTAGATATCTCACATACATCCCACAATCTCTCAATGAGATTCACAAAGTTTGCATCACACAAATTTCACTTGCATCCAAGTTCTACAAATATTGCTCTTATCCCTCCATCCCAGAAACCCTATGTATAGACCGGACCAAGAGTTCAATACAAACCCTAGCACTAGACAAGTATTCTCTAGTGTTTACTACACACAATTCCTAAGTCTTCCAACTCGTGTATCATAAGCACAAAGTCTCTAAGACAAGTGCATGAATATTAAAAGTATGCACTTGAGTAGTTCATTATCACAAAGGATCTCTCCTCCCTTTGAATAAGATAGGTGAGGGAGGTCAACTATGGAAAAGTGGACTAGGTTAACAACAACCTACTCTAACTCGGTAGACTATGCCCACAAGTGGAGTGCTCCTCTACAAAGAGAACACATGCCACTAAGTGTTTAGGAAACACCTCCCAAGTGGAGTGATCTCCAAGCTAATCTTCCAAATGTCAAGTTCTCTTCATAATAAAATTTCCACAGTCCTAAGTCATGCTCCCTACCTCAACCCTCTTCCTCCACATGTGTGTAACTAGGTCCACAAGAAACATCTAGTGGAGCACCCTCCAAGAAATACTCCTTCAAGTCAAGCACTCTGCCTTTACCTATGTGCCACATTGTTGATAGCATATTTTTCCACATCATTTGTAGAGATGTGTTTATTGGCCTTTTTTTATTATCTTCCCCTCTTGCAAACCCACTTGTCCTAATGTGGATCAATTATATGGTCCCTTCTCCGTAAAAAACGTCAAAAAATCCCATTCTTATGCACATGCATGCCTTTGCAATATATTTCCCATGTATACACGCCTTGGAAGTGTATAGCATGTGTATGACATTGTTTTGAGGTATATATATATAAAGAAAAGTGAAAAAAATTTAACAAGGTTTAACCTCCTTTTCCCATGAATAACTACCCTAACTTCTTTGACAGTCTCCTCAAAAGTATAAAAGAGGTTAAACAGAAGTTTGGAAGGAGGAGAGAGTGCCTATAGCATCCTTATGCTGACATTTTATTCATAAAATCCACAACCCTCATCCCAAGTCTGAAAGAATAATTCCATTTTCTAGAAATCTGCATTTCCAGCCGTCTTCACCTCTGATCTACTTAAAAAGCTATCATTCCACTTTCTTGGGCTTGCTTTATGTGGAGCACAGAGAATTATTGCAAGTGTGTGACCTAGGTGGAGGAATTCAAACTCTAGTTTCATAACAGTGTCGGAACAAGGAACAGGTGAAAACATTATTGTTTATTGTTGTTTTATTAATATAAAGAACTTCATTTCATCTCCAATCAATGTGCTAAATTCATGTTTATCGTATCTTTATTATTTAATACATTTATATGCAGTCAAATCTCTTTTTATTTGCATATCTTATTTATTGTTCTTTTGTTTCCTCCTTGCTTACAGGTATTCAAGAACACTATTGGATCAAACATTCAAGGAATAGATATAGTTCAAATGTTGGACTATAGGTAGGTATCTTATTTCCTTGTTTCAATTTATAGTTGGTTGCAAATATTGATTTTGAATGATTGTTTGGGAATTGTTCAAGTTTCTTTATGGACATCACTCTATGATGATTGCAACCCAATTTCATTAGTGTATTTTCCTCGAAACAATAGTGAAAAATATATCAAAGTCCATGAAACAATAGAAAAATCCCCTTTTCCTATTGTGGATCAATTATATTTTCCCTTCTCATTGAAAAAATGTAAATAAATGTCATGAAGTTGAACATAGTAAGACGTTGTTTGATTACTGGTCATTGATGTACATCATTAACAAATGCAAGCCAAATCACTGATAATGATAATGAGAGGCAAGGTACCTAGTACAATCTAATAAGTGTGAATAGATGAGCCCGATTAGAGTAAATTTGGGGTCTAAAATGGGCCTTATAAGAAAACACGCCAACAATAAATTCTTGTGAGTTGGAATTCAAGAACCAATAGAATTTCAATAAAATGAGTCAACCATAATGGTTGACTTGACATATTTGTCATAAAAAAAACTACTTTTTTGTTTGTATTTCCAACATATCTCCCTGTGTTTTTACTCAAATTTTGAGCAGGAGGGCTCTTTGGATGTGGAATTTAAAGAGCCCTCCCGCTCAAAATTCTGCATCCAAAGAGCCATCCCGCTCAAAATTTGAGTAAAAACACAGGGAGATATGTTGAAAATATGAACAAAGAAAATAGTTTTTTCTTTCTTCCTCGAAAATTAATAAATATTATTTTATTATTTTTCTTAGGAGGCCCATTTTAGACCTCAAATTTCCTCTAATAAGTTGACATCGAACACTTGTAGTCTCTAACGATCAGGGTACATTGATGTATTCCTACTATCTGTAGTGAGGAAACTTGGCTGATAGTTGCAAATCCAAGGTATTAAAATACTTTAAATCGTTATCCCGAAATAGATGAGTTGAAAGTCGATGGGAAGTGATACGTTGCAAGGATTTGATTAAGGAATCCCAAATCATCTAGCATTAGGTGTAGCAGAAGGCCAAAGATTTGGAAAGATAAACTAACTAATTCTAAAACATACTTGATATATGAGAAGGCTAACATGAAAAATTCAAGAGTTCTAAGTAGTGGCCAACACATGTTAAAAACTTCCCTCAAACAAAAAGCACAACACAATAAATGATTAAGGAAACATTGACTCGAGAATGAATAAGAAAATAAGTTTGTGATATATGAGACATCAACAGACTTATCCGTAACGACTGGAAACAATGTGCTTTGTTCAAGTGTGACACAACTAGTGCCAAACATAAATAAGAACTAACTTCTTTCGCATCTGTCTTTTTGGAATATTTTATTTTTTGTCTTTTTTATATTATATAAAAGATTGAAAAAAGAATTAAAGAATGCTATAATACATAGGAGGAAATGAGTTTCTTCGGCAAATGAACTAGATCCAAGCACAAGGAACAACCTATGCATAATGAAAGGAGCATGAGAAACATAAGGACACTCAGGGTGTGTCTCTTATAGGTAAATGGGTATCAAGTCGCAAAGGAAAAATTAATGCAAGACTTAATGATTAAGAAAATTCAAAAAAGGCTTAATATCAATAATAAGCTAGAAATAGACATTAAGATAAATATATGGCGTCCTTTTGGAATGAGCACACTGTTGGAATCACGATTGTCGTTGGACCAAAACCCGCAGGTGTTAATTTCCATAGCAATCTCCAAATTTAAGATCTTGGGAGGCGGTTAGTCCATGTCACAAAACTCACAGGGAGCGTTGAACCCAAATTCCAACAATATCCCCCCAGCGCGAGCCGGGTGAGTTTCAAACCCTTGACATGTTGCTCTGATACCATTTGTTGGAATCACAATTTTCGTTAGACCAAAACCTGCAGGTGTTAATCTCCACCACAATTGCCAGAGTTAGGATCTTGGGAGGCAATTAGTCCATGTCACGAAACTCATGGGGAGCGTTGAAGCCAATGTCCAACACACTCCTTCTTGCATCTTAAATATATTTAATTAATGTTAGTTGCGGGTTGTAGAGAGGGTGTCTCTCCCATGGCTTTATTATTTAATTAACTGAATATGACTAGTCTTGCTTCCCAAGAAGGATTGGAGAACGTCTCTCCTAAAAGGGGATGCAACCCCTGTCTTCACGTAATATTTATGTATGCATTGTTTGTTGCAAGCGTGGAGAGGGCCCAACCCATTTCTCAGTCCACTATTTAATTATTTAAGTAAATGTTGCATTATTGCTTGCATTAAGCGAAGAGGGCACATCCCACTCTTGAACCCATTTCTTGGATATATATATATATATATATATATAGTAGGTTGTGCTTACAAGTAAGTTGGAGGGTACAACCCTAGAATGCTCATACACCATATATTTTATAGATGAATTGCGTGGTTGTTTGAATATATACATATGAAATATGAAATATTAGGGCATGACTAGTAAATGTTATTTTTTACTTACATAATACTTGGAACTGAGATATAAGGGTGGTTGTCCCTTAGTTTTCTTTACTGGCTTTCCAGTTTGTATTATGGTTGAGCTTCTACATTTGATTACTCTTGTTGTATGATTAGGGAATTTCCATAAGGTATGTGGTTAAGATAATTAATGTTGTACATTTCAGTAAATGTTAGGGCATTATCTTTAGGGCTTGCTTTTAGTGTACTAAAGTTGCTACAGGATGGTCTATTGCATTGGAATGAATGATGATGGGTATTTGTCTGTATGGTTTGCATTAATAAATTATACACTCATACATGTTCATGTTTTATGGTTGGGCATTGAGGGCCATACCCTTTTACTTGTACTCAATGCATAATAATGCTTATGCAGTTAGTTACGGCTCCTTTGGAAGAATTCCCTTCCATGATTGTAATTAAATATAATGTTGCTCATATAACTAGTAGGAAAATTGTGCAAAGATGTAAGGGATTTTCCCTTTAGGTTGTACTTGATTACGTGTTATGATCTATGTATCTATATAAATTAATGCATGTGTTGACCAGGAGAGATGGCATCCCCCTCCGTGATCCTCTAAAATGACAACTCTAAATTTTGTAATTGTTCAAGTGATTGAATGTTCTTTGGTGCAGGAGAGAGAGTGATCTCTCGAGGATTGCATCTGATGTTTAAAGTTGTTGCATTTGTGGTAAGGTCCTTGTATGAGATAAGGGTTTGAACCTTATCAAGTATGCCCAGTAATGTAATAGATTGATGTTGACTATGATTGTTGTGTTTATTGACATGATAAGTTGGATGGAAAGGGATTGTTCCCTTGTCTTATTCCGTGCGACTAAGCAGGTCTTAGGTACTCTACCTGTATGATCAAGGATAAGTAAATCCTTGAGTCTTTGATCTTGGGATGGTTGTGGACTTGGTGTCTAGCTGTTGTGTGAAGTGAATATTTATTCACTTCACACAATCAATATTACCAAAACACCTGGAATATTCGATAAGCCATTAATAGGAGAAATATATATTGATAACTAGATAGATAAAAAGATGTTTTACAAGAATTAGTGTCAGGTATTTTATACCCTAAGTGGTAAGGCGGGTGACTATTCAAGTCACCTCTTGAGTAATTAATTAATTACCCTAATTAACCTACTTAGTATTAAATGTTAATATTTATAACATTTGTATTTGTTACATTGCCTTCCCCTTAAGGGAAGCTTTGTCCTCAAAGATTGTATCGACAACAATATCTGAATTCCCTTGAACTGTCATATCGGGATCCTTTCCTTTTTGTAATTGTGACACTTGATGAAATGAGACAATACGAGTTACAGATTCCCAAGGAGAATTTTTGCATCGTATCTGCTGTGATCCATCCTAGATCTACTTTTATCAAAACTCTAAGATCATTTTGTGGAACATGTCGTTTCAATTGTTGCTGAGCATGTTGGTCTTTTCGCCTGTCAACATAATTCTTCTGTGAGTGCTTGTTTTGATCCTGTCATTGATCAAAATGACTATTATAATTAGGTCTATAAGGTGTATGTGTTGTTTGTTTTTCTTTATTTTGGACTGCGACAAGGACTATCTTCACTTCCTTGATTTGATTTTTGGATGCATTTTCCTGGATTTGTGCTTCTTGGTTCTCCAATAGATTGTTATGATTCTGAATCTTTTCGATTCTTTCATCTTGCGACCTTTTTTCAATTTCTAATTTCTTGATTTGATTCTCTAGTTCCTAATTAAGATTATTGAGACACTGGTTTTCTTCTTGCTTTTCTAGTATTCTTCCTTCGAGGTCTTCATCGGAGTGTTCCTTCTTGCTACTGTTTTTCAATTTTTTAATCTTTGTAATCAGTGTTTTATTATGATTTCATAGCCGATAAATCTCTTCGGTATTGCTTGATAACACCTTGTTGACTTTTTTCAGTTCCAACTTATGTGTCTTCTTACTGTCACCGTACTGTTGCTGGAGTTTTTCTTTTTGATGTTGATGATGATGTAACTCTATTTCTTGATTTTCTAACTTCATCCGTACTTGTGCCAATTCATCATCTTTTTCCATGATGAACTTGTTTAGATGCTTTATTTCTTCTTCTAAATCATTATCGCTTCCATATGGTGATTTGTTGTCATTTTTTGACTTTCTGATCCGGTCTTCTAGGTTTTGATTAGGAATTTTTAAACATGATATTTCTTTATCCTGATCAAATAACATTTTCTTGTTATCTCTTATGGTTCATTCTAGTTGTCGATTTTGATTCCATAAGCAACGACTCTCATTGTCTCTCCACTCTTCCAACCACTTATGTGTCTCAACCACATCTTGTAGACTTTTATTGATCACCTTATATTGCTCTAACTCATCCACTGTCGTTTGTATTTGTGACTTCATTTCCGAATATGTAGGTGCCATTGTTTGTGACTATGTTTTTTACTTCACTGTTGTCTTCTTTTCTTCTAGAAGTATAGATACAAAAGCTATAATAATTCTCAATATGTCTCTTTAAATATCTTCTTTGATTCTTTTTCCTTCATGTATAAAGTAATAATTGTAAATAACACAATTATTAAATTATTATTATTATTATTATTATTATTATTATCAAAAAATTAATAATAACAAATATAATATATTACCAATTATTATTTAAAAATAATAATATAGTATTTTTTTTTTGTGAATTGGGTCAAAAGGTTTTTTGAAAAAATATATAACAATAATAAATTGTATTATTACTAATAGTATTATTAATATATATTTTTTATGAATGGGGTGGGAATTACAGTTTAAACCCTAGAATTAAAAACCACTTGTTAAAACAAAACCGTGGGTGGAGAAACCACTTGTGGTTTTACTCTTTTATTTATTTTTATTTTTTTACCTTCCTTTTTTATGGTAATCTTCCTTCTTCTTCTCTCTTTTTTTTTACTTCTTCCTTTTTATTTTTTCTTTTGAGTTTTTCCTTTTTTACTTGGTGAAAGACCATAAATTTAGGGACTCCCTGGGATTATGATTAAAAATCGCAATATGGCCAAAGGCCTGGATCACAAACTAGCTCTAATACCAAATGAAGCGAATATTTATTCACTTCACACAATCAATATTACCAGAACACTTGGAATATTCGATAAGTCACTAATGAGACAAATATATATTGATAAATGGATAGATAAAAAGATGTTTTACAAGAACTAGTGTCGGGTATTTTATACCCTAAGTGGTAAGGGGGGTGACTTTTCAAGTCACCTCTTGAGTAATTAATTAATTAACCTACTTAGTATTAAATGCTAATATTTATAACATTTATATTTCTTACATTGTGGATAAATCTTGGAAAATATTTATGTTTTCCCTTTGTCCTTGTGGAACCATTTCCCATCTTGGGGATGGCCTCATGACATAAAGAGTACATGTCAGATAATTGTCTATGGTTAGGTGGTACGTGGAACTTGCACACTCATTTTCCCTTAATGATTCAAGTGTTTTTTAAGTTATGGCCATGATGTGTTAAGAGGTCTTGATGAAATGTAAATGCAATCATTGTTCTTGATGATGCTATGGAAGTTGTTGTATAATGATTAATTTGTATCTTTTAGCATGTGGTTATAATGCTTATGATGTATACATTGGAATTATATCATTGTGATGTAATTGGGACTAATATGTTGTTCATGTAGGTTATGGGAATGCAAATGGTTAAGTAAGTTAACGCTTATGTGACTTGTTAGTCTATTCCTTAACCTAGTAATAACGCTTGATGGTCAACCTTCTAGTGTAAAGGAATGATGGATAAACGAATGTTGTTATGTGGCTTAGCAAGTCTTGATGATGGTCAAGACTTCATGTGGAACACTAGACTAGGAGAGCAAATTTTGTATATGTCTTTATAGCTCTATGCTTGAAATTGCTATGTTAAATATTAGTTTCTATGATCATTAAAAGTTACTAATGCTTTATATGGAATGTGTGCCACAACTATGGGCTAAAGACTATCTATAGCTTAGATGATAAACATGTTGTGATAAAGAGTTAAAGAAAAAAAATCTTACCCCTTTTTCTAAAAGGTTAAATGGGTACATGACATCCAACTGGTTTTCTAAACAAGCACATCGACACTTTCTCTCCACCAAAAGAAAGAGCTCCATTTGATTTTCTAAACATAAATGCCTATGCCTAGACATGCAATCTTGAATGGTGAATCTGTTGGACAAATTTTGCAACTTTGAACACGATTCCAACGGATTCATGGTGATAGCAATTAGGTAGCATCGAGAAACAAAAAAAATAAAAAAAATAATTAAAGAATAGACTCAAAGGATATAAACCTACCATTTTCATTCAATACCATAGGTAACGTATCATAGGCTTCTGAATAGGCCTATGTCATATTGATGTAGATTAGTGTACAAAATGTTAGATATATTCCCCATCTTTTCAATATGACAGTTGTCATACAATTGTGTTGAATATGCAATGTTAGTATGAGGTAGAAATATTTTTATTTTCTATTTTATTTTTCACTAATCTAAGTGAATGATAAAAAATAATCTAATCATAGAAATGCATTCCAAAAATTTACTATAAGTAGAGGTTATTGGAAAAAGGAGGTTTGATAGGTTCTCATTACTTACACACCCTTAAAATGTAGCGTTGCATTGCAAGCTTTGTTGAAGAAGATAGTTTCTAGAGCTAAGACCCTTTCTATATACTCAAAAGAGTGAACACAAGATGGTAAGATATTGAACTTATCACACTAGATGGTGTACTATTTATTGTTGATGGATATTGGCTCAACTGTAAAAAGCAAGCATGTCTTGTAAATAATAATTAAAGAATTGAAAAAGGTCCTTAATCTTCCATAAAATGAGGAAACTTAACGTATTGAACAAGCCAAAATCAACCAAACCATGTAAAAAGCATGCATGTCTTGTAAATAATAATTAAAGAATTGAAAATGGTCCTTAATCTTCCATAAAATCAAAGTAAGCATGTCTTGTAAATAATAATTAAAGAATTGAAAATGGTCCTTAATCTTCTATAAAATCAGGAAACTTAACGTACTAAACAAGCCAAAATCAACAAAACCATGTAAAAAGCATGAGTGTCCCAACATTGATTAGCATTGAAGATAAAGACTATTCGATAATGTCAATATAATATTGATTTTGTTAAACATAATTAATTGTTTATAATTATAAACCTGAATCACACAATTATTATTTTACTATTTATTTGATTTTATGACGTAAATTAAAGGACCATTTAAACACATTGGATTGATTGTGATGTAAGTGTAAAAACTTTAATATAAATTAAATAAATAATGAACATGATATGTACAAAGCAAATTAAAACCTCACAATGTTTATTTTATTGTGTTGGAATAAATTTAATTAATTATTATTATTATATACATAAATTAAAAGAAAAATTATTTAATTTTGAATTATTAATATTGTAAATTAAAAGATAATTTAAACTAATAAAATTGATTATGTTTTTTTAAGTTTAATTAAATCTATTATTTAATAAAATTGATTGTTTTTTTTTAAAGTTTAATTAAATCTATTATTAAAATAAATAAATAAAGTACATCATATTTAAGTTAAGCTTGTTTTGATAGAAAATATGGTTGTCAAATTTGTAGAAAGACAATTTGAGATGAATGATAGCAAAGTGCGAGTTTTGTACTATTATCTTTTTCATATTTGGGTTCTTTGAAAATCAAAGTAAAGAACATGATTATCATTTCTCTACAAGGATATAGGTACAATTATTATGATTTTTTTATGTAAAAAAACAATATGATTATAAAAAGAAACTTGAAATGACTAAGGTTAATCATCAAAGTCAAGTTGATGAAGATGGGTGGAGTGTCTTTTCGAGGGTTTTCCTTTGGAGTTACATCATCTTTTTTTATTCCATTTTGTCTTGCTTCTATTTTTTTGGAGCATAGGATTGAACTATTTTTTTGTTTTTTTCTGTAACTAGGGGAATCGACAACTGGGGACGGGCTGGTACTCGCGTGACACAGGGTCTAGGGATCCAATCCCGCTACCACTATACCCCTAGGTGCCCCACACACCTCGCAAGCATGGAACATGGGTAAAGTCGGGTGTGATTTGAACTCGTGACCTCCAATTTACAACAAGTGACTTCATAACAACTGAACCGCCAATGAACCACACCCGTGCGGACACATAGGATTCAACAATTAATCATAGAATAGAAAGATGTATGGATTGTGTGTTTATTAGTTGTTTTATCCAACTGTTCAATTCTATGATTGTTCATCTCTTGACATGTCACATGTTATTGTTTGCATGCATATGTAACAATCTTGGTGGTCCTAGGCACATACACATGTTGAGTGTTTATAGGAACAACTAAAGTGTATGCATGTCGGTTGGTGAGGTATTCATGTAGGTGGCCAAAGTCACCTTGACATCATCAAATGAGACTTGGATACAAGTATCAAACAATGCATTAAATAAAATAATTTGCGTTGCTGGAAGCACACACACATGTTGAGTGTCTGTAGGAACAACTAAAGTGTATGAATGTAGGTCAGTGAGGTGTTCATGTAAGTGTCTAAAGTTACCTTAACATCATCAAATGGGACTTGGTGCAAGTATTAATAAATGCATTAAATAAGTGGATGAGATCAAATGCAAGTCTCAACCAAAATTGTTGTTATTTTTAAACAATTTTTTTTGATAAAAAAAAGCATAAAACTTATATAAACAATTAAATTAGTATCATTAAATAATATTAAATGTTATTAAATAGTGATTCAATAAAAATGCATTTTTATGTTTTTTTTATTTATTTATTTGCTCTTTTTCTATGACAAAATAATTTTTACCTCATATACAAGTACTATCGACCAAATGCAATTAAATAATGCTTCAATAATAATGTATTTTCTATATTTCCTATATTTATTTTTTCTTTTTTAATTAAAAAATAAATTCTGAAGAACTACTATCAAGCAAGTGCAATTAAATAATGCTTCAATAACAATGTATTTTTATACTTTTTATTTTTATTTTTTATTTTAATTAAGAATTATTTTCTACATCATATAGAAGTATTCTCAACAAAGT
Source organism: Pseudotsuga menziesii (assembly GCA_001517045.1). Classification (NCBI taxonomy): domain Eukaryota; kingdom Viridiplantae; phylum Streptophyta; class Pinopsida; order Pinales; family Pinaceae; genus Pseudotsuga; species Pseudotsuga menziesii. Next base: position 619,467 of record LPNX011179825.1, on the reverse strand, counting down.
GCAAGAACAATCTATCAAGATATTATTTTAAAGCAATATTAGATGTGTAGGCGACTTGATATATTAAAGATTGCTTGTGGATGAAATCATAAAGGTAGATAGCATAAAATTAATTCACAATCTTATACCCAAGATTCAAATCACAACCAACTTGGTTATGAAGAACTAACATTGAATTGATTTTATGATGTAAATTAAAGAACTACTTAAGCAAGTTTGTTGATTAAGTCATGGATACATAAACATGAATAAAAATGAACCATAAATATGAATAAAAATGAAATAACTTATAGAAAAAACAAAGCAAATTAGAATGTAACAATGTTTATATTAAACCATGGAAGGTTTGCATAGTGTTATGTAAAAGAGAGTATGAGATTGGAAAGGGGATGATTAAGTAGTTGGTCTATACTATGCTTCATATAATACATTATATACATGAGGATAATTTTAGTGATAAGAATATCCACTCAGTTGTTAAGGGTAATTTAGTTCCATAATTGTTGTGAAATGTTCATCTTTTGATGTGCCATACGTTGTTGTTGTCATGCATGTGTAACAATTCCAAAGACAATAGGCATGTAGGTGTCGAGTGTATGCACAAAATGTAGGACACTAAGATGTGCAAATGCAAGTTGTTGAGTGTTCATTGGAACTACTAAAGTGTGAATGTGCAAGCCACTAAGGTATTTGCACATAAGTTGTTGAGGTGTGTATCCATTTGTTGTTGAGGTGAACAAGTGTATAATACTAAAATTGGAGCACAATTTTGTAAACTTGAAACACGTAGATGCAAATTGATGTAGCAAATGTTATAGAGGTGTCGCAGTTGTGGTGCATTGTCCATTGGACCCTATGATAGGTATTGCATGTTGCGATGATGGGGGCATAATGGTAGGATTGGTTAGAGGAGGCCAACATGGAGAATGGACACTTCTTATGTGCACAAGGTTGTTCTTGGATCAAGCGTAAGTGCTTTGAAAAGTGAACCAACAAGTTCTGAACTAGTTATGGAAGTGAGGAACTTGACACCCTTGATGAAGGTTCTTATCTCACGAGATACACCCAATATATTAAGGTAGTCAAAGGGGCACTTAGAGCTAGTAGTGTTTGAATTGATGGCATTAATAGGTAAATGATTTACACGATATATGTATTATGGAACTAATTTTGATCCCATGTTCTCCCTTAAAGTAGATACTACTTACTAGTTTTGTGTCCAATGATCCTTTTCCCATACCTTAAGCTAACCATGTGGATATTAGAGGCATGGATTAAACTTATGCAACCCGAAGGTCATGATCTATGTGTACATATTATGGACCCAAACTTGCCCCCATGTTCATATTAGGACAAACATTGGGAAGCAAGGACTTTCACACCCTTATTTAATGCACTAATGTCATAGTTTTCACCCAATGCCTTAATGAAATAGTGGGGGCGCCTAAAGGTAATGGTTGAACTTAGGTCACTAGCAGGTTCTCCTCAAGGTGTATACCTTTGACTATGTTTTATCTCACAAGCCTTTATTTAAACTTTAAGGTATCCATAGGGGTACTTAGAGGTAAGGGTTGAATTAATGGCACTAGGATTACATGACCTACATGCACACACCCCCAAATTTTGCATACAAATGCAAAATTTAAGCTCAATGAATTTGGGATAATTTAACAATGGGAAGTAAGGGGTTACTTACCCTTGCTTAAGGTTCCAATCTCATTGGCTTCAATAGAAACCTTGAGGTAGCAGTGGGGACACTTGGATGCAAGGGATTAAATTATGGGACCAATAAGTGATGGCTTATCTGTATATATTAAGAACCCAAGCCCACCTCCACATTCTCCTTAAGGTGGATAGACTCAACCGTATTCTATCTGCATGAGCCTTTACCTGACATCTCGATGTAGCCATGGGGTACTTGGAGGTAGAGATTGAAATTTTGGCATTGGGAGGTCATGTCTCATATGTACATATTATGGACCCAAGCTCACTCCCCATGGTGTACAATAGGCCTACAAAATTTGAGCTTAATGAGCTTCAAACCAATAATTGTGACCAAGGGATTTCACACCCTCGGTTAAGGTTCCAATCTCATTAACTTCACCCAAGATCTTCGAGTAACAAGGGAGGCACCTCAAGATAGAGGTTAAACTTATGGCACCAAGAAGTGATGGTTTGCATGTATATATTAAGGACCCCACAACCACCCCTACATTCTCCTTAAGGTGGATATCATTGACCAAGCTTTATTTCCATTGCATTTAGTTTACACCTTAAGGTTTAGCCATGAAGGTACTCGAAAGCAAGGGTTAAACTTATAGTCTTAAGAGATTATACTCATATATACATATTATAGACCCAAGTTCACCTCAATGTTCTCCTAAAACCTACCAAAATTGTTCATTAAAATGCTTAAAAATAAACCAGTGTAAATTACACATACCTAACCAAGTTCAATTCTAAAATTCTAAAAGTATCACAAACACTTAATAACACTATTAAAAATTTCTTAAAACAACATGTCTATAAAGATAAACTCTATTATGTCCCAAAAAGATCGAAAACAAAATAAAATGTGAATCAAATAATTTCATTGTTTCATTACTTTCTTATGAAAAAACATACATATCCTCTCTCCTCTCACACAATAATACAATAAATAAAGCTATATAAATATTATTTTAGAGCGAAAATGGTCATTCCACTTGTTCGAGCAGCTTCATACGTCCTCTCTCATTTACTCCCGTGTCATATCTTTTGAGCACTTCATCCTTATTTTATACATTTCTTTTTCTTCATATATATTGGTTTTGCACTTAATAATTTTATTTTTTAATTTATTTCACTATTTTAAAATATATATTTAATTTTTTTAGTCGCTCTCCAAGCCGAATTTATTTTCAAGTTACTTCTTTTAACTTCTTAGAATTTGACTGAGTTTCTAAATAAATTTGAATGTTTGGTTAATTTTGAAAAATAAAATTGATTTTTTTCAATTTTATTAAATAAATTTTTCATTTGTTTAAGATGGGATAAATTTTTCCTTGGTTTAAGATGGGATTTAATTTTTTTAGTATGTATTAAATATTTTTTAGTATATGTGAGACATAAAATATCATTAAAAAATACTATTAATAATGACTACAACAACATTTTGATTGTTTTGATATCTATCCATGCTAATTTTAGTGGGCAAAGTAATGGTAGTTGTTGCTCATTACATCTCTATCATAAAAGGATTACAACTTGAGTTCACTTATGGAGCATAAAGGAGAAATAATTAGTAAATCCTTAAGGGATAGTTCAATTGGTAAGACGTGTGCACACTCTCCCAGAGAGGGGGGAGGTCACAAGTTCGAGTCTTGAGTCTTTTGGGGTCATGTCTTTACCATGAAACCTTTGGATAAGGAAGATTCCTGGTAAATTGAGATACTTTTTTATGGTTATGTTTGGAAAATCGAATTCTGACCTAGCATAATCTCATTAAAGGAGGTTTTTGTGGACCAGGTATCTGCCCTCTCTATAATTCTGAAAATAAAATAGTCTCCCACCTATTTGTTTTCTGAAAATAAAATAGTCTCCCACCTATTTTTTTCTTGTTCTTTTTTCAGACATGTTTGGGAGATGTGTTGTGGGATTTTAAATTCAAAGATAATTGGAAGATTGACAATTTTCAAAAAAGTATGTTGGCTTGGTTCAACAAGAAGGTTAAATTTAAAGAAATTCATCTTTTGTTATATGGGAAGTATGGAAACAAGGAACAAGTGTGTCTTTGAAGATAAAAATCCCTCCATCTACCAAGTTTACTACAGAGATATCAATGTTTTCCTTGAATATCATAAAGATAAGATGAATCTAAGACATAGGCATTTATCACTACCATCGCTTGATGATTCTGTTTCAGTGGGGTTTTTTTATGGACCTAAAAAAAATGGTTTATGTGGGGTTGGGATGATTCTCAAAATTAAAAAAAATCCTCTTATTAGACTCAAATTTGGTGTTGGTTCAGGTTCTAATACAAAGACATAGATGTTAGCCTAATGGGGCCTTCTATGGTTTGCTAAGAAAAGGGGAGTTCACTTCATTCAAATAGTTGGTGATTCAAATACTATCATTGAATGGGATAAAGGTACTTATATCTTATGTGTTCTTCAGCTGTCACAAGTGGATGAGCAGGGTAAAGGAGTTGACGGAGTATTTTTCAATGATACCTTTATCTCATATTTTCTAGGAGTTCAACTTAGATGTTAATATATCACAAGAGGTTGTTGGATCTATAGATGAAATTTTACATTTTGAGGAAATAGTTGATGATGTTGTCCTTGACAAATGAATTGTTAACTTTTCATATGCTTAGCTAAGACATCAGTACTTCATTTCATTTTCATAACAAAAGCATATAAACAGGATCACTAAAAGATAGACAAGCACAACCATACAAAAGGAACACAAAGATTTATCCTGGGAAAACCCTAAAGGGAAAACCCAGCAAAAGCTTCCTCAATATAGATGCCCCAAAAAGATAAAAGAGAAAAGAGAAAACCAGCAAGGAGATCAAAGCCTGATCCTCCTCCTTCTCCGGCTACTTCTCTTCTCCACTAATGCGCTACACAAGTGAGAGAGTGTGTGTCAAATGAGAAGCACCACACCTCTATTTATATTCATCCGTTCACTTTAACTAACTCATTTGACACGTAGGCTCGAGTTACACATGTAGGCTCAAGTAACCACACTGGGGTGCTAATGACCCACCTTTACAATTAGAGGGGACAACCTCATGACTCTTATTAGTTCTTCCGATTAGAAGCATCAGGGTACAAGATAATACAAGTGGTTCTCCCGATAGGACCATCGGGGACCACAAAAGATACATATAGATAATTCTTCGAAGTTACAATATTTCAACACTCCCCTTTAACGAGAAGGGTATTCTACAACAACATCAACAACAACAATAGTAGGAGAGAGATAGAGGACATCATCAGCATCATCAGGGTAACACATCTATAAATCATTGGAAGCTTTTCAACATCATGTAGCCTTCATCTTCAATCTTTAGTCTTCAGCATCATCAATACTTTGACCGCTTCGATCAGCAGCATCTTGACTCTTCAATCAGCAGCAACATCTTCAGCACTTTGACCTTTCGATCAGCAACATCTTCAGCACTTTGACCTTTCGATCAGCAACATCATCTTCAACACTTTGTCCTTTCTATTAGCAACATCATCTTCAACACTTTGACCTTTAGATCAGCAACATCTTCTTCAGCACTTTGGCCTTTCGATCAGCAACATCTTCTTCAGCACTTTGGCCTTTCGATCAGCAACAACATCATCATCATACTCTGATCTTTCAATCAGACTCATAATTATCATCAGCCTCTGATCTTTCAATCAAAACCATCATCAACCGAGCATCATCATAATCTAACATCAACTCATCATCATATTCTGATCTTTCGATCATCATCATACTTTGATAATACGGCATCATCATCATCAGGATCTCATCATCATCACATTCTAATCTTTCGATCAGAAACATCATCATCGCGTTTTGATCTTTCGATCAGAAAACATCAGCATCATCAGCAACATCATAATCATAAGCAACTTCTAATCTTTCGATCAAAAAACATCATCATCATCATATTCTGATCTTTCGATCAGAGAACATCATCATCAGCAACTTCTGATCTTTCAATCAGAGAAACATCATCATCATCATATTCTGATCTTAGAGAACATCATCATCAGCAGCAACCTCTGATCTTTCGATCAGAGAACATCATCATCATCATATTCTGATCTTTCGATCAGAGAACATCATCATCATCAGCAACTTCTGGTCTTTCGATCAGAGAACATCATCATCATCAGCAACATCTGATCTTTCGATCAGAAACATCATCATCATCATAAAAACATCAACATCATCAAAACATCAACATCATCCTTCCTTTCGGAATTACGGGATTTAAGTCTTTACGGAATTACCAATGATCCTTCCTTTCGGAATTACGGGATTTAGGTATTTACGGAGTTACTAACGATCCTTCCTTTCGGAATTGCGGGATTTAGGTCTTTACAGAGTTACTAACGATCCTTCCTTTCGGAATTACGGGATCAACACATTTGTGGAACTCAGACAATCCTTCCTATTGGAATTACGGGATCAACACATCTGTGGAACTCAGACAATCCTTCCTATTGGAATTACGGAATCAATTCAATGATCCTTCCTTTCGAAATTACGGGATTTAGGTCTTTACAGAGTTACTAACGATCCTTCCTTTCGGAATTACGATATCAACACATATGTGGAACTCAGACAATCCTTCCTATTGGAATTACGGGATGAACACATCTATGGAACTCAGACAATCCTTCCTATTGGAATTACAGGATCAATTCAATGATCCTTCCTTTCGGAATTATGGGATTTAGGTGTTTACGGAGTTACTAATGATCCTTCCTTTTGGAATTACGGGATCAACACAGATGTGGAACTCAGACAATCCTTCCTCTAGGAATTACGAGATCAACACACGTTCTCGAGTACCGAAGTCATTGGATCTATTCTGAACCGAAGTTCGAGGATGATACAATCCTACCACCTTCACGGGGACCGATATCTCCAGATACATTTTGAACCGAGGTTCAGGGATGATGCAATCCCACCACTTTCACGGGGGCCAAGACCTCCGGATACATTTTGAACCAAGGTTTAGGGATGATGCAATCCACCACTTTCACGGGGGCCGAGACCTCCGGATACATTTTGAACCGAGGTTCAGGGATGATGCAATCCACCACTTTCACGGGGGCCGAGACCTCCGGATACATTTTGAACCGAGGTTCAGGGATGATGCAATCCACCACTTTCACGAGGGCCGAGACCTCCTGATACATTTTCAATTGAGGTTCAGGGATGATGCAATCCACCACTTTCACGGGGGCCGAGACCTCCGGATACATTTTGAACCGAAGTTCAGGGATGATGCAATCCTATCACATTCATGGGGGGTGAGACCTTCGGATACATTTTGAACTGAGGTTCAGGGATGATGCAATCCTCCACTTTCACGGGGGCTGAGACCTCCGGATACATTTTGAACCGAAGTCTAGGGATGATGCAATCCCACCACATTCTCGAGGACCGAAGTCACCGGATCACTTTAGGGCAAGTGCCTAGGGATGATACAATCCCACTGCAACATCACTACTCCCCCTTTTGAGGAAGGTCTTTCCGAACAACACCAAGCTTGTCTCGAAAGTGTTCGAACTTTACTCGAGACAGAGGCTTCGTCAGTACATCATCATCCAAATCATCATCATCTACATCTTCAATATGTGAATACTATATCTCTAGTATGTGAATACTAAGAGCATCATCATCTATATCTTCAGTATAGAAATACTGAAACATCATCATCTGCATCTTATCTCGTATGTAGAAATACTGGATTTCTATGTGTTACAATGGAACACAGGATTCTCTATCATCACAACTCTGGTTATCTCATAGAATCATTGTAGTATCCATCTTCAGGTCAAAGAGACCTAATATCAGCTTCTGAAGCCATAAGACTTCACAACTTAGCAGAGCAATCTGCTATGTATTATGCTTCAGCCGTGCTAAGAGAAACACTGGATTGTTTCTTGCTAGACCATGAACTCATAGCAGACCCAAAAGCATCTACCTGATGTGCTTTTCCTGTCTGAGATACTTCCAGCCCAATCTGCATCTGTGTAGCCATACAATCTATACTCATTGCTACCATCATAGTATAAACCAAAGTCTATAGTCCCTTTCAGATATCACATGTTTTGCAGCTACTAGGTGAACCCGTCTTGGTTGAACAAGATATTGACTTAAGGTGTTCATAGCAAAACAAATGTTTGGTCTGGAATTTGTTAAGTACATCAATGACCCAATGATCTGTCTGTAATGAGTCATATCCACTAACTCTGATGAGTCATCAGCTAACAGCTTCAGGTTGGAGTCCATGGGTGTGGCCATGACTTTGCATTCCAACATATTGAATCTCTTCAATATCTCTACCGCATACTTTCCCTAGTTGAGAAAGATTTCTTCTAAACTTTTCCATACTTCCAGACCTAGGAAATAATGCATTAACCCAAGGTCTTTCATCTCAAATTATTTTGCTAGTTTCTTCTTACTTTCCATGACCTGTTTCTCATTTCCTGTCAAGGATAAGTCATCCACATATAATAACAGGATGACAAGTTCATCTTCTACAACCTTGAGATAAAGGTTAGGATCAACTTTACTTTTGGTAAAGCCCATGCTCGACAAGAAACCATCTATTCTTCCATAACAAGCTCGAGGACCTTGTTTAAGACCATATAATGCCTTCTTTAACTTGCATACGTGTGTATGTCTATCTTCAACTTCAAATCCTTGTGGTTGTTCTATGTATACTTCTTCTTTGATCACACCATTTAGAAAAGCTGTTTTCACATCCATCTGGTGTAAGTCCCACTTCATCATGGATGCAAGTGCCATGGTAGCTCTAATTGAAGTATACCGTGCTACTGGGGCAAATGTCTCTTCATAATCGATTCCCTCTTTCTGAGAGAAATCTCTGGCCACAAATCTTTCTTTATACTTCTCAATACTTCCGTCAGTTGCATGCTTTATTTTGCATATCCATTTGGAGGATACTATACTCTTTCCTTCTGGTTTGGGAACTGTATCCCAAACATCATTCTAGTATTCTTTCATCATAACATCTTCCATGAGTTCATCTTGTCGAGTCATCAACATATCCTAGTCTTCTGCATTCAACCTTGAAGGTTGGAACCCTCTTTTCTCTTGGTAAAGTCTCGATCCAGTAGGAAGTTGTCCATCATGTCGTACCATGTCGAACTTAGATATCTTCTGTAGTCACTCCCCCTAAAGTGGAGTATCATCTTTCCTCTTCATTCTGTATAGGTGGCTCTATGCTTGATATATACTTGTCAATAGAGTATGTCATGTCATAGTCTATTCTTTCTGAGGCAAATCATGAACCTTTGCTTTGTACACTTGTTCTTGTATATCCATATGGAAGATACTACGTACTTCCCTTTATGTCTCGAAATCATATCGTATACATCATTCCCCATGATCAACTGTTATTCTTTGATCATAGCATTCTTTTCTTCATCTTGAGTTATCTCTTATACCCATGGTGGTCTTCATCCTTCGAGGTGGATCTACCGCTCTCTGAAGCTCTTTCTTTCGTCATGGTGTCTCTGACCCTGGGAGCTTCAGATTCATGTTTATTGAATTGTCATCACTTGTTCTTCGGAACAAGTCTCATCCTTGTTTTCTTGTAGGAGGTTGTTCAGGACCTTTCCTACAATTCAAATGCACCAATTGCATGGTTAGAACTATTCCATAAAACATATGCATAACGACAAATTCTTATACATCATGCAATTGTTTAGCCAATACAACATTCGTCCATATCTCACGGAAACTTTCTAGATGACATCATTGAGATTGTGCATTAATCCAATATGTCATGTAAAGAGGTTTCATTCTAGATAAGTAGCAATGGAGAGATGTATAGCACCATGAGCTACTTACCGATCACATGCATATTAGTAGTATACAGTCATTAATGCAAACAATCTATAATGCATAACACATCAACTGAATATGCATAACAAAACAATATCATTAAATGACAATTGAATACTTATATTTTGTTTGTTTTGTGGGTAGACTCCTTCTTGATCATTCTCCTTCATCATCTTCTTCATTCATGAAATCATCATTTCTTATCCAAATGATAAGATGGATAAGAGGTTCATCAAGAATTGAGTTCTTCATATTCCTCATCGCTTGAGGGATCTTCTTTGAATGGTGAGAGCTTGATCTTCAATTTGCTCCCATATTTCTTCTTCTCTTCTTATGAGACGAGCTTCTTATTCTTCCCAAAGTCAACTAAAAGTAATCACTTTCTTCTGGCACACATTTATCGCATGAATGAATCCCATGATCATGGGAGGCCATTCAAGGTGGCTATCACCACTTCTGCATTCTCTGCTTCTTCTTCTACCGCTTTAAAATGTTATGCATTCTAGATCTTCACATTCTTCAACTGTTTTCTCAAATCCATATTCTTATCTTCAAATAGCTTAATCAAGGAATCAAACATATTCGATGTCTTTAGGGAAGACACGTGTGGTACAAGTTGATCCGTGATTGAATCAACAGTGATCTTCTTGGCCTTGATCAAGTTCTTCTTGTGTAAGGCTTTGAGGCTCATCTCCCTCTAGAACTGGAACCTCTCTACTCATGTAGGTGTCCAATTCATTTTCTTCAAAGGGATCAAATATTTTCATGCTTGGAAGTTTTCAACTTCACCAAGCTTATCATCAAGCTGATGTGATAGATCACTTTCAAATAAGAACCTCAAATACAAATAGCAAAATATTAGATCTTACCGATTTGAGGTGTCCGTCTTGCTTCCGGAGCTGTTTGATCTAGGGTTTGTTAGAGAAACCCTAATTTTCAAAACTTGGAATATTTTAGATCTAATTGGATAGAAATATATATCTCTTCAAATGGAGCTGTCCAATGTACTTCTTTTCTGAAAACAGTGGAGGGAAGCTCCCGGAACAGGAAGCCCTAGTTTTCCAATTTCTTCTGCATAAATTCCTGTTACTGTTTCTATGATATCTCTAAAGTTAATGCTCCTCTATGTCTACAATTTTGAAATACAGTAACCTCACATGTTCATGATCCAACACCATAGGTTTCATCAGAATTTGTTTCACCAATTGGGATTTATGATCATTTTCCCAAGGTGACCTGTTATAGGACTATTCAAAATAGTGAAGTTGTACATAATTCCACATGTCACTGGTTCATCTTCAGGTTCTGAAATTTGGACCACAGAAATTAAAGTCTGTTCTATTTCTAGAACATCTTTAGGAATTTCATTTGGACCTCTGTAGCCCAAGCTATAGCAATTTTCCCTAGGTGTCATGTTTAGGGATGAATTTTGGAAGAGGATGGAACCCTAACTTGGAGGGATCATATCTCCTAGAATATAGCGAATATGAAACTAAATTTTGGACACAGTGTTCATCAGGATTTTATCTTCGGTCTCTGCAATTTTCAGCTCCTGAACCTTCACAAATATTGGGATATAACGAATATACCAAAACTTAGCAGTTTTAGTATTTAGGGTTTTTCTAGCTCTAGGTCAAACTAGGGTTTGACTTTCCCGGAGTTTCACCCAACCCAAAATATTGATCCAAGTCTCTAAACTTCGATTTTGATTAGGAGAGAAATCCTATGTTGGGCTCACTCAAAAAAATTTCTTCTGCAAGAAGCCCTAATTCCGAAAACTGAAAATGCTCGGAATCAAATTCCGCTTCGACAGAAAGATGCGCCCTTCAATGGAGAGTCATCCTAGCCTTCTTTTGTTGATAGATTGTGGAGAGAGAACCAAAAAGTAAGAAGCCCTAGATTCTGTAGCTGCACAATGTCTTCTTTTCAGGGTGGCTCTGATTCCATGTTAACTTTTCATATGCTTAGCTAAGACATCAGTACTTCATTTCATTTTCATAACAAAAGCATATAAATAGGATCACTGAAAGATAGACAAGCACAACCATACAAAAGGAACACAAAGATTTATCCTAGGAAAGCCCTAAAGGTAAAAACCCAGCAAAAGATTCCTCAATATAGATGCCCCAAAAAGATAAAAGATAAGAGATAAAACCAGCAAGGAGATCAAAGCCTAATCCTCCTCCTTCTCCAGCTACTTCTCTTCTCCACTAATGCGCTACACAAGTGAGAGTGTGTGTGTCAAATGAGAAGCACCACACCTCTATTTATATTCATCCATTCACTTTAACTAACTCATTCGACACGTAGGCTCGAGTTACACATGTAGGCTCAAGTAACCACACTGGGGTGTTAATGACCCACCTTTACAATTGGAGGGGACAACCTCATGGCTCTTATTAGTTCTTCGATTAGAAGCATCGGGGTACAAGATAATACAAGTGGTTCTCCTGATAGGACCATCGGGGACCACAAAAGATACATATAGAATATTCTTCGAAGTTACAATATTTCAACATGAATGGCCTTTATTTTCTAAATATTCCTTCCTTTTGGGTTTGTTGTGTGGTCATTTCAGATTTAGACATGAAGTATGTTAGCTATATCTTTTTGTTTGTAGTTAATCAATTAGTATTGTATCCTTTGTACTTATTGGAGAGTCTAGTGTGAAGACATATGATCATCTATTTTGGAAAGATGTAAGGTCATGATAGTATATTTGAGTAATTATGTACCTTTGATTCTATTTTGAATAACAAGTTACTTTTTTTAACTTGAAAAACAAATAAGGCAATAACATTAAAGCATTAAAGCTTCACTTTACTGATGACATATAATATGGTGGTTGTTACCACTAGTTGCACCCATAGTATGCATGGTGATGGTGATGAGGGCCATAAACCATTTTTGTTAAACGATTTCTTTAGGACTTTGTTGTAGCCCCTACTAAAGTAATATAATTTTCAGTTGGATCACTCTTGCTCTAGTAACAACTTTTTTTAGCTTATTTATGCTCTTCTCAAATGTCCTTGTCAAGTTTTTATCAAATCTTTTGGTGAATATTGATATTTTATGAAAAATAGTTGAAAAGGAAAGTATGTGATGCTCTTCTATCATTAATTATATATGTAGAAATTAGGATTTACCTCTGAATTCACATGCACAATTGTTTATTGTTTAAGCTTGACCTTCTCTTGCTTCTTTCTATTAAAACCATGGGCCTATAAACTACCAATGGTAAACCTATCATTGACCGAACCAAGGTTATCTTAATTACTCTATAACCAAGTCAAGATTAAACCAACACTTTCCATTATCCTTGTTGATACTCTTATTCTTGTCCTTTAGATATTTCTCTTCTTTAGCAAGACACATACTTAGAAACTCTCTAAATCAAAAATATTTCTTTAGTTTAATATTATTTTGTTTCATATCCACTGTGCATAATCTATTGTTGCAATCAAACTCAAAAGAATTTTACCTTCAATTATTGCAACTTCTCATTCTCAATTGGCATTCTAGTACCGTTTATGCAAATCCAACACATGTAGGGCGATAAACGTGATTGTCCTCAAGTAATGCTTTTAATAGGACCAAATACGTGAGGCAAATCAACACTATTGTGTACCACCTATTTATCAGTGATCATGGCTCATGCTAACTTATTTGAAAAATCAAGAACTATGGTGTTTCATAAAATATGGTCATTTCGATTGCAACTTTGATGTTATGTACCTTATGAATCATGTACTTTGTCATGATGTTATGTACCTTATGAATCATGTACTTTGTCAAGAATAAATGTCGAAAGTAAAAGCATATATATATATATATATATACTTTGATGTTATATATATATATATATATGATTTTGCATATGAGCTTAATAAGCCATGTCATCTCTATTATAGGGCTCAAAATCTAAATAAGGTGGTTGAAAGTGTTAAGTAAATATGAGAGAGCCTCATCAATAAAAATATATACAGAAGTTCACTCGTCCCTTAAATCGAACTTTGAAATACACAAAGTAAGAATATATCTAAGTATCAGCCTGGTGGGTTAGCTCAAGTGGTTGAGAGTTGTTTATGCTAGCAAAAGGTCTCGGGGTCAAATCCCCGGGTGGCCATGCAAGGGCCTCACTCGATGTCCCCGTCGGGTTAGGCCCCGTAATCAGGGCCGATGGTTTATCTTGCAAATTACACTTTACCCGTCTAAAAAGGGTATGCCAATTCCTTTTATTATTTGCATTAAGCATAGTTTAAGGAACTCCCCAACTGCACTTTAAAATGTTAGCAATTCAATGTCAAAAATACGTTCATGTTTGCCAACTTAATCAAGACTAATTCAGTGTCAAAATTGTGTTTATGTTAATTAAGACTACTATTATCAAGATTATTATTATTAGACAATTCAATTACAATCACCATAGATCCAAATCTTATTAGCTTTGGTGTTTCCTATATATATCTATTGATTTTATTCAAACTAAAAGAAACATCTTTTTATTTAAAGTGGACATATAATGTTTTTATTATTAATATTTAATATTATTTATGGCCGACATATAATATTTTTTATTATTTTTTATTTCAGTTAGGAACGAACATTACAACATCTCCCCCATACATGGTTTTAAAACCATGTGCAAGGCCCTCCTAAAACCATGGGTTGTTTAGGAGGCCTTGCACGTGATCTTAAAACCATTTGCAAGGCCCTCCTAAACATGTACAATAAAACCATGGGTTGTTTAGGAGGCCTTGCACATGGTTTTAAAACCATTTGCAAGGCCCTCCTAAACCATGTACAATAAAACCATGGGTTGTTTAGGAGGCCTTGCACATGGTTTTAAAACCATTTGCAAGGCCCTCCTAAACCATGTACAATAAAACCATGGGTTGTTTAGGAGCTCTTGCACATGGTTTTAAAACCATGTTTAAGGCCAACATTTTTTTTGAGAATAATTCAATTTTTTATTTTTTATTATTTTGTTAGGTAGGAATATTACAACATCTCCCCCATAATATGTTTTTTTGTTTTTTGTTTTTTTTTTACCTGACTGACATTTTTTTTGCGGATAATTAAATATTTAATTCTTTATTGTTTTGTTAGGTATGGACATTACAACATATCCCCCATATTAGGTTGTTTTTGTGGCCGACATTTATTTGGCGGATAATCAAAAAAAAAATTATGAGTTTGTTAGTAACAAACATTCCAAGATCTCCCTCATGACAAACGTTACAAGATCTCCCTCATACTGGGTTGTAGAGTGCCTCTTGACGCAATTAAGATAATATACTATTGCATGCCAAGGTGGTATTAATTATGGAAATTTAGAGTAAAATGAGTAAAACAATGTGATAAAATTTTCATTATGGATGCATTATTTTCCCAAAGTTTTATCTTAAAGAAGCATGCCAGACAGGGTAATTTTTAGCAACGAAATTTCGCCAATTAGCTATTTTTTGGGTTTTTTTCAAAAAATAAATTCGTTATTTGGTGTCTAATATCCCCTATATAAAGACTATCACA